>CM054125.1:4813676-5413676 GCA_028751855.1 Ambrosia trifida | reverse complement strand
ATTCGGAGTTCAAACCGAATCCTTAACACAAGAAATGGCACCCACTCGTTGGACTGAAGAACACGAAATCACACTTGTAGATGTCTGGACGTTTGTCGAAGACAACCCACATCCGGGTAACAAATGGTACCGAATCCTCAATGAGTTCAATCGGTTGGTAGGGGGCTCGAACCGAACCATTGACTCCCTAAACCGAAAATGGACCGATTTGAACACCAGGTGTCAACTCTTCAATGGGTACCACAATCGAACACTGCGAGCGGTACCTTCGGATATGCCCGAAGACGTGGCCATCAGAATAGCCCAAATCGAGTATGAGTCCAAGCAAGACAAAGAATTCAAACACACATCTGCTTAGCAAATTATGAGGGATAGACTTAACGCGTAGCCTATGTTTATTTATTTATTTTTTACTTCCTAATGTTTATGTATTTTATTTTATCTTTTTTAATCGAATGACTACTTTATTTAGAATTTTATTTAAGTTGACAATTAATCGAATGATTAGTTTATTTAGAACTTTATTTAAGTTGACAATTAGTATTTTAAATAAATTTTATATCATAATAAAGTTATAACATAAAATAAAATCAATCCGGCACCGGAGACGTTTCAAAACTTGGAAAAGACGTCACCGGAGACGTGTTGTTCTTTTATTGGTTGGAAACCAAAAGCTCTCGGGAGACGCCTCAGACGGGTTGGGAAACGTGAACCGTCTCTCCAAAGAGACGGGATGGGTCTATTCTCGTAAGTCATCCGGTCAAAGGGCTAGTTTCGTGATTTTCGCATAAAATAACTAGCTAAGCCATTAGGTAAAAGATGAAGATTTATAAGTTGAATATCTTTTTTATTTATAATTTTCTTTAATATGGTTAATGTTTTATTAAACCTTTTTTAAAGATAAATATATATTTTCGTTCCATAAGTAGCAGGCAAACGGGCAACAAACTAAAACAATATAAAGAACAATATGAACTGAACATGAAAAAGACTGTACGCATATATATTTTTAGTTATATGTGAGCTGAAACCTAGTAATAGAAGCAGTATCGTTTAGAAAAAGAATAAATTGTGCTTCTTTTGATTTTTCTTATAAGTTGGTTGATTCAAATCTTTTTACGTAATGTAATAAGGAGAGAGTATAAGCGATTAATATTTCTAGACCTCTTATTGTCTTTGTCTATGTTGATGGTAACTTGTGCTCAAACATCTCAATCATGATTTTGTTGGTCTTAGTCGTTTGAAAGTAGTTTTTTAGTAGTTATTGTCTGGCCTTGGTCTTTCCAAAGGATATTTTACAACTAAAATTGTCATGGGATGTTTTGTTTGTAATGTGGTAGAGGGAAGCAAGTGGATGCTCTTTTGCTAATAATCTGGGATATGTAATTTATTTAATTTAATTTATAGAGTTGTTTTTTATAGTTAGAGAAAAAAAAATGAAAATATTTTTGTGGTGGCTGATGGATACCCGAAAGAACAGGGAAGTCCCTAAAAGAGGCCAAAGCAAGGGACAAAGACCAGCATCTATACAGCCATCTTTGATGGTTTCACTTACATTTTCTTAATTCAATAATATAGTTTTTATTCTTAGATCCATTCTTTCTCCATCAGTTATAATGATTAACTAATAACCTTTTTTAGAAAGGAAAATCATGAAACTATGTTTGTTTACTCTAGTGAGGTTAGGGGTGTAAATGACACGTAGCGGCTCGCGAGCTACCCGGGATCGGCTCGGTAAAAATCCTGAATGAGCCGAGCCTTAACGAGCCCGAGCCCGAGCCTGAAATATGGCTCATTTAGTTATCGAGCCCGAGCTCGAGCCCCAGATACAAAGCTCGATTGGGCTCACGAGCCTAAACGAGCCCAAACATAATTATAAGTTTTTTATATATCTCTTATAATTTATTGCCCACATCTCCATTGCCCAAGTCCTTATTTCACAGGCCCATTTAATAACACTCGCGAGCCGAGCTTTTGCGATCTCGAGCCGAGCTCGAGCTTTTGATTTTGCTAGCGAGCCGAGCTCGAGCTCAAGATTGTAGGCTTGAACCGAGCCGAGCTCAAGCTCGAGCTTCATAAAACCAAAACGGGCCGAGCTCGAGCCCAGTCAGGCTCGGGCTCGGCTCGGCTCGTTTTACACCCCTAAGTGAGGTAATAAGACGTCATTCTTACTTTTAAACCCCACACACGGACCAATGTCCCATTGAGGGTGAGGGGGGGGGGGGGGGGGTTCCGAATTTCACCAATTCGAATACAAGGACAATATAGGTTTGTTGTTAGAGGAAAAATAAAGGTTTTTAAAGATTTGTTTGAAATCTGATGTAGCATGCTAACATGACATTTTGTATTGGTGGACTTATCCACCACCTAGCAGGATGCTCTAATAAAAGATTATACCAATAGGGTTAACATTGATTCTAAGCTTTCAAAAACAATGTTCGATTTTTTAAAATAATGAAAATGTAATATTAATCAATAAGATTTTCGTGTGGCTTTCTTGAGCGTCAAGTGGATACAAGGCCTTTTATCTATTGTGCCAAAAATACAAACTAAAAACAAAATAAATAAAAAAAAAAAAATCCTTGGTCAAAGCTCTCATGACCACCCGCCATTGCTCCTGCCTTGACCGATCTTACTTTTGTCTTGGGCAAGATCATGTGTCACATTTTCTAATTTGCATTACTTATTGCATAGCGCAAGAATTTTGATCTTTTCTGCCAAGTCGCAATTGTATGATATTATGCGCCATACATGTGGCACAAAACTTGATACATGTTATGTTTTTATCAGATTGAATTATTTAGAAAGAAATGCTCAATATTTACTTATGGGTCGTTATTATACCCCCAAAAAAATCTTTTTTACCTCTCTCAAAGCGCCTCGCTTTGGGCATGTCGGCTGAAGGTTAAAGGAGACAAGTGGGGCTGTGAATAAATGGAGACTTATTTATTTTGGCAACTTTGACGGTTAATGGGCTATAGTCGTAATTTTCTTTCCTTTTATAAAATAAAAGTAAAACTCAATATTAAAATCTAACTTTTAGGGCTCACCTCTAGCATGTATGGCTACATAAGAAGCTCTGGTTATTTGGCATCTCAACATTTTATTTGCACAATCCTATACGGGTCGTTTTGCTCTCTACGGGTCGGTCGTATAGAAGGCCTCTATACATTGGCACTTAATGAGTTGAGTTGGATGGGTCGTAGAGGCCTTTAGATTATCTTCACCTTCAATTTGGAATTTTGACTAGAATGGGTTGAGTTGGATGGGTTGGATAAAACGTTGTTACGTCGTGGGAACTTGCTCGAGTAGGCGGTTTGTGGAAGCAGGTAACACGACATCATATACGCAGGGAGGATGTTGTGGCGGCTCTGGTAGATCAGCATAAGCCTCAGGCTCGGGCTCGGTCGCGACCTCCATCTCAGACCCGTCACCCTCCGGCTGGACAACATGAGGACCGGTTCCTAAAACTAATGTACCAATGGCTGGGGTACAAAAATCCGAGTTTCCTACGAGTCGTATTGCCCTCTACAGCTCGTAGAGAAGTCTGAACACCCTGCAATGCAGGGAGTTCAGTTTGATCCTCGTACGTCTTGTACCTCTGCGACTCGTAGAGGCTTCTGCGAGTCGTAGAGTGGTGCATTTTAATCCTATACGAGCCATAGAGACCTCTACGACTCGTAGAGGGGATGTTCAAAAATTTTTAGAGATGTCTAAATAACATCACCCATCTAAAACCTTCCATATAAAACCTTGGTCAACATCTATTATACCATTGAACCATATATCTTTTACTATTATGGAGTTAGACCCTTCTACCTTAAACTCTTTAGCAGGTGCCCCTACTACCACCGACAGTAGCTCCTTACGACCTTACGGTTACAGTGTATCCTGTGCTAGATTTGTAATAGCCACTCATACTGCCGACAAGGCTCAAACGTATATCTATTTTCTTTTATATGTTGCCTTATAAAGCATTCATGTCATGTCAATAGGTTAGGTTGTTGCGTAGTTGTTCCTTGACACAATATAGTTTGTTGTTTAGTTGTTTATTGACAATGAAAATTTGTTTCTTCTCCACGTCCGATGGCGTATAAATCTTTTCATTACAATTTTTTCCGTTTTTCGGTATCAACGTTTGTTAGTATGCTATTTGATACGTTTGCGCATATACATAACCAATAAAGGCACGAGATCTTTACAGGAACACGAAATTCACGATCAATAAGACGATATGGGTTCTGCACAAGTTTAGAAAAGTTAACTTTGCATCCAAAAAAATCAACGTAACTATCTAATCATCAAGATGACAAGTATATATCGAATAAAATATAATCCTCATTAATCTATAATCTATAATCTATAACTTATAATAAAAGAATTGAAGATTGATGAGTTGTCATTCAATGAAGGTTTAAGAAAACCATTTTAATGACATGACATTCAAGGAGGCATTCTCCTCCTTGAGTGTGTCATGTGTTATGCCATGTGGCAAATAAAAAAAAAATAACATAAAACCTAATCTACTAAATTTAAATTGAGTTATAGGAAAAAAGAATTTAAAAACAAATTTAAATTTTTCTCTCTTATGTTTCTTCTCATAATTTTTAAACGTTAATATCTTTTATATACGAGATTTTTTAAAGAAAAAAAAATTACACCAAATTAACGAGTCTTTTATCATCTTTCCAACGAGTACCATAGTGCTATATAAAAAACGGAGAAAAAAACGACTATTTTTAGTGGGGTTTCGTTTATACAGGAAAAAAAACACAAAGTGTTCAAGTTATTCATTAATAATGTTTTTTCTTTTAAACCAGGTTCTTATCTACGATGTTGAAATTCAGCCCAATCGTCATGCTTTCATTGGAATTTTACTCTTTTAAAGATGCATAGGTATACTTCATCAAGAGAAGCTAGGAGAAAAAATCGCGCAACACTGCAACACATGGTGTCACCTTATAGCAATGTTATTTTTTTTGTTTATTTAATTACAAGAGTAATAATTATTACTATTAGTATTAGTATTATTAAAATTGTTATATTTTTCAATTCTGGGACGTTCTCGGGATAAAAGCTAGCATAATATATGGACCGAATTAAAATTTAACACCATACAACATTTTATATATACTACATAAAGTTATTTGTCAAAGAAATGTTGGGAGAGATCTTCCCCAAGAGGATTACTTTAGAAATTAATCTCGTCAAACAAAATCGGATTACACAAATGAGACACTGCTCAACCAAAGACGAAAAGAGACACAACTAACAACTAAAACAAATGGTAAACGAATATAGTTTGCATATCAAGCTTCTCTCTCTCAGTTTAATTACTGTTTGATTCTTGCCTTGTTGTAAGTCATGTCACAAAGTTGAAATCAGTTTTGGAATATTGACAACAAATTAATTTGTTAGAGCAAAAGTTGGTTCAGATGTATGTATCCATACCACTTTTCTCTCTCTTTTCCTCTTGAGTATCAAAGAATTTCTCTAAAATATTTAGTGATCTCTTACATATAGAAAACTTAAATACTTAAATATTCTTTTGGGTGAATATTTTCAATCTATATCTGGCATAAAGATTTAATTGTAAGGCTGTATGCCCTTCAGAATTCTCATGCATATTTCTTACTATTTTTAATATTATATAACTTCATTACCTAAAAGAATTTATAAACAAGAAGTAGGTAGATTGGTATGTTACTCTATCACCCAATGGTTAAGGCAAACGAGAATGTATGTTTTGAGTAATCGGGTCAGATATCACCTAAGATCTTTGCTTGTTCCATATCCTCGATATTTTTTTATTTCATACCAATACCCGTCCTTGTTACAGGTTTACACGTTAGGTTGTAATTTTATTGTGACCATGATTTAGATGTAGTATTTAATAAAAGAATGTCCATATCTTTTAATAAAATTAGGTAACCAATGGTATTTTGATATTAGAATTAAGGATCATTGTCTCTAGATGGTGTGGACATTTTGTAATAATTAATTATTGAAATGTGTCATTTTGAAAAGGAAACAAGACATATTATAGTACTAAGTATTGAGAAAGTTTATATTAATAAAGAAAAGGCGAGTAGTTGTCTTGTAATCTAGTCCCAAAGAGGCTGGAACTCCTAAGGATTATGTTTCTAATAATGCTTCTAAAAACACTATATATTGTCTCTACCCGCGTCATAATGTCTTCCTTGTCTCGCCTAATCTACATCACCAATACATATAAATAACTTATAATATTATACACGTTATTGTTAATATTAATTAGAATACCCGTAAATATGACTTATGACACAGGTACCTAAGTTTATAAGCACACAACAAAAATTAAAATAATGAAACGATATATAACAACAAAACAAAAACCACTTGCTTCTATTTCTAATCATTTTTTATGGCAATTATATTGCCATCAATTCGAGTGGCGATTAATTTCTTTTACATATTTATGTGATCATTAATTTATTTTGAATAATTTTACAATTCAAATGCATACACCTTTTTTTTTATCTTTTTTTTATAGAAAAGGTAAAAGTGAAAAGAAAAACCATATTTTATTTATTTTACAAGAAGTATATACACCCGAAATAAAATAAAGTTACATTATTAGTACATTAAAAGAAACCCTTTTAAAACATAATAACTAATACACAAAGTCACTAACTTAATTAGCACACTGCGATCTAGTCCCATTCTTTTTTTTCCCTTCTTTTAAGCTTCGTTTCGATATTATGTTTTTCTAGACCTCACGATTAAGCACGGTAGGCCTTGGTCTTGATCGCAAGGTAACACGAAGTGGGTTCGCCATTTCGCAAGACAACTTCAACACCTCAGACAAGTCAACGTCGTACCCATCACACGGCCCAAACTCAAATTCTTGCAACAACGACGCCACCCAAAAGCTAACCGTCGCCAACCCAAGGCTCTTTCCAGGGCAACTTCGCCTACCAGACCCAAACGGAGCCAACCTTAAGTCAGATCCCATAACCGACATATCCATCAACCCTTCCTTTTCATTCAAGAACCTCTCTGGTCGAAACTCTAGTGGCTCGTTCCATATTTGTGGGTCCCTAGTTATGGCCCACATGTTCACCATAGCAGTCGTGCCTGCTGGCACTTGATGACCATCAACGATTGTGTCAGTGATGGCCAGACGGGCCCATGAGAGCAATGGGCCCGGTGGGTGTAACCTTAGAACTTCTTTCACCACTGCTGGCAGATACATCAAACTAGTGATGTGAGCTTCTGTCACCGCACGTGACCTCCCCACGACCCGGTCAAGCTCGTCTTGAACCTTTTGTTGTACATCGGCATGAAGCACCAACCTTGCTAAGATCCACTCTATCAACACGGCTACCGTGTCGGTTCCTCTAAATATCATTTCCTGTTGATAATAATTTAACATAAGTTTATATAAAACATTAAAGTTACTAAATATGTACAAGTCAAACCACACCTAGCTTAAACTAGATGGTCAAGTTGTTGTGCTTAATTATTCCCCAAAAAGGCTTTCTTTGTATTTTCTTGTAATATATTTGACAATTATTTGTTTATTACACAGTTACATAACCACTTTTAAGATTAATTGATATTCTTTATATTATTTGTAAATAGAATTATTGTTTTGAAAACTATACCAATATCAATATCAAGTCCGATTCTGAAAACATTGTATACAGTATTTTCTTACCCAAAGGACCGCGATCATGTCAGGTTCGGATAACTTGTCTGGACCTTCAAGTGACAGCAAGACATGAGTGAAGTCGCTGTTGAGATGCGAAGGTTGAGCTCGGTGTTCGTCGATGATCCGTTTCACAAACTGGTTAACTTGAGGAACAAGTTTGGAGCACCTGGACCGGACCCCTTGGGGGTCAAAATCGGTTAACCATGGAAGATGGTCAGTCCAGTTAAGCACACCCAAAAGGTCATACCCTTCATCCACAAGCTTCCTTAACTCGACCGAGTCGACGTCGTTTGAGTCGACTCGATACTTGCGACCAAACACCGACCACATCATGTTACTTAAAGAAGCTCGCTTCAACACCTCACGAACAACTACGGACGAGTTCGTTAGCTGTTGGTTTTGTAACATCTCCACCATCTGTGAAGAAATAACCGTCCTCTGATGTTCCGAAACCTTAATCTGTTTCGGACAGAAAAGATGAGTGGCTGCGATCCTTCGTAACGTTCTCCAATAAACGCCATAAGGCGCGAACCCTATGGCTCGGTTAAACATCAAGCCATAAGCCGACTCCTTAATCGGGCGGTCAGCAAAAGCCGAACTATTAAGAACATCTTTAGCCACCTCAGGGTTGCACGTGACAACCACACGTGTCTCGCCCAAGCTGAACGCCATGAGGCGTCCAGCACCAAAATAGTTTGCAGCTGCAGCTATTTTACGGTGGGCGAGACCGGTCATAAGGTGCATGCTACCTATGAACGGGTAGCCTTTTGGGCCAGGGATGGTGGATTTCACCTTGGTTTTGGACCAAGCGGGCCCGCCAGGACGGACCCATTGGTACAAGACCTTAATACAACATGCTAGAGCAAAAAGTGTGACAAAGAGGTAGAAGTTGATGGAAGTAGTGCATTTAGATTTAGAAACGAGTGCAAAAAGCCAGAGAGAGTCTATGTGTGTTGTCATGAGTGTGAGTGAGTGTGTTTGTGTGTTTGGTTATTGTTTGATGATGAAAAATGAATGGAATGAGTGGGTATTTATAGGGGAAAAAACGATGAGCAACTGCCGACAGGGTGAATCTATGTAGTTAAAGGGTCAGTATATATATCAAGAGAAGACTGTTAGTTACTACTACCGTCATACTCGTAAAACTATTTAACCAAGCACACATACATACGCACATTTTTTGTCATTTATTTTATTTTAGAATTAAAACGTTTACGTCAGTAGCACGCTTTTTTTTAATTTATAAATATTTTTTGTTTATCCTAAGTTTTGCACCCTTCGTCATGCAACAACTTGTTCTCCTTCATTACATTTTTTTCTTGTTAGTGTTCTCCTTCATACATGGTTTTATTGTTAGACTTTAACTGTGGTTGCTGTTCAAAATATTAATACTAATATTAATATTTTGTATCACTTTTATATTTTATAGTTTATAAAAGTGAACTCATACACTTTATGTTTTATGAGGTGTTGTTGATTCAAGTGAAAGCCTGGTTGATAGAAGTCTACTTGGAGCCCAAGTATCTTAAAGTCCAGTTGTTGATAAAAGAGATGTTCGGCCCAAGAGTTCGTGATCCAGCGCAAGATAGAGTCTAGCTGAGTGCATACGTGGCAGTCCATGTGGATTTAATCCAAGGGCTCAGATCGTGTGTCATTGTGTTTCTTTTACATGATCTGACGGCTCGTGTAGGTTCGGGTGTGTTTTCTCCCGAACCTCATTATCTCTCTATAAAAGAAGGCCTCTGCTTCTTTGTCCAGTTTTAGTCGTTCGTTGTTCTCCCTTTCATATTGTTACTCATATTAGGGTTTGTTCAATAGATCATCTGTTAATGATCTAGTTCTTTTCTTATGAGTTTTGTATTGGTCATTAGTCAATGATCGTTTGAGAGAGTCTGTACAAGATCATTTGTCAATGATCTGTTAGTGTTCTTGAGGTCTTGAATCATTGTTGATTAGGTCTTCTTGTTTTCCTAATCAAGTGTAGTTTAGACTTTGTGATCGAGTCTGTAATTTCTTGTTTTTGGTAATAAAGTCATTGTCAGGTTATTTGACCAAAGTTGTTCTTAGTTTTCTGACATGGTATCAGAGCCAAACGCTCATATCTAGTTGATCGTTAGGGTTTTGTCTTCACTCTTGTTCTTGTGTCTTCTTATCAGATTGAGCTCAAGACCAGAATAATCTTGGATCTGTGACTATTCAGATCTAGGGTTTGGGCTGAAGGAACAAGAAACTTTACTGGAGCTTGTTGGATATTGGAAAGCATATTCTTTATTGCTCTCTGACTCGTAACCATAAGTGAAGGTTACGAGTTACGAGATTTTGGCGAAACCCTGACTTGGGTTCTTATTGGTTAGATTGTTCCTATTTCTCCTATTTTTAATTCATGTTTTGTCTAGGAGCATTGTCCGGGTTAGGGGGACCGGAATAGGCTCAATAACTGGTGTGTCAAGTCTGTTGGTCTTGATTGATTGTTATTTGGTTTCTTTTTCGGTTGCTATTTGTTTTTGTTGATTGAGAATGCTTGTTGTGTGATTAGATTATAGAATCAAACTCCCTCGTTAAGACATGTCCAGGCACCCTTGAGTGATAAACCTGGAATCTTGACACTGACGGGGCTTCGTCTGTTGCATGCTTGTGTGCTCTCTTGTTGATTAAACAGTACCGGTTTAATAGGTTGATTATTAATCTGATTGATTTGTGTTTACTGTCAACATGTCTGATGATGATAGCAGTAGTAGCTCTAGTCAGGGTCGAGAAACTCTTGGGGGTGTCACCCTAATTAGTAAGCTCAACTCTAGTGATCCTCTTTATTTTCATGCTAGTGACTCTACTAATTTGTCTATTATTAGTATCAAACTAAAATGTAACAGCCCAAGGTAACCCGTACTACAATATTGTCCGCTTTGCCGCAGCTCACGGTTTTGCATTGGTCTAACCCCAAAGGACTGGCCAAAACGCGTTGTGATAGTGAGGGTGGCTACTCCCTTATAAGGAGTTATGTTCTCCCTTACACAACCGATGTGGGATCTTACAATCCACCCCCTTTAGAGAGCCCAGCGTCCTTGCGGGCACAACTGGCACACCAATCCGATTGAGGAATCATAGTCTACGGTTTGAAGTCGTAGCCTACGGTTCGGAGCTTCGGCTTGTTTTGGACCTCTAGATCGTAGCCTACGGTTCCAGGCCGTAAGCTATGGTTTGGTCTGCACATTTGGCTGCATTTAGACACATTAATCCTACACTATTCTATGTAATACGTACAGCCAATAACATCAATTTCGAGCAACTTTAGGCCTTAATTTAACGCTCTATACAAGGCCTCGAGTAGGATCTAACCAAACTATGGTTTGACATAACAAATCGATTTCATTACCTCATGATTTATGGTTATCCGATCGACCCGTTTCAGTTGATCCACAACCCAATACGACCACCCATGACTAGTAAATGACTCATGGAAACTCCTAGCATTATTTCCAATTCTATAAGCCATCTTATCCAAGGTTTATTTTTGAAGGCTACTGTACCTTGGTATGCCATTCATTTTATCTTCCTAACAAGTATTAGTAATTAATTTATATGAGATCTCTTAATCCCCATCTTCATTGGACGATTCAACACTCATAACCCAATTTGATTACAAGCTTATTGTTTATGCTCATTCTACCGTTGTGGCGAGCCTCGTGTCCATGGCCACATGTGCCACTTCTCTCGGTTTTATACGCTCGGTTCGAATGCCAATTTCAATTCTACTTCTTATTATTACGACTTCTCTAACATATAGAATGGGAATCTTTAATTCCATCTAATCCAAGAGTCAATAAAACCTCATAACACGAATAACGTTACATAGATATGAAGTCACAAAGTGACTTACCTAACCACCAAATGGGGGTGGAACTCAACAATTGTGGGTTATACCTGTTTTGTTCTTCTCCTTCTTTTTTAGAAACTCAACGTATACTTTTCCCATCTTAATTTCATCCATTAATTTATTTTAATCAAGACCTCAAAAACCTTCTTATCCTTTTTATGTTAAGGTTTTTTTTTTTTTTTTTTTTTACAGTGTACTTTCTCGGATAATCAAAAGTTCACTTTTTCAAATAAGACTTGTAAATTACTTTTTTACATGCTTTAATTACTTTATTTTTTTAACGATAAGGGCGTGTGTAGTGGGCTTCATGGGGACGTTTTGGGAATTTATGGCGCCCCATAGCGCCCTATACACTGCCCTCTTGGGCTTTATAGGGCGCTATTGGGGAAGAGCTCCATGTGTATAACGGGCGTTTTGAAAGAAAAATGAATTTTATAATATTATTTTTAATCAATTTCTACACCTATTTCTTCTACACCCAATTAAATAATAATATTTTATTCCTCATGAAGACTCATAAAGCCTCTCACCCACTACACACATATTTTTCATAAAGCTTCATGAAACCCCACTTAATATTTTATTAATAATTTTAATCTTATAAAGCCCCATAGAGCTCCATAAAGCCTCCCAGTACACATACACTAAGTAAAGTGTTCGTCATATAATTTTACTCTAAAAGATAAAGGAAACAAAAGCTTAGTATAGTTCACACAGACAAACACATACTAAGTTTTGTTTAACACAATTTTTTTTTTTTTTTTTTTAACACAAATTGCTTTATTGATCACCCAAAAAATACAAACATATATACTACCAAGATACTAGATCATACAACTATCGTCTATAACTATATACATTAATCTTATATCATTGTTCACCTAAACATTTATCTTTCCAACCATGACACCCAAGCCTTAAAATGATCTTGCCTTAAAATGATCTTTCTTTCTCTTTCTCGAACACAGGCCAAACAAACATGGTACTAAGTTAGACATACTAAGTTACTAACCTTGTTCGATACAAGTTGTGCTACGCCGCCAAGAGCATCAAAAAGAAACGAGAGTGAATTAAACGCACCAATTAAGATTAATTGCGTATTGAGAGGTGTTTAGTTTAATTTAATGAAAAAATTCCAAAGGCGTTGGGATTTTTTTTATTTGTTTTTAGTTCCTATCAAAATCTAATGAGGTGGCACTATTCATATTCTATAATTATATGAAATTTTCTTTTTAATTTGTTTGGTTGATGATTAAGTCTCTCCACACTTATATAATTATAATGTGTGGTTATCATACCTTTCTATTATTCCTTATCAAATCAATTTATTGTAACTTATTTGTTATTGACCGATTACCTGATTCATTATCAAAACATAAATTAGTTAATGTTTATATATTATTTTTGTTTGAGTAAGCATACACGTCAAACGGGTTTCATACATAGTTTTTTTAATAAATTGTGAAAGAAATAAGCATCTGTGTTTAGTGACTTCTCTCGTTATTGTACTTTGTTATCAAGACATGATATAAAAGATAATTATGTCAACTCACGGGTGTATAAATAATTATGAATGATTATGTCGTGACGAGGGCTAAAATTCAAAGAATTAATAATATATAAGATATTTAGCGGATATACCTTTATTGTGAAACTCTAATTGTATTTAACTATTTATTACTAGCTGATTACCCCGGGAGGGTCCCGGGGTTGAAAAATCTAATTTTACGTGATAACCTATTGCAAATGGCTCAAGTTAACTAACCACAAAATCTCTCAATCATTGCATATTCATAATATTATAATCAGTAATAACTCATATTACTTAATCTAAAACCTAATCAGTAATCATCTAAAGAATCACTTATGTAAGCTATAACTATTCAAAAACTCATCACATCTCTTTAATTTCTCACATTCTAATGGCTCTTATAATTCTTAACCTAATCAACTAAGCAAACACTTAAGTTGGAAGTTGTAACCATTGCATCTCATTATGCCACGTGGCATAATCAAGAGATGGTTGAGACCACCATTGAACGCCACATCAGCAACTATCAATTCTTCCTGGGAGCGTCCCGGGGTTGAAAAATATAACCATTCTAATAATACTAATACTAATAGTAATAATTATTACTCTTGTAATTAAATAAATAAAAAAAATAACCTTGCTATAAGGTGACACCATGTGTTGCAGTGTTGCGCGATTCTTTCTTCTAGCCTCTCTTGATAAAGTATACCTAGTAAAATTCCAATGATAACATGGCGATTGGGTTGATTTTCAACATCATAGATAAGAACCTGGTTTAAAAGAAAAAAACATGATTAATGAATAACATGAACACTTTGTGTGTTTTTTTCCTGTATGAACGAAACCCCACAAAAAATAGTTGATTTTTTCTCCGTTTTTTATATAGCACTATGGTACTCGTTGGAAAGATAATAAAACGCTCGTTAATTTGGTGTAATTTTTTTCTTTAAAAAATCTCGTATATAAAAGATATAAACGTTTAAAAATTATGGGAGGAAACATGAGAGAGAAAATTTTAAATTTATTTTTAAATTATTTTTTCCTAAAATAACTCAATTTAATTAAAAAATAAAATAATTCAAAAACACTAAAATCTTTCAATTATGATGTCACGTGGCAGTTTCATGGAAAGGTTGAAGGCACCATTGCACGCCACGTCAGCAATGCTCAATTCTTTTATATATATTAATAGATTATTACTAGTGTGGAGCCTGCGCGATGCGGCGGGATGAACAATCCAGAAGTTCCGTATTCTCAATGGTTATTCTTAGCAACCACTATATAACGTATGTAAACATAAGAACAAAGATTACAGAGAGAAAGATTGGATGGAAAATGAGAGAGCTCTTTATCAATGAGTTGTATCATGTACAATAAGTCTCTATTTATAGGGACATAACATTCATACAAACATAATTGTATATAGGAGTTAGAATATGTATAGTCGTCATAATATATATGTTTATAACAAAGAAAGCATTAATACAAACTTAATGGTATATGGGAGTTAGAATATGTATAGTTGTCATAATGTATATGTTTATACCAAAGAAATTTTAATTATAGCACAACTCTTTTTACTATCTTTTTATATTATCAATATTTATACTTAATGCTAGATGAGTTTTAATTAATATAATTTAATAATATTGTAGAAAGACTATTTTAACCTTTTACTAACTTTATTAAGGTGTTGTACCGTAAGCATAAAGTATAGTAATTATTTAAATTTGGTTGATATCCTTGTCTCATACTTTATAATATAGTATAGATCAGTGATTTAAGATATAAATCATATAACAATATAACAATGGTTGCTACTAAAGCTATTATGTTTTTTTTATTAAATTTACTTAATTATATGTTAAATCCGTAAAATTAATGTTTTTTTGTTACTCTTTACTTTCATGTGTGTAAAGTGTTCAATAACACAATGTTACCTAGTGTTATGTTGGTGTGTTCATTAATGTTCTTTTAAATAAATATGCATACTTTTTAAAGGTAAATGCTAAATCTTTTATATTATTGCACAAATAATTGTAAATTATACATCTGTTAAGATTTGGACTTTGGATCGTCTTTTTAAGAGTTATTTGTCTTTACCAAGTAGACTAGCCCATAAAATAAATGTTCGTATTACATTTTATTAACACTAAAATGTCAAATGGAAAAATAAGTGACATGTCTATAGCTATTAATGTAAGTGTGAATGTAGCATTGCATATAGGGTTAAAGGCAAGGCCCAAAGGGTGGGCGGGGTGGTTGACGGTGGCGTGGTTTTCTAATGGGCTTGAATTTTTTTTTTAATTTTACATATATATGTATTAAATTATATATTTAAAATTATATATATATAAGTCTTGTTAGTGAAGTTAGAAAAACCATGCTAATTTAATATAGAGGTCTTAAATTCAAGGTTTGCCATTAACACCAAATTCTATTTTTTTAGTTCATTTTTCTTTACCAAAATTTTGGGCCCATTTTTTATGTTGCCCAAGGCCAAAAAAAATATTTTGTTCTCGGAGACAGCACTGGTTAAAGATACAACTACTATTTTTTTAAAGTGGTTTAAAAAATATGTTATTCTTAATTAGTAAAAGCACTTTGAAAGTAAGGGGACGGGGTGTCATCAGAACTGGTCACAGGTACCCTACTACCAGCACGGTAACACCGCCGTCACCCTTGGTGGTGGTCACGTGAACCGTTTTCTAGTTCTTTTTAACGGGCTGGTGACTTGGGTTTTTTTTTATTTTGATTTAAAATGATACTTTTAACCGTTTGTTTAATATTGTTTCCGTTTGTTTTAATATTGTTTAAATTAAATTAAAGCATAAAAATTAATTAAAACCTAATTAAATAAAAAAAATAAAAAAGAACATAAAAAACTAAAATTCATTAATATTAAACATATACATTAAAAGAAACAAAAAAACCTAAAGTTAGGCGCAACAATTGCCATGCCGAGACATGGTCAAAACTGTTGTTGTATCGAGCCACATAGTCCACATGCGTGAACTCGATAGCCAACTCCGGGTCGATGCCCGGGTTCTCCCTCAACGTGCGAGAGTTGAGGGTGGTTCACCGATCACACTTATTGTTGAGATCGGTCCACTTTCTCTGCAAGCTCTCGATGGTACGTTCGTTGATGCCGACTTGCTGATTAAAGCCGACCAACACGCGGTCCCAGAACCCCTCGGGGCGCGACACCTGCCCCGAGCCCCTCCCCCTATGTTGTTGTGGGGTCGGATCCCTTTCGGCGTCTCTGTAGCACACCACCAACGCCGTCTCTTCTCCCTCATTCCAGCGAGTCATCTTTGTGTGGGTGTTTGTTTGTTTAAACCGTGGTAAAAGTGTGAGTTTTAACCCCACGGTTGTGGGTATTTATATAAAAATTTTGGGATGACTAGGTTTGTAGAATTTAATTTTTGGCACGGTTTCTATGTAAAAATTAAATTTTACTGGACGGTTACAATGATATTTAATTAATTGGACGGTTTGGTCGACGATTTTAATGCTAATTTGACCTATTATTTGACCATATAAATATTTGAAATGGTGGTAAACTAAAAAAAATAGATATATATTTAAATGAAAATAAATAAAAGAATCAGTGGAGTGTTACCTTCAAAAAAGTGTCTCAGTGAAGTAAATCAGTGAAATGATGTGGCAGTGCAAGATTGGTGTAAATCAGTGAAATTAGAAATTTTTTTTAGCAAGCACATCTTCCCCCTAAGTTCCTGTTTAGAAAAAGAAAATGACCGATTAGAATGTTTTACAACATGTGTTTTGATTAAAAATGTATGTAAATTATTTGGTTGTAACTTAGTATAAACGCTTTTTGTAATGGTTTTCCGGAAAATAGGTTTTTTTTAATTAATAATTTGTTTAAAACATTTTCTCATTGAAAAAATCAATTTCGATAAATTTTTATCTTTTTAAGAAAAAAATAGTAATTAGTTGATTGATATAATTTTACAATTGATTATGTCCTTTAGAAAATTATTCTTTTAAAAGTAGTTAGCGATATTTGGTATGATTGACAATGGCTTGTTTGTTTATTTTTATTTAGTTAAATAGAGATATATAAATATTAAAACAAATAAGCACACAGGCTTTCTGGATTTTCTTTTAGTCATCGTTGGTTTGTGAATGATTGTGCAGCTTATGTGGGGTGGGGTGGGGGGATTTGGAATACAGGTTAAAGCTCACGGATTCGAATTTGATCATAACCGGGTTTAATTTTAGTGGGTATTTGAGCGACGAAGTTTTACCAGAACTAGAGATAGTGAGCTAGGGCTACCCAGCTCTATTAGGGATCGCGAGCGTATTGGGTCGTCTTTTACCATTTTGTTAAAGATAGATGATATATGCTTTGCCCACTGGTAGGGTTTCTCTTTTTGTTGCCTATTTACAGGATTTAGGACCAACAGTGAATGCCAGTCATCTTTGTTAGTCAGGGAGTGACTTCAAGGGAAACTTTTTAGGAATGGTCAATGCATGGGTCAATTTTTGTCCCTAATACATAATTTGAAGTGACCAAACTTAAAATGAAGAACTTAAAAGCATGATCATTGTTATTACATTGTAACCCTCCCCCCCCCCCCCCCCCCCCCCCCCCCCCCCCAAAGCTAAAGTAACTTGTGGATGTTTTAGGTGTCGCATAAACTTTGTTTCACCACCTAACATGGTATTTTAGACTTTGTTTGTCTTGTAAAACCCTATATGAGGCCATACTTGTCTTGTAAAACCCTATATGAGGCCATACATAATATTGATATACATTAGGATCATTGTAAGTGATTAGATATATACATTTTCTTATTTACACTCTATTGATGTAAGTTAAAAATTAGAGAATTAAACAATAAATATCTAGTGATGTGATGTATATCTTCTAGAACATACTTTTGATATACATTAGGATCATAGGGGGGTGGGGGGTAAAATAAAGGTTAAAGGTCACGAATTCGAATTTGATCATAAACGGGTTTAATTTTAGTGGGTATTTGAGCGGCGGGTTTTACCAGGACTAGAGATAGTGAGCTAGGGCTACCCATCTCTATTTGGGATCGCGAGTGTATTGGGTCGCCTTTTACCATTTTGTTAAAGATAGATGATATATGCTTTGCCCACTGGTAGGGTTTCTCTTTTTGTTGCCTATTTATAGGATTTTTTACCAACAGTGAATGCCAGTCATATTTGTTAGTTAGGGAGTGACTTGGGGGCAACATTTTAGGAATGGCCAATGCATGGGTATTTTTTTTTGTCCCTAATACATAATTTGAAGCAACTAGGGTTAAAATGAAGAACTTAAAAGCATGATCGATCATTGTTGTTACATTGTAAACCCCCCCCCCCCCCCCCTCTCCCTCTAAAGGTAAAGTAACTTGTGGATGTTTTTTGTGTCACATAAACTTTATTACACCAGCTAACATGGTATTTTAGAGATTGTTTGTCTTGTAAAACCTTATATGAGGCCATACATATTATTGATATACATTAGGATCATAGTAAATGATTAGATCCATTTTCTTGCTTGCAAATAAAGTGATGTAGTCATAAACATAAAGTAACACTTTGAATTAAATACCAAGTCCCCTAGATTTACACTCAATTGATGTAAGTTACAAATTAGTGAATTAAACTATAAATATATAGTGATATATATCTTTTAGAACATACTTTTGATATTATCCTTTGCTCGTTTATATCAGACGCACCTCTAGGCAAGACGTGGGCAAAGGCTATTATTGGGAATGGTCACGCCATACACTTCTTATAAATTATCAGTTGGTTTGCATGACGTGTGTGACTTATCTGGTGAATAATCTTTATCGGCGCATGATATACCTTGATATAGTATAATAGTAATGTTATCTGGCTCTTTTCGTACAACCAGAATGTAAGAGAAATATGAGTAAGAATCAAGAATGGCAATGTCATTAAGATATGTCCTGATTAGTACAATTATACGCGGCCTTATCGTTATCATATGTTAGGTCTTCATATTGTATGATTGAGTTAACTTTGAAGCAATAAAAGGCTTCATAACTAGTTAGGGTTTCGAAAGATTATGTGAAGTACTATAATCATAATTTGAGTTTTAGGGCTTCATACAAGTCTTTAAGGGCTTCATATATTGTCATTGATTCCTAGTCTCACTTTATATTTTTATATATGAACTTTTATCTTGTTTGATATTTGCAAAATCTTATGTTGTTGAAGAGGTTAATCATTACGATTTTCAAGAGATTTTACATATAAGTGGTTGATTAGTAATTCTCAATCGTTTTCCAATGGATATATGTTTAAGTAGTTTTTTCAGAGGATTTGTTTCTCTTAGGAGGGACGGGACGCTATCAGAATTGGGCACGGGTACCCCACTACCAGCACGGTAACACCGCCGCCACCAGTGCTGGTAGGGGTCCCATGAACCAAATACGGGTTCCATCTAACGGGCTGGTAAGAAGAGTTAATTAATGCAACGCTCACTTTTTATAATATATTTTATTACTTTTTGACCGTTTGGAATTTATTTAAATGAAACGGTAATATTTTGTTGACCGTTATTTTTGAAATGGTATAAATTGTGCACGGTTTAAATTAAAAAACACAACCTACATTAACCAAACTACTTAAAAACACAAACAAAACAAATGGATACAAGGAAAACAAAGAGTGTTTCGAGGGGTGCGAGGGGAACCTCGAAATCTAGGGGTCGAGGCAAAGCTTCGAGTTCGAGATCGGCTACGGTTGAGCCATATAGGCCCGTGCTCAATTTTCCACCAACCCAACCCCAGCCCCAACAACAACCGTTTTACTCACAATACCCACAATTCCCAACAACCACCCATGATGTTTCAACAATATATTACGCCGCCTCAATTAACAAATTCCCAACTAGAAGACTTCGAGCTCAACTTAGAAGATGAGGACGATGACGAGGAGGAAGCTGTGCCAAAGACACAGTTCAAGCATCATGTAGATGAACAGATAGACGAGGAAGCGGGTGACGCGCTTGAGGTTGAAGTTGAAGAACTTGAAGCAGGGGTGAAAAAAAATATGCAAATCGCGTGAAAGCTGTGAAGTGGAATACGGCACAAGAGGTTGCTTTGGCAAAATCTTGGTGTTATGTGTCGGAGAACAAGGAGAAGAGTAACCAAAGAAGCAAGGGAAGTTTTTGGAAAGCGGTCCAAAAACATTACACGTCACTGTTGGGTTCTTCCACCCGAACGGTTGATCAAATTACTTCTAAATGGGCCGCCATGAACCCACAAATGAATGCGTTCAATAGACTTCATCAACAAGCGGTAACAATTATGATATATTTAACTTAGCGTTTTATTTGATTAAACGAATTTCTCTAAGTTATATTTCATTGATGGTTCTATTTAATTATATAGGAGCGCTTACGTAGGAGTGGATGTAGTGATCTAAACGTCATGCAAACGGCGTTGAACGATTACAGAAAAAGCCATCCTTCAGGTTTTAATCATCAAGCGGCATGGGAGATTGTAAAAGACCACGACAAGTGGAAGAAGCAAGTGTTGATGGGTAAAGAACCGTCCGACAGTCATTCGGACAAGAGACGAAAGTCTTCGGAAAGCGGCAACTATCAGTCGACTGCCTTTTCCACATCGGAGGAGACCACCCCCACTAGCCGCATGCCGGACCTCAACGAAAATAATAACCTAACGCGACCCAAACGAATATCCAAGAAAGTCGCCGCCGCCGAGTCTTCGGGCAAATCATTTGTTGACGAATTCGGGACATACCGAACAATGAAAGAAGACAAACTCAACCAGTTGGTCACCCTACAATCTCAACAAGGCGAAAAAACAATGACGTTTTTAGAGGAAGAATGCGAATTGTTGAGACAATGGCAGTATGACCACGACTTGAATATTTATACAAAACCACATGAGCACCTCAAAGGTAAATCTTTGGAGTTGGTTTTGAAATGTAAAGCTGAAATCACGGCGAAATACGAATGGGAGCGTTATTGGGTTGAAGACGACGCGGATGATGAAGGCGACGAGTAGGATGAAGGCGTTTGTATTTTTATTTTAGTAGATGTTTTTTGTAATTTTTTTTATTTTAATGGGACGGTTTATTTTTAAGTTTTACAAACGGTAGTTTTAATTCAAACGGTCATTTTTTAGTAAAAACGGTAATTAAAAAAAAGGAAAACTAAAAATAAAGATTTCAGTGAAGTGAATCAGTGGAGTGCTGCCTACAAAAAAACTGAATCAGTGAAGTAAATCAGTGAAATGATGTGGCAGTGCAGGATTGGTTAAAATCAGTGAAGGAAAAAAAAACAAGGGTAGCTAGGGATGGCAATCAAGCCCGAACCCGATGGGTAAACCCGAAACCCGACACATTTGGGATGGGTAGGGCTGCAAACGAACTGAACTTTCAGCGAACAGTTCATGAACCGTTCGGCGGGAAGTTCGTTTGTGTTCGTTCGTTTAATAAATGAACGAACACGAACAAAAAAATCTGTTCGTTTAGTTAAACGAACGAACATGAACAAAGGTCGTGTTCGTTTATGTTCGTGAACGTTCGGTAATGTGTTCCTTTAAGTTCATTTATGTCCGATCGTTTAATAAGGTTTTAAATTTTTATAACGTACATTCTTTAATTTTTATTTATTTTACCCAAATAAGTAAATATTTTATATGAGGTAAGTATATGGGTATACAATATCAACAAATCATACTTTTAGTATAATCATTAAATAAATAATTAATAAAGAGTTCAAATTTAAATAACCAATTAATGAAGACTTCAGGTTTAAGATGCGAGCTTTTTTTAGACATTACTTTATTATGTTTACCAATATTACGTTAAGTGTTAAGTATGTTTGTATAACTAGGTTATTTTTTTGGGTGGATCTAGTTAATTTCTTAGTATTATATGAATTAGATATTATTTGGAAGTTAATATATTTCACTTTGTGTTTGTTTCCGTTCGTGAATACTTTGTATTCATGCACACATGTTTGTGTTCATTAATGTCCGATTGTGCTCGTGAGCGTTCGTGAACAAATTTAACAAACGAACACGAACACCAGTGTTTTCTTAACAAATGAACACGAACAGAAGATCTCGTTCGGTAAGTGTTCATGAACTGTTCGTGAACACATAATTTCCTTAACAAACGAACACGAACAATGCCTTGTTCGTGTTCGTTCGGTTCGTTTGCAGCCCTAGGGACGGGTTTGGGGTCGGGTAATCGGATATGGGTCCGGGTATGGGATTAGTTTTTATTTTTTCGCAGGTTTGGGACGGGTTTGGGATTTGATGATATACCCATTTACCCGACCCGATTACCCGATAAAGTATACCCGTTTACCTGATATAATTTATGTATTCATAATATATCTAATTGTCAATCTAGATTGTCATCTTCTTCAAAAAAAACACCAATTATTTGTGTATAATATCTGTTATCTATGTCTTTTAGTTTTTTATATAATTTAACTATTTTATATTTATACATTGTAATCATTTGCATACATATTTGATAATGCTAAAAGTATTGTTATTAGTAACGCAATAGATACCGACATGTTTTTAGTCAGACATACCCAATGGATAAGTTTTTAAAATTAACAGGTTTACCCGAAACCCGCCGGTATAGCCGATACCCGACGGGCAATTACCCGATACAAACCTGACGGGTTTTGAGACGGGTTTGAGACAAGCATACCTAATCAGGTATGGGGTTGGGATTACCTAAACCCGTCCCAAACCCGACCCATTACTATCCCTAAGGGTAGCACCCCTTGTGCCCTTAAAACTTCAAGAAGAGCTTTAACTTTAAAGTTTAAAGTACAAAGACTATTCTATTGGACCCACCCATTATGTTCAATTAGTTGATTACTGATTATTAAACAAACTTTTGGTGGATTTTAAGTTTGATAGGTTTGGAAAGGAAAAATATATAAATTTGTAGAAACTTCAATAGAATATAATTTATAATAAATATAAAGTTTAATATATAATGCTCTATTTTAATATTTAATAAACTAATAATTCTATGAATTGTGTTCATTTAGAATTTTTTTTTATGTATTGAAGCTCCTAAATGTTATACAATAGTTATACCTTTTATAAAGAAAATAATAAACTAAAAAAGTAACGGAGATTAACCATAAATAATTTCAAAATGATATTGTATGTACATAAAAATATTGTTTGTTTTTAAACTAAAAACTTATTTTCATGAACTAAAAAATAAAAAATAATAAAAAGCTAATAGTTACTGAAGAAACAATAAGTATACCGGAGATTAAGACTAACCTCCGGGGGGTTAATACTTATGTAACTACAGGTTTAATCCTTTACCCAAAAGACGTTCATGACAACCCGAGAGTTTGTTAAGGTGAGTGTGGTATGTGTTGTGTGTGATATGAACAAGAGATTTAAGTGGTTCGGTCGTTAATGACCTACGTCCACTGTGAAGACACCGGAATATTATTGATAATAAGAGAGAATTACAAGTGATGAGTACAGTAGTGATGGTTGTATATGTGAATCCCTACATGAGTTGCATTTGATGCTATTTATAGGCTTAATGATGGACCGCAGGGAGAGGCCCACCAGTGACACCATTGGTTTGGGCCCACCCGGGGCCCAAGCCCATGGTCTTTCTGGAAATGGCGGGAAAGGACGAGGCACTGTTGATGACGTCAGCCCACAGTGCGGTCGTTGTTGTAGTTGGACACGTGTCCGCCTTCTGGTGGTGCACAGTAACGTCGTACTTGCTACAGTGTCCAGGCTATCTCTGCTGTCTGATTTGACGCCTGACAGTGGAGGAAGTAATGCCTGCTGGTCACTGTTCGCGACAGCGTGTACAGTGCAGCCGTTCCCCTTTTGTACTATCTGCCACATGTCCTTCCTCTGTTGGTGTATGCTCTGACACAGATCCTTATGAATCTTCCTTTTGTTATCTTTGTCGTGCCAAGGGAATCTTCCGCGTGTGATGGCACGCGCGTATCAGGTATTATTTGCTGCTTATCATCTGTGGCAGCGCGCGAGGATGTTGATTGGCTGTCCTCGCGCGGGTATGCCTTGCGCCGTTACGTGGCGCAGGGTTGTTACTTAGTGGGGATAGGGGCGCCTTTCAGATTAGGCTCCCTATCCCTTCAAGTCCCCCTAGTCTAGGGCTTCTCCTGCTCGCTGATGAGGAGGTGGAGTGCTAGACTCGAAATGTGGAAGTCGCGGATGAAAGCTCATCTGCTTGCGTTGTAGCCTTTGGGGGTATTATTCTGATTTGAGAAAATATAGGCGGGGAACGTATTTCTCCGTTTTTCGTCAAATTTGCGCCGTGGAGGACGTCCTCCGTCCCAGCGTTGCAGTGGTTGAGCGGGGAACGTCTTTTGAAAGTTTACGTCAACTTTCCGCTGAGGAGGTCGTTCTCCGCCCCAACGTTGCAGTGGTTGGGCGGGGAACGTCTTTTGAAAGTTTACGTCAACTTTCCGCTGAGGAGGGCGTTCTCCGCCCCAACGTTGCAGTGGTTGGGCGGGGAACGTCTTTTTGAAAGTTTACGTCAACTTTCCGCTGAGAAATTTATTGCTGCTGGAGTAATTTAATGCGGGTCTGGAGTTGTGATAAATTCCAAATCATTAGCATTGAATTTGTCTCTCATAAATTGGAATGAATGCGCCTGGAATTCGAATGATCAATTACTTCTGAGGGAAGTTTAGTGGTTGCTGACGTGTCAGCGACTGTCTGGTTGTACAGACTGATACATGTCCCATCGTGATTGCAATTATCAATATTTCGTCTGTGTCAGGAGCGTGGGGTTTCACGCGTCTGACATTTTTTTCTTCATGGTTGGGATTGTGCCACGTGTCGAAGGGCACGTGTTGTCTGTCAGGCGCGTGGGTTGCCACGCGCCTGAATGGTTGATGTTGTGAGATCTGTTGACACGTGTCGATCATCTAGCGCCTGTGTAGTGTACAACTGTCATACACTTCCATCCAGGCCACTCGTTTTCATTGTGGACACGTGTCATCATCTTGTGAACGGAATTTGAAAAGTTGTGACGGTTTACACTCCTCCGGTGGGTCCCCTTGCCATAAATGCGATGAGTATATAAGGCCTGTTGTGGTTCATTTGAACGGTTATGCTCTCTAATTTTCTTCCATTTTTCTTCTCTCTTCATTCTCCGGTCAATATCCGTTTGAAGTTTCCGGTTAATCTTTGAAGATCTTGATCTTGAAGATTCATTTGAAACTTCATATTTCTTCTACGTTGGTGTCTTCTTTTCATCTTCGTGTCGTTTTCTGGTCTGTGAACTTCTTATTTCCTACTTTTGTTGAAGATTTCGTTTGATCTTCAAACTTTCCGGTGAGTTTTCCAGATTTCTCATTACCATGTCTGAAAGTGCTAGTGTTTCTGAGGAGGTTGTGGGGGAGCAGCCGGAGGAGGTGGTGCAGGAGACCACCGTTGAAGGTGGAAAAATCAAAGAGAGGAAACTGATGTCCAACACTTGCTGTGTTTGGAGTCAAGAAGCCTTCAACCGGTTTCTTGTTATGTATGGGATCTCGCCGGAGTGGGAGCCCACCCTTCCAACTCCGACCAGCACTGTCCTCTCGGCCGGTACCGGCCGGTTGGCGTTGTATGAGGCCCACTTTGCTAAGTGTGGGTTCCGCCTGCCGTGTACTCGGTTTCAGATCGACACCATGGTGGCTTATGGTGTTGGTCCTACGCAACTAACCGCTTTTGGGATGCTGCGGTTAGTTCATTTCGAAGCTTCTTGCCGCGCCCTAGATATTGAGCCCACTGTCGAACGGTTCAATGTTTTCTACTTCATGGCGCGGGATGAGATGTGGTTCTCCTTCAAGCCGCGTCCTAAGGTGCCGCCCATGGCCACCCATACTCCTAAGTCCTTACATTGGGCTAAGGAGAAGTTTTTCTTTGTGAAGAGGGGTGTGATACCCATTAGTCTCCCCTGGAAGGTGATAGGGGATGGGCAGCGGGTGGCGGACATGCCTGTGCCCAAGGACTTCAAGAAGCAGGCGTGGTTCCTTGCCCTTACCGCCAATGCTACTAAATTGGAATTCCAGAACCTAACGGAGGGTATTTTCTTTCTTCTGGGGATGAGTCGAAATGGCATCCGGGCGGGTAAAGAGCCGTATATTGCGCAGGAGGGTAAGTATAATGTCATTATTATTATCATTATTGGTGTTTCCTGCGCTCTTTTCCTTATTGTTTGTTAATATTGCAGGTGTAAGTAAATTTGAGTTTTATGCCGCCCGTCAGGATAAAGGTATCAAGTGGAGGCCTTTGGCGGAGGGTCAAACTTCTTGTTTGGACGCGCTTGCTGACCGGTTCTACTACCCGGATTTAACTTCTGCGCCCAAACCTTATTACACAACTGGTGAGTCTCCCAGCCCTTTATTTGATAGTATGTTCGGAGATGATACTGTAGGGGAGACTCCGCCGGTAGGCTCGTCCGCGAGGCGTGGTCGTTGGAAGCACGCTCCGCGGAGGCACAGGTACCGAGCCATGATTACCCTTTCTGACTCGGGTTCTTCCGTTTCAGCAGGAGAAGCTGTAAAAGGGCGTCGACGGAGGAAGGATGGGCCCCCCTCTGAGGATGACGAGGAAGCGGAATCTTCTCAGCTGGAGAAGAGGAAGAGGTCGCGGACTGCTGGGCCGGTGAAGGAGACTCCAGTCGCGTCTGGCGCTGGAGGTGATGAGGGATCGGTGCCTGGTCCGGACCCAGTTAATATTTCTAAGGGTCCTGTTGGAAGTGGTAGCGTTGGCGGGCCCGTTTTCAGCATGGGCATTGGTGCTGCCCCTGCGCGCCAACCACTCTTCCAAAAGTTATTGAGGAAGAAGACTCCTGGTAAGTTTTCCTCCTTTCTTTTTTCTATTTTCATTTATTGTATTATTATTAATGTTATTGTTGACTTGCAGTGGCGCCGAAGATTGTGCCCTCTGCACCTTTGTCTTCTTCCGCCGAAGCGGTTGGAGGGGAGGAGGATGCTTTGTGGAGAGAGCAGGAGCTTGCGCAGGAGCAGGCGCGGGCCGATGAAGCCTTGCAAAAGGCTGAGGCTGAGAAGGCCGTTGCTGCGGCAGCCGATGAAGCCCGCCGCCGGGCTGAGGCGGAGAAGAAGGCTGCTGCCGATGAAGCCGCAAGAAAGGCTGAGGCAGACAAGAAGGCTGAGGCGGACCGCCTTCGCCTCCAAGAGCAGAAGTTCTTGGAGGAAAAAACCAGGCTTGCTGAGGAGCGCGCTGCAAGGGAGCGTGCCGAAGCTGAGAGCCAGGAAATGGCTCCTGATGGAGTGGATGCCTTTGAGAG
The DNA here is from genome assembly GCA_028751855.1 of Ambrosia trifida. Taxonomy (NCBI): domain Eukaryota; kingdom Viridiplantae; phylum Streptophyta; class Magnoliopsida; order Asterales; family Asteraceae; genus Ambrosia; species Ambrosia trifida. Next base: position 5,386,262 of record CM054125.1, on the reverse strand, counting down.
GGCTTTGCTCCAGCAAGGCGCCTCTGGAGCTGGTGGGAGTGGCTCGCGCCGGGATCGGCGCGAGGCTTCCAGGGTTGGGGAGTCAGCAGGAGCCTATCACGGCTCTTGTTGGTCTGGTGGTGACGCCATCTGGCGCCCTCGTTGGGCAATAAGGGAAAACACATTGTTTTCCAACTCCTTGGCTGCCGAGGAGTTTGTCAGCGAGGTGGTGCCTCCTTATGAGCGCACTCACCAGGATATGTTGAGTCGTGAAGACCTAATAGCCGCCTTGTGCGTTAACCAGGCGACTCAACTATCCATGATGGACTCGCTGCGGCGCCGTGATTCGGCGTTGTGGCGAGACATGGAGCAGGTGGAGGCGGAGAAGGCTAGCCTTGCTGAAAAAGAGGCTGCCTTCAAAGCCGAGGTTGCCAAATACCGCCGCCGTGCACATGACGCGGAGGCTAAAGTTGCCAAACTTGAAGAAGACGCGGTTGCTGAGAGGCGTCGTTGGTCAGATTCATGGAAGAAGGCCAACACTGACATCTCTGATCTCAAGGATCTTCTGTCAGTGGCGCGTGAGGAGCGGCGGACGGCGGTGAAGAGCCTTGAAGAGAAGAGCAGGGCCCTCACGGAGAGGACGGCGAAATATGTAGAGATGCGCAAGGAGCTCGAGTCAAAGGATGAGGCTCTTGTTGCGGTTACTGAGCGCGTCTCTTCGCTGGAGCGGGAGAGGGCCCAGGTCCTTAGTGCGAAGGAGGACCTTGAGCGAGACCTGGATTCTTGTGACCAGGCTCGCCTTGCTGCTGTGAAGGAAGGTGAGGCGGCCAAGACGTTGCTGGATGAAGCTGTCACCGCCCAGTCCCAGATGCAGGACTCCATCAAATGGTTGATGACAGACGGGATGGCTGGGGTAAGTCTTCGCGCTTTCTCTGCTTTTGAGACTTGTCTTTTTCACATGCTGACTTTGTTTCTATGCGCAGGTTTTCAAGAGATTTTGGCAGGAGCCTTTGCTCGGAGACCAGATTGCTGCCATTGCTGCTAGTGCCCAAGCCTATGGTTATGGCGAGGGCTATGAAGACGGTTTCTTGCATGCGCAAAATGATGGGCGCATCGTGGACGCGGAACATTATGGCAAGCCATTGAAGGATGAGTACGAGGCGGAACTCCAGAAGTTCGAGAAGATAGAGTTCCCCATCCTCCAGGTGCTTGCAGACTGTAACAAGAACGCGGATCCACCTGCGGCCCTTAGATATTTTATAGAAACGTCTGATGCGCTGGCGAAGGCTTCTGGTGAGGGGCCTTCCGGCGCAGCTGACCAGTGATTAGGCCTTTTAATACTTGTAATTTTTCTTTTCCTTGTAAATATAGAAGGGTTTTTAATTCCCTTTGTTAATGAAAACTTTTGTTTGTTATATCGTGTTGTCTCGTCTCTAATTTACTTATTTAACCAAGTCGTCACCCAGTGTGTAAGTAAGAATTAGAGCGCGCGCTCAGCTAGACAATCCGACGCCTAAGTGTTTAACACTTTCCCGCCTTGAAGATTGTAGCGGAGGCGACTTGTGCCGTTGAGTCCGACTTAGGCGCGTGATCGCCTCGCCTTGAAGACCCGTTTACCGCGTTTATGTGGCGCGCTACTCTGTTGTCCGAGTTGTGACTCTAGAAGACAAGAGTTGAGGCGCATGTTGCGGTGTTGTAGGTCCGGCGAGTAAATCCGTCTTGAAGACTACGCTGCTTGAGTAGGCGCCCGGCGCGCACGTGGCGTGCCTTGAAGGCATGCCTTGCTAGCGTGTCCGACGTGATTTTGTCTAAGTCTTGAAGACCTTGGCGCGGAAAGTACAAGTAGAAACACAGATATAGGAAACGTTTTCATTAATGATATGGCATGTGTAGCCATTTTGATTACAAATAACAGCGCCGTAACTGAGCGCCGTTCCATGATCTTGGAATAGGGGTGCCATCGAGCTTTTCTAATGCGTAGGCGCCTTTCCCGAGCACTTCTTGAATTTTGTAAGGGCCTTCCCAAGTTGGGGCGAGCTTCCCGGGCTTTTCGGCGTTGGAAGCTTCATTGTTGCGGAAGACGTAGTCCCCAATCTTGAAGGCTTGCTCCTTTACATGTTTGTTGTAGTATTGCTCGAGTTGCGTCTTGTAACTTGCTTCTTTTATTGCCGCGAGGTTGCGGCGTTCTTCTAACAGATCGAGGTTTATGCGGAGTTCTTTATCGTTGTCGGTTGTGTTTGCCATCAGTACCCTTGCCGTGGGGCAAGCTATTTCTGCGGGGATTACCGCCTCGGAGCCATATGTTAGGCTGAACGGGGTTTCGCCATTGCTTGTTTTCGTGAGGGTACGGTAGGCCCATAAGACGTGCGGCAACTCGTCTACCCACCCTGTTCGCCTGGTTCCGAGTCTTGTCTTGATGCCTTCAACGATTGTGCGGTTGGCTCTTTCTACTTGACCGTTGCCTTGCGGGTGCGCAACGGATGTGAAGATTTGCGTGACTCCCATTTGAGCCAGCCATTGTTGGAGAGCCTGGTCTTCGAATTGTGTTCCATTGTCGCTGACCAGTTGCATCGGTAATCCAAACCGACAGATAATGAACTCCCAGATGAACTTCTTGACATGTGCGCCATCGATCTTTGCCAGAGGTTTCGCTTCGACCCACTTAGTGAAGTAGTCGATGGCGACAACCAAGTACTTGACATTGCCCGGCGCCGCCGGGAATGGTCCGACTAGGTCAATAGCCCACTTCTGGAAGGGCCAGGCTGCGGTAACTGGTACGAGATTATTCTTTGGGCGCAAGGTGTTTGGGGCGTGGCGCTGGCAGCTGTCACATTTGCGTAACTCGGTAACTGCGTCGACGTGCATGCCAGGCCAGTAATATCCTGCATTCATCAGCTTTGCCACTACCATTCTTGGGCCTGCGTGTAGCCCGCATGTTCCCTCATGTATATCTTTGAGGAGAAAGGATGCTTCGGCCGGGTCAACGCAGCGCAGGAGTGGCCCCAGGTAAGAGCGGCGGTACAGGATGTCATCGATCAGTTGATATTGCAGGGCCTTGGTTTTTATCTTCCGGGCTTCGAGTTTGTCATTGGGCAGAACTCCTGATGATAAAAAGGCTTTGATCGGTGTCATCCATGACCCGTTGCCTGTTTGAGTAACGTTGACCTGGCGCATGGGGACCGATGGTTTATCTCGTACTTCGACGCGGACCTCTTTTGCCATGTGCTCAAAAACCGTGGATGCCATTTTGCTGAGTGCGTCAGCGGGTTTGTTTTCGCTGCGCCGGATGTGTTCGACTGTGCATGTGTCGAACTTGCGCATGAGTTTCTTGGCTTGTTCCAGGTATAGAGCCATGGTTTCGTCTTTTGCATCGTATACCCCGTTGATCTGCCGTGCTACCAACAAAGAGTCTACATGTGCCTCTACGTGCCTGGCCCCCATTTTTTCCGCTATGCGGAGGCCTGCCAGCAACGCTTCGTATTCCGCTTCGTTGTTTGTGCTTTTGAACTCGAGGCGGATGGCGTATGTGAACTCGTGTTTGTCTGGGCTGATGAGGCGCAAGCCGGCGCCAGCGCCGTCTCCGTTGGAGGCCCCATCGGTGTATAGGGACCACTTTTGCGATGGGTCGTGCACTGGCGCAGGTGATTCTTCTTCTCGGCACTCTTGAACTTTGTCGGCTGGGATCTCGGTTGCGAAGTCTGCTAGTACTTGGCCTTTGATTGCGGGTCGGGATTTGTAGTTGATTGTATGCTCTCCGAGCTCAATGGCCCATTTCGCTAATCTTCCCGACAACTCGGGTTTTGCTAAGATGTCATTTATCCGATAATCTGTAAGTACGTTTATCGGGTGGCCTTGGAAGTATCTGCGCAGCCTTCGAGAAGCATGAATCAGAGCTAGGACCAGCTTTTCCATTATGGTGTACCGGGTTTCCGCATCTAACAGTGTGCGGCTGATGTAGTAGATCGGCGTTTGCACACCTTTACGATCAACCATCAGAACTGCGCCTATTGCCCGCTCCGTGACCGAGAGATAGAGCGTTAGTGGCTCTTTGGGGAGCGGGGCTGTCAGTGCAGGAAGATTCATCAAGCATTGCTTCATTTGTTGAAAAGCTGACTCTGCTTCAGGGGTCCAGCGGAAGTTGCTCTTTTTTAGGCAGTTTTTCAAAGTATCCACAAATGGAAAAGATTTTGAAGCGTAATTGGATAGGAAGCGGTTTAGGGCAACCAAGCGGCCCATTAATGTTTGCACTTCTTTGACAGAGGCTGGTGACGGCATCCGCTCGATTGCCTGAACTTTTTCTGGGTTGGCGCGGAACCCATCCCGCGTAACGATAACGCCCAGAAATTTCCCCTCTTCCATCCCGAACGAGCATTTGCTTGGATTCAGCTTCATGCGGACCTTTCGCAGTTGTTTGAATGTCTGCTGGATGTCTCGTAACATATCACTTTCTTCCTTGCTTTTGATCACCAAATCATCGACGTATACTTCGAGCCTTACGCCGATTTCTTCTACGAAAGCCGTGTCCATCAGACGCTGATACGTTGCGCCCGCATTTTTCAGGCCGAAAGGCATCTTTGTGTAGCAGAAGATGCCTGCGTCTGTGCGGAACGCTGTTTTGTCTTCATCCTCTTTGGCCATCTGTATTTGGTGGTATCCCTTGTAAGCATCCAAAAAACACTTGTATCGGTATGGGGCGAGGGAATCCACTTTTAGGTCGATCTCTGGTAGAGGGTAGCAATCCTTTGGACACGCTTTGTTGATGTCTTTGTAGTCTACACACATGCGCCATCCTCCATTTGCTTTGGCGACCATGACGGGGTTGGCCACCCACGTCTGGTATCTAATGGGGCGGAGGATGCCCGCGTTGAGCAGCTCGGTGACTTGTTCATTCATGGCCTTTGTTTTCTCTGGGCCCATACTTCTTTTCTTTTGTACAATTGGCTCTGCGGAGCGATAAACATTAAGCCTGTGTTCCGCTATTTCCCGTGGAACACCCACCATATCTGCTGGTTGCCATGCAAAAATGTCCATGTTACTGATCAGTAGTTGCTTTAAATGGTTTCGTATGGACTCGGAGATTTCATGGCCGATGATCACCGTTTGCTCCGGAAATTTGGGATTGAGCGTCCATTTTTCCGGCTCTGTGCGGGCATTTGTTTTGACCATCTTTAACGGCTTGGCTGTATCTGTGGCGTGGCAGTCTTTGTTTCCTCGGATGAAAGCGACGCCCGTTTTGGTGGGGAACCCCACCATTGCGTGCGCCGTGGAGGCGTTGGCGTTGAAGCGAGCAATGCCTTCTCGCCCTAGAAGTATGTCATGGTTTGATGTAGCTGGTAGGACCATGAAGTCGCATATCTCTGTACGTTCGTGTGTACCGTCGGTCCAAGTTACAGGCAACGAAAGCATGCCGCGGGGCATGATGGTTTCATGGATGAAACCGGAAATTGGCTCATTGACGGGAATAAGCTTTGCTTTATCTTCTTCATCGAGTTGTTGGAAACACTGGTCATACATGATATCCGTGCTACTGCCGCCATCTAAAAACATATACCGCGTGCGGTAATGTCCGAAGACAGCGGTGATCACTAGTGGAGCTGTGCAGGAGGCGCCCCCTCTGACCCTTGGCATGAGGATATCAGCCTCTTTCCATGAGTCGTCTAGTGGTTGTACCCGGGTGCGCTTCCCATGTTGGGTGTTCTTGCCCCGCCATGTCATGTTGCACTGGTGGCGGGGGATTAGAGTTGCAGCGTGAGTGTTTAGGTCCCGGATTTTCTTCCGCGACCCTTCGCCTTGGGCTTCTTCGTTGCCTTGACCCTTGCCAGCTCGGTGAACATTTTTGACCAGGTGGCCGAGCTGGCCTGATTTCAGCGCTGCCTCTATCTCCATTTTTAAACTGTAGCAGTTGTCTGTGAGGTGACCGTAGTCGTTATGGTACTCACAGAACTTGCTACGGTCCACATTCCGGCGCTTTCCCAGAGGGTTGGGCTCTTTCAGGGTGACCTGCTCGGTTTTCAGAACTTGAGATGGTGTTTTTGTTAACGGGGTCCAGTCATGGTTTTTCTTTGAGTGTCCGCGCTGGTCCCGCGTTTGTTTGGAGCTGATGATCTGTCGGGCATCACCGGCCGGAGAATATTTTCCCTCGTCGGTGGTGCCTGTGATGCGGTTCCAGACAGATTTGTTTTTGTGTCTATTACTATTATTATTATGGTGTTGTGGTTGGAAACCGTGTTGTTGGTTGAAGGATTTTTCGGAGGAGGCATATATTTTGGCTGAGCGTATGAGCTCATCCCAGGACTCTGGGATGCCATCTTTGCCGGTAAGGCATTTCATGAGGTCTGGGCTGCGCACATTGTGAATGAACGCGGCCCGTGTAAGCTCCTCCCCGCATCCGATTTGTAGTGCTTCTTTGTTAAACCGGACTATGTAATCTTCGATCGTTTCCCTGTCATACCGCCGGCATAGCAGGATGTCCGCCTTGTCTTTCTTATGCTTACGTAGGTGCGAAAAGTGGCTGCCGAACTTTTCTGTGAGGTCGTCGAAATCCTTTACGCTTCCCGCTGGGAGGCTGTCAAACCATACCCTGGCGGCACCCGTGAGGGTTTGAGCGAAAAGGTGGCACCACACCTGAACAGGCCAATCCACGGACACACCCGCGCACTCAAAGTCGTGCACATGGTCGTCTGGGTCGCGCAGGCCATCGTATCTACCGATGCTGCTTGGGAGTTTGGCCTTTCTTGGTACCTTGGCAGCCGCTATGCGAGCGACGAACTTGGACTTCTCAGCAAAAGCTTTTGGTCGGAATGGTTTGACCAGGTCATCGTCTACCTCACTGTCTCGCGACGTGTGAGTGTGTTTCTTTCTTCTGTGATCGGAATCACTGCTTGACGATTCGTAACCGTCCGGCTCTTCACGTGATTTGGCGTAGCCCCGAGCTCTGACGTTTCCGCCGAGCTCCCCGCTACGACCCTCACCGTGGTTGGCCGTATCTTTCTTCTTGTATCTTGCTTTCGACGGGGTGTCGAAAGCCAGTGTCTTACCCTTCTTTTTTGCTTGCTGCAACAGTTTGCGTTGGTAGATTGCAGCGCTCTTGGCATTCTGACGGAGTAGCCAGCGATCCGGATCCTCTTCGGAGAGCTCTTGACTGTCGTCGTCGGATTCGACGTCACGGATTTCAACGGCTGACCCGTCGAGCCGAGACGTCGTCTGCTTGACGACAGTGTTGGGTGTGGTTTGGTTATCCGGCTGTTGGAGGTCTTCGTCTCCAGTTTGGTGCATGCCGGAGGTGTTAGGGTTGGGTTCTGCCATGGGTAGGGTTAAAAGATGAGTGAAAGGAGCTGTTCTAACCGTTGGATGGCGCCAATGAAGAAACAATAAGTATACCGGAGATTAAGACTAACCTCCGGGGGGTTAATACTTATGTAACTACAGGTTTAATCCTTTACCCAAAAGACGTTCATGACAACCCGAGAGTTTGTTAAGGTGAGTGTGGTATGTGTTGTGTGTGATATGAACAAGAGATTTAAGTGGTTCGGTCGTTAATGACCTACGTCCACTGTGAAGACACCGGAATATTATTGATAATAAGAGAGAATTACAAGTGATGAGTACAGTAGTGATGGTTGTATATGTGAATCCCTACATGAGTTGCATTTGATGCTATTTATAGGCTTAATGATGGACCGCAGGGAGAGGCCCACCAGTGACACCATTGGTTTGGGCCCACCCGGGGCCCAAGCCCATGGTCTTTCTGGAAATGGCGGGAAAGGACGAGGCACTGTTGATGACGTCAGCCCACAGTGCGGTCGTTGTTGTAGTTGGACACGTGTCCGCCTTCTGGTGGTGCACAGTAACGCCGTACTTGCTACAGTGTCCAGGCTATCTCTGCTGTCTGATTTGACGCCTGACAGTGGAGGAAGTAATGCCTGCTGGTCACTGTTCGCGACAGCGTGTACAGTGCAGCCGTTCCCCTTTTGTACTATCTGCCACATGTCCTTCCTCTGTTGGTGTATGCTCTGACACAGATCCTTATGAATCTTCCTTTTGTTATCTTTGTCGTGCCAAGGGAATCTTCCGCGTGTGATGGCACGCGTGTATCAGGTATTATTTGCTGCTTATCATCTGTGGCAGCGCGCGAGGATGTTGATTGGCTGTCCTCGCGCGGGTATGCCTTGCGCCGTTACGTGGCGCAGGGTTGTTACTTAGTGGGGATAGGGGCGCCTTTCAGATTAGGCTCCCTATCCCTTCAGTTACATGAACATATATTGTTGTACTAGCCAATGTTCATGACTTATCAGATGGCAAATACTAGTTGAGAGTAGAAAAAGCCAATAAGTTTGAACCATGCTTATGATAAGAATAATAAAAGAATTCTATGTTCCTTTGTAGAGAGGATGTTAAGATTACCTGATAAGTTGCATTAGTTAGCTTTAAAAAAAACTAAATACATAGTTGAGTTTATATTTTTAAGATGTTGTTTAAATTTTGTTAAAATGGATTTATAATTGAAGTGAGTTAATTATCAAAACCGTCCCTGTGGTTTGGGCTAATATGCCAGTCCAGCTCAAAATTCAAAAAATTGCTTGAACAGTCCCTTGATTTTGACGAAATAGGCCAAAACAGTCCATTTTATTAACGGGGTTAACTCAATGTCGTTAAGTCATGAGCAAAATCGTCCATTTACCTTCTGCAACTCTTCACCCCTTTCCCCTTATTTCCCCCAATGGCTATTGTACACCAAAAGAACACAAGATCTGCCTTAAATAATCTGAAAGACACTGAAATTGGACAAAACATCACTCAAACAGAGTAACCCATAATCAACAAACAACAACTGTTTCATTTTGGGAAGGAAAAGGTGCAGAATGAAGGTTCACTAAAACTAAAAATTAAACCTAAAACTAACATACAGAGATCAGAATCAAGTATATCAAAAGTTGAATTACCTAAAAATTGTTACTAAAAACGAACATTCACCGGAATTAAAGACGTACCTGGAATCCTCCTTGTGAAGTTCGACGAGTAGGGCAGGTGGGTCTAGTGGTTGCGGTGAAAATTATGTTGGACAAGAGATGTTGTAGCAGGTGGTGGTTGTGGGTTGTAGCAGAGGGTTGCTGGTAGAGGTGAAGGCAATGTATTCGGGGCTACAGCTAGGGTATGGACTGACGGTGACTGGTCACAATAGAGGAGGTATGTCAGTTAAAGGAGCAAAGTAGGAGTGGTGGTTCTTGATGGCGACGGTTTTTTAAGAATAAGTTTGATGGCGACGGTTTTTTAAGAATAAGTTTGATGGCGACGGTTAAAGGAAACGTTTCATCTGCACAAGTGGAATTGGACTGGAAATTGTTTGATTGATTCAGTTTCATTTGTGAAGTTGGGATTGGAGTGGTTGTTGGTGGTGGTGGATCGGTTGTTGGTGGTGGCTGGTGGTGGTGGTGGAGTGGTTGTTGTTGGAGTTACAATCTTCATTATTGTAACGGATTGTCTGAAGGATGTGAATGTAAGTGTGTGTGTGTGGTGTATAGAGTGTGGTGGTTGCAGGTGTGAGTGTATAAAATGTTTTTTTAGGAATAAGTTTTTGTTGGTGGTAGGTGGAGATGGGTAGTAGTGGTGGTGGTGAAAGGTGGAGATTAGTGGTGGTGAGGTTAGGGGGTGGGACCCACTTAAATCTGTGTTGGTGAGGTTAGGAAGAAGACAATAATTTTAACAAAGATGGACAATTTTACCCCTGACTTAACGAGGTTGAGTTAACTCCGTTAATGAAATGGACTGATTTGGCCTATTTCGTCAAAATCAAGATGCTATTCAAGCAATATTTTGAATTTTAGGCTGAACTGACATATTAGCCCAAACGATAGGAACGGTTTGGTGATTAACTCTATTTGAAATAGAGTATATTTTAGTACTGATATCGAGTGCCGGTACCATCATACCAGTGTAAATGAACTTTTTTTCTTACATCTCGAAACATAAGTTTAATTGAATTATTAGTTGAGGATGATCCTACATACCTAAATTTAGGGATGTTTGAGGGTGTAATTGCAAATGGATTACTATCTTGAGTAGTATAATGTAAAGATTCAGTCGTATCATGTGAACACATTGGTGTGTATGTCCGTTGATCTTCGTCCTGTCAGAAATTATTAATATAGTGGTTTAATAAAAAACCAGTTCTTGTAGTATATTCCTTCAAATTGTTGTCAGTAATAATATTGAAAACCCCTTATAATCTTATATAGTGAATATGGAACTAATTCGTTAATTCAACCAGAGATATATATGATGATGCATGGAATCTAGCTTTACCAACAAATTCTTCACAAAAACTATTGTTAAGTGTTGACTAGTCTATATGAGAAATGAATTTAAAAAAAAAACACTCTTATTGTGGGCAAAATATTATGATGCTTTAAGTTTTCAAAAATAAAAAATTATTTAAACTTGCTACATGCATTTGAATATAGCTAGTGGAGAACCCGTGCGTTACGACGGGGCTAATTTTTTTATATGACTCGTTTCTTTAAAAGTATTGTTTCCAATCAAAACATATCTATTTTTTTGGATATATAGTGAGATACCCCGCACTACGTAGCGCGATTTGGTTGGTATCGGTTAAGTTCATTTTGTTACGATATCATACTTAATATAGCAATCAAAAGAGAAAACAAAAAAAATACTCGTGATATACATAAAAAGATATAAAATAGATAAAAAAAAAATATAGCATGTCGCATTAGTATAAAAAAACATCACAATATTGAACAAGTTAGAGAAACGATTCAAAGAACTCATGTAATAATAACTATTAATGTAGTAAGTAATAACTACTACTATAATGTGAGAAACAGAAGATTAAAAGGAAAAACAAAGAAAAGGGGGCATGAATGAAGAAATGTAAAAGAATAAATAGAGCAAAAATAACTAAAAATCATAGTGCTCAAACCTAAGATCTTAAACTATACCACTTGTCCTTATTTTAAAAATAATAAATACAATAATGAATGATTTTACATCTAAATTATTTTAGCCGAATCACATTTTTTTCCTAGAATGTCAACAGTAAAACTAAATTGATGATAGGCATTGACTGTTTTAATAAATATTTATGTAAAAAAATAACCATATAAGACTTGAATCACATCTATAGGTTGGGTTAAAAGTTGCATTGGTAAATCCATTGGAGTTTAGGTGTTACTTTCGTTGAAATCAAAGTTCAAGTCTTGTTAAAGATTTAACGAATGGTAAAATTGATGTAATTTAAGCCAATAAAAAATTCGTACATGTAAAATGATATGTGAAGAGTGAAGGCAGTGAATGTACAAGTAACAATGCATCGAGGGGTAATATGAGAAAGATTTATCTGACATTATAGGTTTAAAGCATGTATCTTTTCAAATATCATCTTAACTTTAACAATTTGAACATATTTGCTCATGTCTCTCATTTTATAATATACTATAGATAAATTAGGACAATTAAAGATGAGTGAATTAACTGAACAGTTTATGGCAATTTGGATTTAACTATGAAAATAAAGACCCATTCCATATACCCATTGTCCAGAAATACCAATATTCGCTCATTAAACTTTAATTTTCTAAAATCCAATCTTTGAGTATGACCATCCAAGTTGTAAATTTAATATGTATGACTTACTTTAATAAACATATATAGGTGTCCTATGCAAAACTAAAAAATATATTATAAATATTATATATTATTAGTTTGAATGTTTGTACAAACAAATATATCAACTAATTTATGTTACTAGTTTTATATATGAGTGTTAGCTATACTATTAAGATTGATGATTATCATTTTGAAAAGGAGAGATAAAATGACAAACTTTTAATTTTAGCTATTGAATGTTTTCAGCCTTTTATAACTTGCAAACAAATGACAATATGACATGACACTAGTTTATTATGACGTGACAAATAACATAATCACTTATATGACGACATGATGAAGAATTTGTGGATATACATAATATTAAGAATTGATAATTAAATACATAAAATGTTCAGTTTAAATTTAAAATCTAAAAGTTAGATTGACGATCACATATTTATATTTAAACACTAAAAAAAGCTCACATCCTACCTTCCTCATTAGGTCGAAGAAAAAAATAGTTATTAGCTAGAAATGGTGAGACAAGAACAAGTATGTAAAGGCGTATCACCCACATATACTCAATCTCTCTATATATTCCATGTACACTTTGTGAAGATATGATTCCAACATATGTTTACTTTCTTTAGTGTTTTTAATCATATCTCGAGCTACATGAAAGTAAAATCTCTACTTTCCCATCTTGAGTTTTATCATTGACTGAATTGACATATATTTAGATTACCATATGACATTATGGAATCCATAATATGGATCATGAATTAGTCAATAATAAGAAATAAATAATCATCGTTTATGAATAAATTAAAGATATTGGTACTTTTTTAATCAATTATGTTACATATATTTATTGATTAATTAGGCTGCATATTTGAGTCATTTTGTATTGATGATGTTAGAGTGTTAAGACTATCAAATTTTGTTTATATAACTTAATTTGTGAATTTTAACTTTCATAAACACGTCTATATATACATATATATAGGCGATGGTTCAATAGAAAACTCATTTTATTGAGAGAACTCGAGAACTTTATATTACATATGTGCAATATATCATATATTGAATATGTGTAGTATATATTGCACATGTGTAATATATCATATGTTACACATGTGTAATATATATTACCTATGTGCAATATATGATATATTGAGTGTATTACATATGTGTAATATAGAGTTCTCGAGTTCTCTCCCTAACTATGAGTTCTCAATTGAACTTTCCCCTATATATATATATATATATATATATATATATATATATATATATATATATATATATATATACAGGTAAAGGTTCAGGTACAAACAGTGACGGATCTAGAACAAAATTTCAGGGGGAACATTCATTGGTATTTAGTGGTAACGTAATACGAAAAACGTCCAAAATACGAAAATTTTCAACTACGCCGGAAAAATTGATGGGTAGCGGGCGCTACCCCCCCCCCCCCCCCTCCCAAGGTAAGTCCGCCCCTGGGTACAAAGGCTTTATTTCGTGAGAAGTGTGAGAATGATCAAGAATTGACATGTAAGTATCATGTTTTGGATTTAGGTATATCGTTTTGGATTGTTTTTGCTATAAAAACACCAAATGTAAAAAATTAAAACACAATGCAATGTATTATAGCCATAGAATTTAAAACACATGACTAAAACACAACAACATAGGACACATGTTCTTAGCGTTGTGTTTAAGTTTTTAAGATCAAAATAAATTGTTTTGTATTTTTAATTGTTATGTTTGGTGTTATTTTAACCTAAACAATCCAAAACATCTTGAATAAGTCCAAAAATAATGTCTGAATATCAATTGGCACATGAATGGGACCCAAAAGAGCCTCTTAGGCCGGCCCAAGCTTGGTGGCTTAGCCATCCTAATGTTCTTTCATGTCTTGCTTCCTAATCATGATGTTTAGCATTCTTATGGATAAGTCTTATCATGGCACCCAAATGTCCTTTATAAAAAAGCTTATCCTTCATTTTTATCATAAAACAAACTCAAAAACAATCCATTTTGCTGTTGTTCTGTCGTGAGCTTTAAGTCCCTCCACCACCTTGATTTTCAAGCTAATAACACATAAAAATCACTTCATTCCTACCCTAAATCAAGTGTGTACAAGTGCTTGGAGCATAACCCTTGGAAGACACACTTAAACCCCTTCATAATCAAATGTTTTTGTGACTTCTCTAGCCTTGTGCTAGTAGTAAGTTTCTTAAAACTCATCTTGTTTAAGTTTTGTTCATTTATGCGCTTAACTTGCAAGTTGTTTTTGGGTGCTTTTAACCAAAAGTTTTAAACAAAGGTTTTGTGGGTTTTCTAAAAATAAAATGAAATGTTGACAAAGATGGTCATAAACATAAGTTTTAGGATAGTTGGTGATGTTATTTTGTTACAAAAAGATTGTATGTTCTAGTATTTTTAGAAGTTGTTTTGGATGAAAAACCTAAAACTAGTAAACTTTATCATGTCAACAAAAGTTACATATTATTCCCAAATGGGAGAATTTGTAAGAAAGAAAATAAGTTAAGTATGTTATTATAAGTATATGTATACATATAGAAAAATAAATACTTAACATGAAATGAATCTCGCTCGACAAGATCTTGGTATATTTACTTTTATGGGAAAATAAATATATAGTAAACGTAAGTCGAGTCGGAAGATAAAACGGAATACTAATGCAAGTTAGAAGATATATATTGATAAATATGTTTAAAGATCATGACGTGTAAGGACACGGGCAATGATCGGGATTCGCGATGACGAAACCAACTAACTTGGTAATTAATATCAACGATTATAATATAAGATTAAGTGAAACTTGTAACGGGATAAATCATCACCAACGGACCTAAGACTAGGGTATATTCCTAATTAAACCGAATATGTAAACGTGTTGTCGGGAGTTGGGGAAAGACAACTTACCAGTATGACACACACCTTAAGACCAGTGCCTTATTAAATTAGGACACATATAGGTGGTCTTACATTGGACTTGGCAAAGACTATTTTCTGATTTCGTGACACGTTTGAGGTGAGTTTTCACGGCACCTTTTCTGTTTTAATGTTTTTAAACTCGGGGGAAAGATATGTAAGTAAGAAAGTATTAAATGTGCGGTAACCTGTGAAAGTATAAAATGGTACATAATATGGGCACATGGGTAACGGTAAAGTCACATGGGACGTGAAGTCTCCGCAGTTAACCGTAACCATTTATACAAAGTGATGTAGCCATAGAATATGGGAATAGTACTATTGGTTCTTGACGAGACCCACCCCGGTTGATTAGCGATCAACACGGAAGGACCACGGGGTGCGACGATATTCTAAATTAGTTGTTACTATGTAAACAACTTGCGGGGTAATGTAAAGTAGTCTGGTTTTGGTTATGGGCTCATGGAGAATCCGTCGGTATTAGGACTAGCTACCCTAATGTTATATGTAGCACATTTCTTATTTCGTTATGCGCACTTATTTACAAATGAATGTTAATTTATTTGTGTGTCAAAACCTATGAAACTCACCAATATATTTATATATATTGACGTTTTCCCTAACATATTTTTAGGTAACTAAGAATGTGAAGGCGTGCAATGGCTAGGGCGGGCAAAATAAAGACGAGACAAACTTTTGTTAGGGATGTACTAATATTTCCTATGGGATTGGGAAATAGTCGAAAATCCTTATTTTGTTAAAAACTACATTTTGGGACATGTACTTAAACAAAATACTTTCCGCCGTCTAATGAATGGTTATTTTCTAAATTAAGTGTTTGTTTAATCTTGGCTATGAAACATTCCTCTTTCGCGTTCACGCCACGTGTTTCCGCCGTTATCGTAGAGTGACAGATAGGCAAAAATGGAAGGAAACCTAGGCAAACCTAATTTCTCAGCATTAAAACACAAACTCCTAATATCAAAGACAAACCTAACTACCTACCGGCAGGGGCAAATCTACCCCTTGAAAGGTGGGTTCACACGAAGCCACTCAATTTTAAATTTTTAATAGAAACCTTATATAAAAAAATGAATGAATGAACCATTACACAAAATTGAAGATGGCTCCACGGTTAATCCCTCCTACATCCAACCAAAAAGTCCACGGTTAGAATCTTTCCAATGACAACCTTTTTAAAGTTTCCTTCTCTTTAATGCTGAAAGCCAAATTATATATTTCAATACTGAAAGATTTGTTATTTTGTGTCTTGGGAATTAGAAATGTTATGATTTAAAATCCCGGTTTATTACTTTGGATTTGAGACCCTATCTATGGTTGGTAGAAAAGAGAATAAAATTTAATTTAAGGATTTCTTGTATATTGTAGTAGCTGATTATCCTAGAACATTTTCAGGGTTGGAAAATCTAATATAACTTAATAAAAAAAATTGATAAAAGAAGAAAACATACCAAACGTATTGAAAAAATGAATAATTCATTATGTTTTGCAAAAGCTCCAGTACAATTATATTATACCCCAGGAGCGTCCCGGGTTGACAAATAGAAGTTGAATAAAGATAGAGTGAATGATGTATGCCTTCAGCCGCTTTAAGCCAATGAGCCATTACAATGGATCAAGTATCAAAACAACAGAGCTCCGCCACTTTCTTCCTCTTTGCCACTAACAATATTAACCGGCATGAGACATCGGTTATTCCAAATCGCCTAGAACTCAGGGCCTGCTTGATTGATCTCTTTAACTCAACAACCATAGATCATAACTAAAGCTAACTTATTCAAACTCATCTCTACTACATTATAAAGAGTGAGCAATAGGCAAACATATCCAACTTGACAAAGTTAAGATGAGATGTGAAAAGTCATGTGCTTCAACCCTCAAATGTCATATAAATCTTCCCTAAATTACTCTTCAATGCATTTAGATACTTGTACCATGTAGTAAAGATAATTAATAAATAAAGGTTTATTTTCTAGATAATTAAGTTTCTATATTTGCTCGCAAAAATCCGTTCAAATTATTATATATAATATCATGTGATGTGGTATGACCACAAGTTTCAAATAATTATCTTCAACAAATATTAATTTTACATTTTCTTTCTTTCTTTAAAATTGCATATGTTTATATAAATATACAGTGTCGTTCATCATTAGAATTGCTGAAACAAATTACTTTATCTTTGCAGAGAGTTAATGGTGGTACGAAGTGACGCACACACAACACCAAGTAGTACGGTACATTTTGATTTTCTGGTGATAAGGTTTTTTTTTTATTTTAATTATTTAATAAGAACGACAAGGTGCGATCGAGGACGCTGAAAAGAGTAATCATGTTGTAACGAATCTGGCAAAACGTCGACACAATCCGAACGTGGATTGTATCTGCAAGTTCATCTTCCAGGTTAAACTTGATTTGTATATTAAAATAAATGTATTGTTGATACTTCTTTACTTCTTTGTTTACTTGTTTATACTGATATCGAATGGTTGTGTTATGGTTTATCTACTCTGTTTTGGTTTTTATGCTCATATTTGGTTTTGAGTTCATGCTTGACAATACGTATCCATATGGTGGTTTGGTCTAAATTTGTGAAAAATTATATAGAAAGATTTGGAAATAAAAATTATCTATGCTCATATTTGGTTTTGAGAACAGTGATGATGATTGAATTTTAATGGTCAAAGAAGTTCATTTTCATATATAGTGAAATCTTTTTTTATACTTGGGTGTCCTGTATACACATCATCTCTTAGATGTTGGAAGTTAAGGACATATGGTTGGACAATTTACATAGTGTGGCATGAAAAGTTATAACAACGTATATGTTGGATATAAAAAAATATAGTTTCTTTTCAAAGTTTAAACAATGAAGAGAAATGGATTAATTTCATATACATCGTTTCGTATTCAAAGACAATTACGTTTTTACACTTTTCTTACAGCTTGGTGGGCTAACACGGCTACGCTTGTGCATTGTCCAAAAAAAATATATTTATCTTAACCGTCCCGCAGCAACGCGCGGGTTTCCCACTAGTAATAAATTAATCACCAAAAAGATGAAAAAAAAAAAAAAAACTCAACAGTTTCTTGCTTAGCCCCTTTGATGCCAAGAATCTGATTAAAACCAGATCCACCAGCAGCCGGCGCCTTCGATTTAACCTCTAAGCAATCAAACTCCATTCAAACCCAAATAAAAAAAGATCAATCCTAAAACATACACACTTCATTCAATTAATTCAACCTCAACACACACTCTGAACTTAAAAGTCAACCTAATGTTAGACAAATTAGTAACTAAATAAATTTAATAAAAAAAAATATCAATAACCAGCCACAACTCAAAAAATAAGTGTGTGACATGATTCACATGAAATAGACAAATACATATTATTATTAATGACAAAAACCTTGAGGAAAAGCCGATGACCATCATGTAACCAATCAAAAGTGCCACCAAAAACAACAACTCCATACGAATTCGGTGCAGAAACATTTTTCAAATTAGACTCAAGTTCCAGATTCGGATCCTCCACAATAATAATAATAATAATAATAATAATAATAATAATAATAATAATAATAATAATAATAATAATAATAAGAACAAAACGTGGAATGCCTCAAGCTTGAAGAGATTCGAATAGGTGTAGGGATTTTTGGAGTTCATATTGTTATGTTGTGTTTTGAAGAGGTGATGACAGATAATAGAAAAACCCTAGGTTTTGTGTGGATAATAATAATATCATTGACGGTGAAGAAGATGTAATGCGCAAGTGGTGGCAGGAGTGGTGAGAGGGAAGGGAGTGGTTTTAGGGTTTTTGGGAGGAGAAAAGGTTATATATGATTTTAAAAATATATTTAATTTATTAAAAAATGGAAGAGATAACAATAAAGAAGAAGAAGAATAGAGAACATAGGAATATGATTTTAATTTTTTATTAGATTTAATATAATAAAAACAAAAATTAAAAAAAAATCTTTCACCTCATTGTGCGATGTGGCACATTCAAGGGAGGGTTGAGGCCACCATT
The DNA here is from genome assembly GCA_028751855.1 of Ambrosia trifida. Lineage (NCBI taxonomy): Eukaryota > Viridiplantae > Streptophyta > Magnoliopsida > Asterales > Asteraceae > Ambrosia > Ambrosia trifida. Next base: position 5,367,663 of record CM054125.1, on the reverse strand, counting down.
GAATGTCACGTCAGCAAACATCAATTCTTTTATATATATTTACTAGGTGGAATCCTGTGTGAAAACACACGGGAAGAATGAAGCCAACGTTAACAGTTGTTTAGTAAACACAACATCAAGAACCCAACCTTAAAAGACTCGATCTATTGTTAAAAGAAAAATTATATTCATAACGTCTGTTCCTTTGACAACATTAGTTATTAATACTGATCAAAGGTTTAATAACTGAAAATGTTACAACAACGTAAACATAAATCTACAAACGGATTAAAGTTCTGTTGAGATAACACATATTAAAAAAAAAAAAAGAGGATCAACAAATTAAAAAGTCAATCCAATGTTGAAAGAAAAACTATATTTGCTAACGTCGGTTCAAAAGCAATGCTTCAATTAAGCAGATTTTTTAAAACACTTGTTTGTAAAATACTGTTGATTCAAATAGTTGTTAATTCAACGGTTTCTTTCAAATAGTTATTGCATTAAACAGTTCCTACTAACAATGACAGAAAATACTTATTTTTGAAATAAACTCCTTAGATATGTTATGTGTTTTTTTAATTTCTAATGAAGATGTTTTTTTATTATTGTATCATTTTTTTATTATGTGATGAACCTTACCTGATCCGAACCGTCGAACCAACCCATGATTTTTTATATCCGATCCTATAAAATTATTGCATCTAACGAACGTGAACCCGTTGGAAAAAAAATCTTGAATCTGCCATTGCTTACCAGATTTCTCCACCATAAAATAGGAAGAGTACTCTAAACCTCTAAACTCCTAGTTAATGTTCTCATGGAAGTCGGTACCAAAACCACAAAATAAACTATAGGAACCGAGCAAGTAATCCTAACAAGTGTCCAAACATGGAATTCATCCACTAAGACTATTATAGAACATAAAAAGATTGTAAATTAGTAAAGAGCATGCATATACACCGTCAGTGGCGGACCCAAAAAATTTTTATGGGGTGCAGAATCTCTAAGCCCATTAGGCCGTTTATCCATCAGGTGGCCCGGGTAGGGTTGGGTCGACTCCTATACAAAAATAATGATACTAAAATTATATAATCAACAGAAGGAAACCAAAAGCCAAAAGTAATTTAAATGTCGTTACTCGTTACATATGCATAACAAAATTTTAAAATCTAAAGTTGTGGATACATCTCGGCTAATCGTAGTGGATTTGGCATCAAACGCACCAAAATTATCACAAGGACTCAAACTATTAATACAAACAAGTACTCAGATGTTACCCTCGTTAAAACCGTTTCCAAATTATTGGATTTACATATCTAGAATCGAACTGAATAGTTAGATTCATTTGAATTACTTACACTAGACTATGGTCTCACTCATTGTACTTGATTTTATCTACATGGAATCTTATTGAACCTTTCTACCAAGCGTAAGGATCGCGGAAGAAAAAAACAGAAAAAAATATATACACCAACCTTTATACCAAGCGTAAGGATCGCGGATTTAGCTTCAAGGCTTATAAAGGGGGAGAGGAAGGCTTGTTTCATTGCTTTTCATTGGTTTCAAAAATCCAAGGGGTGCGATAGAAAAATTTATAGGGTGCGGATGGGATAAACGCGTATATATAAACACTAAAAAAAATTCAAAGTGGGCGCCCGCACCCCTTGGGGTGGGTGTGGGTCCGCCCATGTACACCATAACAATAATTAACTAAATTGTTGCTTTAATATAACCTGAGAATAAAATCCAAAAACCGAAACAAAATACCAAAGTCAATCAAAAAATCATCTCAAACCTAGATAGTAATTACAGTTTAGCTGCTCATAGTTTAGAAAAACAATAAACACATAGATTCACACAATTGCAAAGTCATGGAAATAATTTAAAAGCACAAAGTAAACAAAATTTCGTATCCTTCGCTCAATGAGAAAATAAAGTAACCAAACACTTGCGAAACACGACCCCAAGATTTAGTCCTTTGATTCCCGGCCTTCTTCTCCGTTAAAATCGCGTCCTTGATCATACTGGCTCCTATTTGAAATTGCTGCCGCTTCTTTTCAATAATTGTCGATCCCTCCTCCTTATAACTTTAGCCCCATCCTTTTTTTTATTGACGTAGGAAAACTCATACTTGGGCTTAAACAACACCATTATTTCGACCTAGGCCTCAAAACAGTGAAATGGGCCAGGACAAGAACTCTGGGCCGCTGACTTATTTTTCTTCACCTTTATTTCTTTGAGTTTCATATGGTCTTGGACTTCCGTATTCTTTTCTTTATTGGTTAAAACCTCACCTAAATAACTGCAGCCATAATATTCTTATCCCTTTTTTCCATTATTGTTTCACTCTCGTATCTAATCATATCTACCCATCCCTAATATAATTGTCGACATATGAGAATGTAATTGAGTTTGGCATAAAATACAATGGCTCCACAAATTATTTCACCTATTATTATATGTTTTATAGGGGTATAAACAAGTCGAGCTAAGCCCGAGCTTAACTAGGTTCGAGCTCGACTCGTAATGCCCTTTTGAGGCTCAAGCTTTACCTCGGCTCGGTTTGAGCCTACCATTCTGAGCTTGAGCTTGGCTTGAAAGTAAAACCTGACAGCTCGAGCTCGGCTATTAAATAAAAATTGAACATGAGGACAAAATCGCATACATAAAAAAAATAAGATAACATTTTTTTGGGCTCGTTTAGGCTCGCGAGCCTACACGACCTTTGTATGTAAGGCTCGAGCTTGGGCTTGATAACTAAACGAGTCATATTTCAGGCTCGGGCTCATTAAGGCTCGGCTCGTTCGAGCTTTTTACCGAGCCGATCCCGAGTAACTCTCGAGCCGCTACATGTCATTTACACCCCTAATGTTTAATATTATTATTATTATTATCATATTTGTTGCTCCCTCCAAGTGTCCGCGTCGCTGACTATTTTTCAACCTTTTGAGCTCTTCTCTAACGAACACCTATAAATTATAATGTAAATAAATAAATAATAGAAACAACTCGAAACGAATAAGAACTTATTTAAAAACTATACAAAATACACCGAATAAATGATGTGTTTTGCAACACATCACTAACCACATCGTTATCTTTTAGTTGGTTGGGGGACCACCACTTTGCTTTGTCTTGAGAAGACCACTATTTTGTACGGACTTGATGATCAGTCACGGGGCATGCCTTGGAGACATTAGCCATATCTTGAGCAAATTTAGAACTAATTTACCAAGATTTACTAGAAAATCATTATAAAGTGAGAATTAAATAATGCCAGGTATAAGCATACTTTTACGCATATCAAATATCTCCACATTTGAATCTTTGCTCATTCTCAAGCAAAACTCATACATATATGCTTAACATACATTTGTGTAATGAGTAGGAAATAATGTTATCCGCAAGTGTGTTGTGATCCCAAGTCCATAACCGCTTCTCGTTTGTGCATTTCCAAATGGTCACTCAAAACTCGGTCGAGTAAAATACTCATGTCGAGATGAAGCATACAAATATCATAAGCTTTTATACCTCCATTTCACATATTTTTACCTCATTTCATGTACTTATAAGAAAAAAAATGTAGCCAGCGTTTGGTTTTGGTTATCAACAAAAATTAACTGAACTAAACTATAAACCGACAGTCTTACAAAATTAACTTAAAAAGTCTGGATTAGTTTTATGGTAGAAAAGGTTAATGAGTTATTTTTTAAAAAAAATGTTTGTTTTAGCTTATTCATGTAATAAACAAAAAAAAGAGTACAAAGGTGGGTGGTTTGATAATTTGATATTCAAAAAGCAAAAAACAGTTTCAAAAGACATGTTTTTATGGCTTTTGAAAAACAATTTTTTAGCTCATACTAAAAGACCAAAACAGAAATCACTTTTAATAAAACCAAACAAATTATTAACTTATTAGTTTAAAAAAAATGTTAATAAGTCAATAAGTTGTTTCTAAACTCAATCCCGAATATGCTCTAATTTCGGTTTTCTTCTAATCTTATCATTATGTGAACCAAATTTCTAAATCGGATTTAGGTATCTCGAATCGAACCGGTTCAAATAATATAAATTCACATTATATTATATTTGTTTCTTATTTAATACACTTATGATTAATTGAGTTGGATTTCAAAATCAACTGTTTATGTAGTGTATATATATATACACATATATATGGTAGGGTTCCTGTAGGAATATTGGTTTGTATGAGAAATGTAGGAAGGACTAAAAATTGATATGTATGCATATCTTATTTGACGTATTCATGATGTTTTGGATTGTTTTGCTTAGAAAAACACCAAACATAACAAATTAATAACCGAAAACAATGTATTTTAAGCAGAGTGTTTTAAGTAATTACTAGGGCGTTTTAAGTAATTATTAGGGTGCTTTATCTGCAATTTAAATTTAATGACTATAATACATTGGATTGTTTTTTAAATTTTTGTATATTGTTGTGTTAAGTGTTTTTCAAGCCAAAACAATCCAATACATCATTACAAAATAAAAAACATGATGCCTACCGCTATGTTCCCGAGTTTAACAAATAAAGGAAGAGAAGAGAAAGAGAATTAAAGAGGGAAAAGAAAGGGAGTAGAAAGAAAAGATTTAGTTAACTAGTGTGTTCCCGAGTTTGAAGAAAATGGAGAGGTAAGTAAAGATTTTATGTTTAAAATAACATTTCCTTTCAAATCTCTTCAATTTGGAAGGATGAAAAAATGAAGGAAATGAACCAAAAAATTCCTTCCATTTCCCTCCCTTTCTCTATTTAAAAAAACTCTGGAACATAATTATTCCAAACATCCTTCCAAATCATTTCTTTTCTTTCGTTAAATGAAACTCGGGAACACAGTGTACATGTCAATTCTTAATCCTTCCTACATTTCTCACACAAAACAATATTCCTACAGGATCCTCTACCTATATATATATATATATATATATATATATATATATATAGGGTCAGGATCCTGTACAAAGTACATTTTTTGTGAGAAGTGTGAGAAGTATTAAAAATTGATACTTAGGCATCATTTTTTGAACTTAGTCGTGATGTTTTGGATTGTTTTGCCTATAAGAACACCAAACATAACAATTAAAAACCGAAAACAATGTATTTTAGGCTTAAAACTTAAAACACCATGCTAAGAACATTAGCAGTGTGTTTTAAGCGTTAAGTAGTGTGTTTTAGCTGTTTTTTAAATTTAATGATTATAATACATTGTATTGTGTTTTAGATTGTTGTATTTGGTGTTTTTCAAGTTAAAACAACCTAAAACATCATTCCTAAATCCAAAACATGATGTCTACATGTAAATTCTTAGTCCTTCTCACACTTCTCACGAAAAATGTACTTTGTACAGGATCCTAAACCTATATATATATATATATATATATATATATATATATATATATATATATATATATAGGAATGGGTTCATTTGAGAACTCATCCGAGTTGCGAGAACTTGAGAACTCCAATGGACCAATCACCAAGTGCCACATCATCAGTTTTGTATTTGTTTAATCAGGGGCAAGATGGTCTTTATACATAACTACTTAAGGACATTTTTTTTATAATAACACCCCACCCCACCCCACCCACCCACCCACCCTTTTAAATAATAATAATAATAATAATAATAATAATAATAATAATAATAATAATAATAATACAAAAATCTCTTCTCTCTCTCATTTAACTTCTGCTCACTCTCTCTTCTTCTCTCTCGTTCTCTCTCTCTAATAATAATAATAATAATAATCTGGATCTGGGGGTTGCAGGTGGATCTGGGGGGTTGCAGGGTGGTGGTCCGGCGATGGGGTTTTTGCAGGGTGGTGGTCCGATGCAGGAAGGAAGACGACGACCGATCTGGTGCAGGGGGTTTTTTTGAAGGTGGTGATGGATCTGGGTGAAGGCGACGCGACGGTGGCGGGTTTTGAACAGAAGGTGGTTCGTGGTGGGGGTGGAGGCGGGGGAACGTCGGAGGAGTAGAAGGTGGTTCGTGGTGGGGGTGGAGGCGGAGGTGATGGTGGTGGGACGGTGGTCGACGGAAGTGACGGCGGAGGACAGGTTTCTTCTTCTTCTTCTTCTTCTTCTTCTTCTTCTTCTTCTTCTTCTGTTATTATTTTTGGGTTGAAGATGATGATGTTGGATGGATGATGATGATATTGCAGATGCAGCATGGGTTTTTTTTTTTTTTTTTTTTTTGTTAACAATAATGTGTAGTATGATTTTTAGTATGATTTTTTTATAAATGTTTTGGTTTGTTTTTGTAAATGATGATGATGTAATGCACATTTTGTTGATGTTCTAGGGCATTTACAGTGGTGTAATACGATATAACAGCTCTGTTAGATGTGTAACAACGCTAACTTTTGTTTATTTTTTTTTAAAATATTCGTTCGGCGCTTTTTTTTATTTTTTTGTCCAAAACGCTTAAAAACATGTAGGTTACCTTGTGTATTTTTTTCAAAAAAAAAAAACTTTTTTAGATGGTTTTTTGACGGGTTTTCAGAGTTTTCTTAACTCGAGTGGGTTTTCAATTTATACTTTCCATATATATATATATATATATATATATAGGGTTAGGATACTTTGAGAACTTGATGAGTTGTGAGAACTCGTGAGAACTCGACGTAAAATGCGGAAAAAAAAAATTGTACACTCGCGTAAAAACACGTAACCCCCGCTGTAAAAAAAATAAAAAAAATACATTAATTTACGTCAAATTACACCGGTGCAAGGGATTTTTATCCACGTATAAGTATATACATATTTTATTCATTATTTTATTGTTGATTAATTATGGATCACATACTCATTTTTGATTAAAAAAAGTATGTGGTTATAAAATGAGTTCATATGGTTCTCACAACTTATAGGAGTACTCAAAATATCCGGATCCTATATATATATATATATATATATATATATATATATATATATATATATATATATATATATATATAGGGGAAAGATCCGTTACAAATAGTTTTTTTGGTAAGAACTGTGAGAATCAAAGGAGAGTATTTTTTTTATTTTTTTTTTCAAATTTTTTTTCACCATATTGTTAAACATGTATTATAGTATTGAAAACTAAAAAAAAAAAAAAATTGGTGTAGAGTAATTACGTGTAGAGTAATTACATAATTACTCTAGTGTAAACTAATGTATTTACCTTAATGACGTAATTGCACTAAAAAAAAATTTTTAATTTTTTTTTTTGTATTATTCATCTAGAAAGAATGTTTAAGCACATGGGAAAAAAAAATTCTAAAAAAAAACTAAATTTTTTTTACCCCCCTTGATTCTCATAGTTCTTACAAATAAACTATATGTATTTGATCTTTACTCTCTCTCTCTCTCTCTCTCTCTATATATATATATATATATATATATATATATATATATATATATATATATATATATAGGGTAGGGATCCTAAGAGAACCAACCCCTATTTGAGAACTGGGAGAACCATTCTGGACTACACATTTCATATAAAGGCAAAAAAATTTTTTTTTTTTTTGCTTTAATCGCACATTTTTATGCAAGGAAAATTTTTTTTTACTTTTTTGAATTTTTTTTCATTTATACATATGTGTATATGGCAATTATACATATGTGTATATAGCATTTTTCAGCTATACATATGTGTATACTGAAAAAAAAAAAAAAAATTCCTTGCATATAAAGCAGCGATTTTTGCAAAAAAAAAAAAAAAAAAATTGTCTTAGGGAAATGTGTGGCCCAAAATGGTTCTCACAGTTCTTAATTTGGGAAAAAAAAGTTCTCATTTGAACCAAATCCTATATATATATTTCTTTTATTGTTTTGTATAATATATTTATGATTTTGTGTTTTTTTTTTCGGATAATTTGTTGGATTATTATTAATAATTCGGTTTATTTGTATAGATGCGACTTCAAATAAGCTTATGCTAATCGTTTTAGCAAAAATTCATCATTTAGAATTCAGTTAATATTTTCAATTTCTAAAATGACATAACCTGAATTATCCGATAAACACCCGGCAAAGTAACACAAAAATGTATACTATCGTGAAGTAAAGAGTTTGGTTTTGTGTTGTAAGGATACGATGTCTCTGTTGCATGCACGAAACCTCTTCCTTTTTCTTTAAGATATGAATTTCCTTTTTCAATACACTTTCTCTTGAAATTACATTATATAAATGGAAATTGAAATTAAATAATTTCAACTTTGTCTGGTTAGAAGACAATAATCTCAACTTGAAAACTGGAATCTAACATGCCCAAAACTAGGTCTGTTAGATTACTGTTTTCAAGTTGGAATTATTGCCTTATAACCCGATAAAATTAGGACTATTTACTTCTTATTCTCCTTATATAAATATAAAAAGAAACTCTAATATTTTAAATTATCTCTTGTCATTTTAATAAAAATTAATCAAACATCTTTATATTTAGTTCAAGATAAGATTCTTCTTCTAGATTCAAATAATTACAAGCCAATAACTTTATTAAATACTGTTTTGATTTACTTTGGAAAAAAAAAACAGTGGATAAATGATTCTATCATCCTCGTATTTAATAAATGGAGCCATGGCACGTATTGCCTTTCTTTTATGGGGTTATACGCCTCTCAGCTGATCCGATAACAGCCTGAGTACGAGACTAATAGTGTCGGCCGACACTAACGTGATCCGACCCTTATCAGGCTGAAGGACGTGTTGACCCAGAGGTCGTCAGTGACATGTCAAGAAGCGGATGCCCAACAATAAGAATATCGAGGATCTAGTTGTCACCAAAGAATGAACTTAGGGGTAAAAAAACATTACCCATCAGATAAAGCATTGGGCTAACAGTCCAGTCCAATGATTTTGATCTAGATCCTTAGTTAATGATAGTTACCAATTACCGACAAATGGTCTAGACTATATAAGGCCTAACATTTTAAGAGGAAATACATTGAATATTCACACATCTACTTTATCTCTTTACTTTTACTCTCATTATTACTTTCCTTCTCTAAGCGAAAATTTTGTCACGTCAGAGTCCGGACACATGGATAACCTCTCGTCCCTGGGTGTGATGAGACCGAAGTTTGTTACTTGTGGTCGCCTGGTTGTGTTCCTAAACCAAGATTGATCCTGCATTTGGACACGGACACTAGTATCTAAGACCTTGGTTTAGCCACACATTTTTAAGGAAAAATCACCAAAATAAACAGTTGATCAAAAAAAAAAAAAAAACAAAAATAAACATAGTTAGCGCCTATCCATTAGGAACCAAGTACATTTCCCAACCATTCTTTAGACGCAATCTCCTCCTACCTTCTTTCTCTTCCCTTTAGATGCAATCCCATGTTTGCGTCTCTAAGACTCAATCTTCCATTCCTTAGACTCAATCCCAATACTTTAGACGCAATCCAAACATGTGGCATCTAGACCCTGAAACCTTATAAAGAATGAAGGTCTCAACAACTTTACAGATGTAAGTCAGTAATTGGTAGACGCAAGTATAAGTTTGTCCCTAGTATTAAAGGCCAACTATGTTTAGTTTTGCTTTTTTTGTTGGTTAAGTGTTTATTCTTGTGATTTTCCCAATTCTAACTTGTGTCATAACTTTATAGTTATGTCAAATTGTCAAATATAATTCATACGTGAACATGATTATTCAATTTACGTATTGTTAAAAATGTTTTGTTATGTTACCACATTAAACAATACGCATGATATTCACTTTTACAAAAATGTGCATCATGTGGCTTTGATAGCCTACAATGGGGTACATGCACCAATCGTATTGTGTACCTAGCTAGGGTTCTCACTGGAAGCGGTTTGTCTATTCCTACGGGGTAGAGAAAGTTTGTTTGCGTCTCACTCTCCTCAGTCCATACATTAGCTTTGCTATAGGTAGGATTAGCAGAGTATGATTATAATCTTTTATAAAAATCCTTTATATTTGGAAGGTTTTATAAGAGTAGATGGAGTGGAGTGGGAAGGGCCTTCATGGGGGGGAACACCGCCCCGCAGGGGCGTGGAGGAGGGGAGAAGCCGGGCATGGGGGGAGGGGGGATGCCATTTGTCTTCATTTGATTGGCCGATTTTTTCTCTCTTTTTTTTAACTTTAACACAATACAATATTATTTCTTCTCCCCTCCCTGTATTCTAAACTCTAGTCTAGACTCCTTGGTATTGTAACACTTGTAAACACACACATTCAATTTGGAATCCTTATGACAAACACACCCTAAATTACTTAAAATGGGAAAGAAAAAAAAAAAAGATTTAACAGATAAATCACTGAAAGTTAGTTGGTTAAAATAATTAATCCAACTTGATCTTATATTTCTTATAACTAAATGTATATGTAAGTTATTATGACATCCCCTCAAGGCTTAACCTAAGTATCATGATCTTCATAATAGATTATCATCCATGATATCCATCCTTATTGTACATAAAACAATTTACAGATCAAGAAACTCCATATAATTTAAGACCAAAGGTCCCACCATTGGTTACTGGTATCATCATCATCCAACAGTTGATCACACTTCAAATCATCCCAATTCTCCACAAAAACCATATTAATATTACTCTTCTCATCTTCTATATATTCTGGTTTCATGCTACTGTCAGCATCAGACACCTTCTCTTCCATTGAATTGTTTGAAGTTTCCCCTGTGCTACAGCTTTTTGCTTTGTTGTCAACCCCTTCACGTAGCTTATTCAACTGCTTGATTGAAATATCAATAAGAATATTTAAAAAAAATGTTGTTTAGTTAAAGAAGAGTAAATTATCAAAACCGTCCCTGAGGTTTAGGCCAATATGCCTGTCCAGTCCAATCTTTTTGAAAATTGCATGAACACTCCTTGATCTTTCAGAAAATAGGCCTAAACAGTCCCTGAGGTTTGGGCCAATATGCATGTCCAGTCCAATCGTTGGACTGTTTAGGCCTATTTTCTGAAAGATCAAGGAGTGTTCATGCAATTTTTAAAATATTGGACTGGACATGCATATTGGCCCAAACCTCAGGGACGGTTTTGGTAATTTACTCGTTAAAGAAAGACGCAGGTTAGTTAAGTCTACCTGGTGGGTTAATGATTGGTTCTCTCTGTTGAGGAGGTCGTATTGCGAAGAAAGTGAATCGAAACTAGCTTTGAGTATGTTGTAGTCTCTTTCTAATTGCTTGGATCGCCATCTAGCTCGCTTGTTTTGGAACCAAATAGCAACCTGCCTTGGTTGTAGTCCAAGATCTTTAGCTAGTTGCAACTTCTTACGAGGTTCGAGTTTGGATTCGGTCTGGAAAATGGTCTCGAGTGATTTAATTTGTTGATTGGTGAACCGCTTTTGTATTTTGTTGTTGTTGTTGATCTTGTTGTTGAAGATGGCAGTGAAACTGCATTCTGAATCTTGGTATGATCCCATGTCTAACATGTGTGATATGATGTGCCCAAGAGGGGGTTGTAGATGTCTTTCATTGTGTCTTATTTATACCCCAAATTAAAAAGGATGGTGGGGTCTCAAAGTTTGTTAGATTAAAGAAATTTATATATCAAACAATAAGGCACTTATGTTAAAAGATGCGTTCAATAGAAAACAAAGTTTGAGTACGAAATTATAAACACTTGTACATTATATGTTTATCATATATAATGAAAGTGTAAAAATTGATATGTATAAATGGTAGTGAATTATACAGATACTTGTATATTATATGTTTATCATATATAATGAAAGTGTGTAGACGGTAATCTATGTAGCCATTATAAGACTGTCCGTTGTGGGTCGCGAGAGAGGTTTCAGCCTGGTGCTCACTCTCAGCCACAACAGCCTCACACGAACAGCCCTGGCGCGAGCACATGCAGTGGTGGTCGCGTGCGTTAACGGGAGAAAGTGACCTTTAGTCGCGCCGATGCTCACCCCCAACCACAACGGGGTCAAGTGACCGGTTTACTTGAGAGTCAAGTGTGGTGGCTCGCGCCTGCTCGCTAGCGGCCCACAACGGATAGTCTAAAACGGGAGAAGGGGGATGGTGTTTGCTTTCTTAGGGGCTGTTTGGTTGATTAACTGCTGAATCATTAAGGTGCTGTTTTTTTTTCTGTAGGAAAAGGTCTGCAGTCTGCAGACCACATTTACAGATATCTGTAGGAGAAGAGGTGGACTAAAGGTCTACAGTCTGCAAGAAGAAGAATGTCTGTTTGTTAACGTCTGCAGGCCACTGAAATAAACTGAAATTTAAATAAACTGATTTTTTACAGCAGTCTGGTGGTGGACCGTGGTGGTGCCGGTGGTGACCGTGGTGGTGATGGATGGTGGTGGTGGTGGTGGGTGGTGGTGGTGGATGGTGGTAGTGGACTGTGGTGGTGGTAGTGAACTGTGGTGGTGGTGGTGGTGGTGGTGGATGGTGGTGATGGTGGACCGTGGTGGTGGTGGATGGTGGTGGTTGACGGTGGTGGTGGATGGTGGTGGTGGTAGACGGTGGTGGTGGTGATGGACCGTGGTGGCGGTGGGTGGTGGACTGTCGTGGTGGTGGTGGTGGTGGACGGTGGTGGTTGTGGGTGGTGGCGGACCGTGATGGTGGTGGTGGTGGATCGTGGTGGGTGAGGAGAAGAGAAGAGGAGAAGACCTTTGAAGACCTTAGAAGACATTGGAACAAGTCTGCACCAAGAAGAGGTCTGGAAGACCTTTTTGAGTGAAAGGACTTCCAAAAAACAATCTGCAGACCCCAAACGTCTGCGCGACGCAGACATAAGAGGTTATAAGTGCTTCTGAGAAAAAAAACAAACAGCCCCTAAGAGATCTGAATGGTTAAGTGTTGAATCATTAAGTTGGACTTCTAAATGGTTAGTATTCTTGTCTTAAATTGGTAGGAGAGTCTCATTAAGGTTCAACATAGTTCAGTGCTTAATGGTTCAACAGCATCTCAAGTCTTAAGGGTTCAGCCTTAACCATTCCATTTAGAAGCTGAAACAAACGCGCTGAATGCTGAATCATTCAACACTGAATGATTCAGAGCCTCATTAAGAGGCTTACCAAACAGCCCGTAGCTTAAGTCTTTTTCAAAAATTCTATATAATATCACATTTTAGCCACCTAGACCCTTTGTGTGATGTTCTTTTAACCACCAACCGACAAGATTAAAATCAACACAGATTTACGTGACTTCAATAAGTTATAAAATAATCAAAAATTACTATCATAAAAGTTAACGTGCGTTTTAAAACCACATTGAAACTATATTTAATTCTTTACGTTGAGTATTGTTACACATATTCAAACGTTTGATAGTGATGTGTAATAGGTCCGAATATTTTTGTAAACTTTAATTTAATGAAATGTTGGAAGAGTAATCCAATGAAAAATTGGCAACCAGACAGAAGAGTAAAGTTAAAAAATCAAAAATTGGGAAAATGGTAGAGGCTTGTTAAAATGTGATTCGTCCATCAGTCTTTTTCATACTCCACCTTTTATAATTAAACTTTATAATTAAACACAAACACCCCCGTCAATATAATAACATATATAAATAAAGGAAAATAGCCAAAATAGCATGTTGACCGTGCGTTTGGCATAAATAGCCCTCTCCCGGGTCTTTGGAGAGACGGGTCACGGTTTCCAAAAGGGCTGAACCGCCTTCCGAGAGCCTTTGGTTTCCAACCAGTAGGAACCCAACACGTGGCGGTTACGATCCCGATGTCTGCCACCCGTCTCCCGTGGCGGCTTGAGACCTGTCAGGGCCGCAAAGCCGTCTCCGGTGGGGTCCCTGAGATGGTTCACCAACGGCTCAATTGAAGCCGTCTTCGGCTCGGCTTATAATAAAATAACATACCCGATCCCACCGGAGACGGCTCCTGAGCCATTTCATGTCTGAAAAGCCGTCTCCGGTGACGTCTTTTAAAAGTTGTCAACCGTCTCCTGAGACGTCAGCGGGTACGAAAAAGACGGCTTCCGGTACCGTCTTTGTACTGTTTCTGCACCGACTCGGTGCCGGACGTCGTACATTGCCGGAGACGTTTTCGGTGATGTGACGTCGATGACGAACCGTTTGTTATAAAATTAGTAAATTTTGTAACAATTTTGTTTGAATTTTTTGTTGTATTCCTTATTTTTCTTTCAAAGTGTTAAAAAAAGTTGTGTTGTTAAAAATGGTTAGTTTTATAATCTATAGTGGAGGCAGGTGGGAAGTTGTCAACGGTCGAATGGAATACGTTGTTGATAGTAGCTGTAAAAGACGTGGTTTTGAAATTGATGCAAATATCTCGTATCTTAGTTTTTTAAATGTAGTTTCCGATGTGTGTGAGATTCCAAACATTACAAGGTTATCTTATAAGATGTCAGCTTTCGATGATGCAATCGACATTTTTAATGATCGTGATGTATCTTTTCTTTTTAAAGTTGCTTTGCAAAACTCCCATGAAGTATTGAAGTTGTATGTTGTAGATGAACCAGGTGTGGGTTCGTCTAGTAATGCTCATTTAAATGACGTACCTTCAAATGATTCAAAAGTCCCTGATCTAAATGTGTCTATAGAAAATTTTGATCATTACACACCATATGGGTGTGTAATTCATCAACCTTTTTTTGTTATTGGCAAACAACGTATTACATTCCACCCAAAATATATACAAACAAAAATGCAACCAATAACACAACCAACAAAGAAAACCCCAGAGACCCCCACCTCACAAAATATGACTACACTACATATTAATATCCGAAAGATTAAAATTCAATCAATTCTTCAAGTCAACCTGTTAACCCATATCAAAGTTAATGCTTGAAGTTCATCAAAAATACTATCAATATTGACCTGTTTTCATGTAAAAATAACATCATTACTTGCTTTCCATACCAACCAACTAGCAAAACGGATCACTACTCTCAGCAACTTCTTTTTCTTTTCAGACGATTCCACAATTTTGTGAAAAGTGAACAGAACTCTAACATTAAACGCAAATACATGTGGGATATTACACCTTTCAAGTAGTGGATTTTAAATAGCAAACGAGTAACTCAAGTTGCTAGGAATGTAATACACGAAATGAAGAACATTTATGTCAAACTCAAATGGTTTTGCCGCTTACTGCATGTGTATTTTATGTTTTTTTTTTTTTTTTCAGTTTTGATGGATATAAATATATTAAGAGATTATAAAATAATAAAGTATTAATTAAATATAGTATTGGCATGAGGTAGTAATATTGAAGACCATGAGGACATGTGTAAGATATTAAATGAAGGCTTTGCAAACCCACTATGTGTTTGACACCTCTTCATCTTTGACTTGTCACCCTCACCATTTTCCAATTTAATATTTTTTTTAACGGTCAATAAAACTCTTTATTCGAATCATGCTAGCAAAAAACTAACCAAAGCATACATCCGACCACACCGACAAACAAAACATCCGACATACAACAAGAATGATCCAGCCAAAACAAGACAAAACCCGACCGACTAATAAACACACATAAACGGAAACAACAAGCCTATTGCATTTTTGTCGTATCAAACATTTGCCATGATTCCCAAGACATATCCGACATCTTTCTCCGGTTCTTGACCTATAAGTAACTCATAGTTTTGAACTTTTGATTTCCTCTATAACCTTCTGAACCGATGCAGCCTTTAGGCGAAAGACTACGTCATTTCTGGACCTCCAAATACTCTACAGAGCAGTCAAAATGACCGAGTAAAATGCCTTCCTAGGCCTCTCACTTGCGAATACCGAAGCTGGGAGTTCGAGAAAGTCTTGGACATGAAAAACGAACGTAGCCGGAATCCTGCACCATAGTGAAAGCTGCTGCCAAACCTAAAGAGAAAACGAACAGCCCGTATACAAGTGCTCAACCGTCTCAATATGCTCTCTACAAAACATACACAGTACACAAGGGAGGTAAATGTTCCATCTTTCCAGAACCCCGACCGTAGGCAAGCGATCAAGGTTGGCTCTCCAAGCGACTATGCAAACCTTCTTAGGAACCCAATTGCACCATGCGAAAATCGACCGAACCTGGGAATAAGACGCCTCTGCCAATAAGCGCTTCATACTACTAACCGAGAAACCGTTAGCGCCATTAGGGGACCAACTCCACATGTCGAGACTCTTGGTAAGCACCACATCGCCTAACAAGTGAATCAACCCATCCAACTCAATATTTTCTTCAACACAGAAGGACCTCCTCCTCCATTCCCAATTAAAGCTTAGTCCATCAACATTGTTCTTTAAACGGTCCGCAACAACACACCTTCTCTTCTTTTCTAAGGCATATAATCTCTGAAAACAAGAAGCAAGGGATTCAGCCCTAATCCACAGGCCTTGCCAAAAGAAAATAGAATTCCCACATCCAAGATTCCTTCAAATTAACTGTTTAGGGTCAATATGAAATACCTCAAAGGAACATGGTACATTTGCGATTTGTTTCCAAGTTCCGCCAATCGACAAAGTAACTGGAATAAAGTTCCAAACCCTTGAGTTTCCACGAATGGCCCATATCACTTTTCGCCACAAACTACAATTATCTGTTTTGAAACGCCACCACCACTTTATCAAAAGACTTAAGTTGGCGTCTCTAAGTTATCCAAGACCAACCCCGCCATAGTCCGTCGACGCAATAACATTCTCCCATGAGACCCAACTCATCTTGTCCACCTCGTCATTTCCACCCCCAAAAAAACATGCGACGAAGCCTTTCTAAATAGCTTATAACCTGCGTCGCGACCCGAAATAGTGAAAAATAATAAAGCGGCAGTGCATTGAGGACAGATTTAAGGAGTGTAATGCGGCCTCCAAAAGACAAAGTCTTGGACTTCCATATCGACAAACGTTGCTGGAACTTAACCACAACCGGCTCCCAGCTATGATAAATAGCTTATAACCTGTGTCGCGACCCGAAATAGTGAAAAATAATAAAGCGGCAATGCATTGAGGACAGATTTAAGGAGTGTAATGCGGCCTCCAAAAGACAAAGTCTTGGACTTCCATATCGACAAACGTTGCTGGAACTTAACCACAACCGGCTCCCAGCTATGAATAGGTTCATGTTTGCGCCAACCGGGACAGCCAGATGCAGGAACGGGAGCCGACTAGCTTTGCAGCCCAAGACCCCCGCCATATCAGTCACTTCACCATCATCAGCCCCCACCCAAAAAACGCAACTTTTTTCAAGATTTATCTTCAAACCCGATATAAGATAAAAGCACCGCAATAGTCGCTTTAAGCTTTTAGCATTATCCCAATTCCATTCCCCACAGAAAACCACGTCATCAGTGTATAGTAAGTGCGAGAGCAGCAGGCCAAATCTGTTGACATAGATACCGTGATAAATCCCGATAAAGAAAGCCCAACGCATAATACAGGAGAGTGCCTCCATAGCCAAAATGAAAAGAAAGGGTGAAAGGGGATCTCCTTGGCGCAAACAGCACTAACATTCGAATTCCATAGTAGGAGAACCGTTGACAAGTACAGAAGCTTTCACGCATCGAACAACGGACGTCACCCAACCTATCCACCTAACCGAAAACTTCATTTGATCCAACATATCGTGTAGGAAGTCCCAGCATAAAGAATCATACGCCTTATTAATGTCCACTTTGAAAAACATAGCCTTTGATTTGCTCCTCTTTAAACTAGACACCATTTCGTTGAGAATTAAAGGGCCATCGAGTATTTTCCTATTGCTAGAAAAAACGGGCTACTCCTCCGAAATAAGATAAGGCATAACGGATTTAAGGGGATTCAATAGAACCTTGGAGAGCACCTTATTAATACATCCCACCAAACTGATTGGCCGATAGTCCGACAAAGACACTTGCTTCTTACCCTTGGGTATAAGTGCGAAAAAAGAAGAAAAACACCCATCACTAATGTGACCTTTGTCATAAAATTCCCAAAGCAGCTGAAAAAATCATGCTTGAGCCCTCCCTAGAATCTTTTAATAAACTTGAAATTTAGGTCGTCCGGCCCGGCGCCTTATCACCATCACAGTCCCAAAGAGCGCAAGTGATCTCATCTTCAGAAAATGGCATGTCTAACCGAATAACATCATCCTCAGTATGTTGCTTCACACATGGGCAAACAAAGTCAGGTCTAGAGAGTATATGATTAGAGAACTTTTTAACAAAAAAAATCAGCGACTTTGTCGTTAACAACTATCGGATCCAAGAACCACTCATCCCCAGCTTTTACACCATGAATCCGATTATTTGTCGTATTAAGGCGGATGATACCGTGATAATACTTAGAATTCCCATCACCGTCTAAGGCCCATTTGACCCTAGCCTTCTGTTTCATATCCAACACCTTTAATCTTTCTTCCTCGATAATAACCTCTTTGGCCGCCAAACGTCTCTCTAATTCATCATCAGACAAGTTCCTAGACTCCGCAAGGTGCTCTAAGTACTCAACTTGTTTTTTTTATTTCGAATATTTACTCTCCCTCCTAAGACGATCCGCGTTAATCCAAAGCCAAATACGATTCTTTAACCACTTGAGCTTGGTAGCTAAGGCAATATTGGCAGGCCCAGAGATGACGAACTTGTTGCAAATAGAGTTTACATACACCTCGAAGCCAGGAAGTTACAGCCAGGAGTTAAAGAATCTAAACAGAACATGCCCATAATCGGAGGACTTAGCATACAGGAGAATCGGGCAATGGTCTGAAAGAAATCTTGACAACGCCGTAAGGTTTGCATCAGGCCAGCAGCTCAAGAACTGTCTACACACAAGTACACGATCCAATTTACTCAATTTTACCCCGTCCCCCGACATATAAGTGAATTTGTGCCCACCCATATCGTACTCAAACAATTCAGCGTTCCGAATAAATTCATTGAACATTGCAGCGTTACATTGTGAGAATTCCGAATTTTGTCTTTCGTGAGCATCCCTTACCTCGTTGAAATCGCCTAAAAACACCCAAAGACCCAGGATCGTCTATTTAAACCGTAACAATTCAGCCCAGAGGACTCTTCTACGTACCACTTCATTTGGTGCGCGAATATTTGCTATATTCACCACCGGACCCGTATGCAATAAAACTCCCAAGACGATCAAACAATGATGTTTTTTAACAACCACCGACTGTATAAAACACGACGGATCCCCCCAGGATATTAGACCCCCCGCTATCCCATCCACATTAACAAATTCAGCATGAAATAAAGAGTTACCCCAAAATTGTGCGAGGAACCAACACGACGGGTCCGAGATTTTAGACTCCCGAACAACCATGAAACTCCACCGTTAGAGCACTTTAATCCTCTGACCCAGCCCGCTTTACCTTTGGCCCGAGCACCCCGAACGTTAATAGAAAGACACTTCATTGAACCCCCGCGGAGCCCAACTCCGCAATGATTTCATCAGCGACTTCCCCACCATGATTCGCCAAATTAATCCCAACCATACTACCAACCACAATGGTAGCATTGACTTCTTCATTAATTTTCCCTGCCACCGATTGAACATCAGCCTGTCCCATTACAGGTACACCGTCCGGTACCTGCACCGGTTCCGATTGTGGGCCTGGTTGTTGTTAAGCAATGGAAGAGTCCCCAACGGGAACCTCAATCATAGCAACATTAAGGTCCGGACGCTCATTGTCGGAGGGGGACGAAATGTTATTCCGCCTGATAAGATCTTCTGCATCAGTAGAGTTGGGACTGCGGACAACTCTTGGTCTCTTTTTGCTCGTTGTGAAAACGGAGGACCCCAAGTTTTTTTGAACAGGCCCAATGAAATTTGGCCCATTAGTAGACATTTGAGGGTGGCCCAAAGGAGTTGTAGGGACAGAAGGAGTCTGGTCCACCAAGTTTGAAATTTCAGCGCCAATATGGTTGGGGGCTCCCAAAGCAAATTCACCATCCCCATGCATACTATCATAATTGTTTTCTGACCTTTCCAATCCACCATCATCGTCTAACCCTTCGTCTTCCTTCGATGAACCACCATCATCGGAACCCACCCCATGCTCAGAGTCCTCCCTATCTCACCTTCCTCCATCTCATCGTCACTTACATCTTGTACTGACAGCTCGAATTTCGGTACCCATGAAGCCAACCGAGTTGTCCCTAGAGTTTTGCTTGGTGAGGACATGGGTGAAACTAACCGAGTTGTCTACACCAAGCCATGAAAATTCCGATGGCCACACAATAGAACCAAAAAGATTTCCCACCTTATCATAAGTATCACTTTCCCATAAGCACAACGGTAGGCCAACCACCTTTAGGTTAACAATTCTGTCAACAGGAAGGTCCTGACCCGACCACGGATAAACAGACACAAACGTATTCTTCTAGAACTCTACTTTAGCGATGATGAAGTCATCCATTTCCTCCCTATCACGGAAAGTGACAAGAACCGAAAGTCCCCCGATGTAAGAAAGGGCTGCCTCCAAATGCCCTGCCTCATACAACATCTTTTTAGAACAATGTAACTTGCCAATGTCAATTGCAACCCCCACCACCGCTCTACCAATAGCATGTCTAGGGTACATGGCTCTAACTACATCTACTGTCAAGGATTTCCTACGACCCAAGGACGAATGGGCGTTGTCCAGGCGACCCCCGGGTTTGGTTTCCATGTCGGGAACTCCTCCTCCATAGTAGCCTTCCCTTTAGGAGCCCAAGACTTTTTGCCCGTATCCTTATCCTCATAATTTATTTTCTGGTGGCATCTATCGAACATGGCCAATGACACCACAATCTTCTTGTCACCAATAACTTTCTCATTCAGAAGAGGGAGAATCCCAGTTGGATTCCGTATCTTTTCACACCTAACAAAACCGAACACCTTGTCATTTGCACCTTTCCGCCTTGGAACACAGGCATCCGTAATGTTAACATGCGACTGAAAAGCTTCCCATAGTTGAGTACCCGTGAATCTATTGGAGATGTTGCTCATGAAGAACGTTGTTCTCCTAGTTTGATCGTCATCATCCCTTCCCCGTCTGTTATTTGCCGACCTTTTGTCTCCTATGTTTCAACTTTAGTGTCCCCAATATGATATTCCCAATTTAATATTTGAAATCGAGATTTTAATTACATCTTAATATGTGTTATACTTTTTTAACGGCCAACAAATTAAACTCGAGCACTTTCGGTGCACCCTTTTGACAAATTTAACTACCCCGAGAGTACCCGAGTTGTCAAACACCAATTTTGGGGAAAACCCGGTAACCCCCCCCCCCCCCCCTGTAGGCACAACGATGAAATTACCGGTAAAACCCGTTTGGCTCAAGAATCGAACCCAGGATCCACTGGGTATTCTATCATAACCGCATGCGTTATGACACAAGTAGATTGAAAACATCAAACGGATTTAGTCTAAGCGTTATGTAACTTTGCGGGTGATACGTAACGAACCTGTTGCATACAACTAATGGATTAGTCCAAGTGTCGTGTCATGCGCTAACCATATGTCAACACATGTCTCGACGTACTCAATTCAACTCAATGTAATTTGTATAAGCATCATAGTTAAACAATTATAAATCATGTAGAGATATAACCGTCATGTGTAATCAAAAGGGGCTTATTGGAGCCTTAAAAAATAGAAACCACATGAAACGCATAGTAACCCGAATTTATTCCTTGGAATGAAAATGTATTATATTTAACGACGCTCGGTATGGCAAGTAACGAAAACATATCATACCCACACTGACTCGTTTCCCAAGAAATTTTTTTCGCTCAAACATAGATCAACTCGAATTTATACCAACGTACATAAAAATCTGCACGTAAAACAAAGGGGGGTAAAGTCATTAGTTTTTTAAAAAAGAAAATAAGGAACAACAATCATTAAAGAAAATAATATATTAAAAACGCATAATATGTATGGTACAAGTGTAAAGTTGGTACATTAAAAAACCGAGGGATTAAACCTTCAAGGATTGTAAATTAGCATAAAGAATGCAAATACATCATAGCAAAAATTAACAAGTCATTACTTTATTATAAAACCGATAAAAATATTTAAAACCGAAACAAAATCCAAAATTAGTACCTAGGTAGCAACTAACGTTTTAGCCCAACATAGTTTAGAAAATCAATAAAAAATGGATTCAAACAAAAATAACGCCATGGAAATAATAATTTTAAAACACAAAGTAATAAAAACATTAACCAAAATATTTGTAAAACTTGATCCCGAGCCTTCTTCTCCGTCAAATCATGTCCCAAATTCACCTAAAACCTTCTCAAAATCGAAAACAGCAGTTAATGTTCAAATATTATGGTTCAAAGTCGAGTATATTTTGGCTGGGTATCGACTCTCTCTTAAAAATATGGAAATAGATTAAAACCACGAATTGGGCCATAAAAAAAACGCATTCTGGGCCATAAGCAGCAGCTTCTGGACGCGCTGGCCAAGGGACACGCTGCTGGGCCTGTCATGGAGGTGTCTCACGTTGGACCATCGATTTGTGCTGTGTTCTTGCTTTTCCTTTTTTCTTTCTCATCTCTCGAGACATTTGTCTCTATTTTTTCCTTTACAGCAACTTCTTATATAGTCATAACAAAAATTTTTACCTATACTACGTTACGACGACGTCAAAACTTAAAGTAAATCGATTTTGTACCGTTAAATATTTGACACGACACATTTTCGAATAAGTTTACGTCATAACGTAAAACAACTAAAACACACATAAATATAAGCAAAAAAACGTATTATATTTAGCCTGACTCATTACCAAAAAAGTTAGGTTGTAACGTAAACAAACTTTGATTTTATACCAAAATGTACTTAAAAATAAACACGTAAGAAAATAGTGTCTTTTTAGTTTAAAGAATTGTACCGCGTGTTGCGGCGGTGTCTAATCGTAAAGTAACCCGAATTTATACCCTATAGTGAAAATGTATTATAATTGACCTGACTCGTTTTCAAAGATTACGTCAAAACCTAGACCAATTTAAAATTTAGATTAAGATAAACATGAAAACATATTATATTTGACTCACATACATAACAATAACAATAAGCAACTTAAATCAAGAACACAACACTCAGTTTCAAGATTCTTACTAAAACATTGATGAGGTCCATAAAGTTTTTTAAATGTATCATTAATACGACATTTTATACATTTGACCCAACATCCAAAATAATGTTTTTAGTTAACTTGTAAAAGAAAAACACACACATACAGACATATATCTAGTACCCAATCATGATGACAATTCAAACGTTTAACCAAATATCCAATATTATTTTTTTAGTCAACTTGAAAAAGAAAATAAAAAACACACATACATATATCTGGCATCATTTTAGAAATCAACCCATAACAAATGCAGGAGATTATAATTTTGACCGGTGTTGACCTCCAAAAGTATGTTGAATGAGGGTTGTTTGTTGGAGTTTATATAGGTGTGTGCAACGGTTTAGAACCGGACAGAATCGGAACCATTAAATGCTAAATATAAGGCCAGAACTTGACCGTATAAAAATCTCGATTCGGTTCATAACCGGGTTAAACGGTTCCTGTTGGAACCGGTAGCCAATTAAATCCTAAAATTAAATAAAAGACAACTTTAGTAAACTTAACTATAGTGTCGTAGTTATATTAAGGGCCTATGATCAATCAACTAAGGTTGTATATACGATGGTTATGGGTTGACTAAATTCTAGGTATTTCTTACATATATGCAAAGATTGATAATGTAGTATAAACAAAATGAAACAAATTAAAACCACAATAATAGTTTCAAAGCGCAAAAAGTAAATACATTACATGTGACCACAAGATGTCAAGATGGTTGTATGTTGTACTAAAAATGGAAAAACACCATACTCACAAGAGGCACAATCACAAGGTACAAAAAAAAAAAAAAAAAAAAAAAAAAAAAAAAAAAAAAAAAAAAAACAAGTACTATGGATTTTAGGATGGAGATAATATGTTGTATTGCTAAATGACAGTTTGGTTAATGATGAGTTGGTCTTTTGTTTACGACCGAACGAAACCGAAGATATTTGGATGAATGAGTTAACAAAACTTAACGATCAGTCAGGCTTGGTTTTGGCTTTTTAGCCGATTAAGAGGGTGTTTGGGATTGCGTTTTGAATCTGATTTTTAGATTATTGCGTTTTGAAAACGCAAATAATCAGTTTTTAGTGTTTGGGATTGCGTTTTGAAAACATTGATAATTAGTTTTTTAGGCTACCAAAACGCAATAATCTATAAGCAGCTCCACCCCTGCTTTTCCAAAACGCATAATCTATTTTGAATAAGGGAATATTTCATAGAATAGTAACCAAGTTTCAAAAGTGTTCCAATTAGGTCACTCATCCTTTTTTTGGCCCAATTAAATGACTAAACATTCAAATCGAGTCTTGTAAAATTTTGTATGTGTCAAGAATGACATGGAGGAGAAGATGTTGGAGTCAGGATTTTAAATATATGTAGATGTATTAAAAAAAGAAAATAACATGTTAATTATATTAAAAAATTAAAAAAAAATATGCTAAATCCACATCATCACTTAACGTCGGCATTAATAGATAGGAAAAAAATAAACAAAAAGCCACATTACCATAGTTACCTACAAAATAGATGAAAAAACCTCTAATTTACATACTAAGTGAATGTTGAGTGACCTAATTGAGACAAAAAAATTTGTTGAGTGACCTAATTGGAACACTGTTGAAAGTTGGTTACTATTTTACAAAGTTACCCCTTTGAATAATCAATCCCAAACACCCCTAAGTTATGATCTGATTCTTCGACTTTTATGAAAATTTTGCTATATTATTTCTTTAGAAGAATAAAGTGAAGAAACTATTGTCTTTTACCCCCACAGGATTACAAGGATTATATAATACATAAGTTATAATAGGATTTGGAAAACTAATTAAATGTTTCAAATAGTCAAATATATTATTACTACAAACAAAATGAAACAAATTACAACCACAATAATAGCTTCAAAGCGCGAAAAGGTAAATAGACTACAAGTAACCACGTACAAGATACGTTGTAGTGTTGCACTAAAATGGAAAACAACATACTCACAAGAGGCACAATCACAAGGTACAAAAGTTTTTTTAAAAAAAAAGGAAAAGTATGGATTATAGGAGATAATATGTTGTATAACTAAATGACGGTTTGGTTAATGATGGGTTGGTCTTTTGTTTACAGCCGAATGAAACCAAAAATACTTGATTGAATGAATTAACAAAACTGAACCATCATTCTGCATTGATTTGAGTTTTTTAGCCGATTAACTTGGTTATTTCAGTTATGATCTTATATATTCTTTGGGTTTTCGTTTAATCTTCATATATTATACTTCTGGAAGAATAAAGTGAAAAAATAAAAAGAATCACATTGGCACCGGAGGCTACCCGTTTCCTGACTAGGGTCCAGCGGGTTATTAATAGTAGTGTCTTGGCTTCGGGTGGGCAGAGTTACGTTTTTAGTAGGTTAGGATTTGCTATTCAGAAAGGGATGGCGGCGCAGCTTGTTGCTCGCCTACCCGTTATCTTGATGTAATTTTTCTTGTTCTGGAATAAAAAAAAAAAAAAAAAAATCACAAACCATGCCTTCCACTCTCATAAAATGTCTCAAATACATTGCTGTAAGCAAAATGAAAAGAATTACAACCACAATAATAGTTTAAAAGGATATGTTACAACTTACAAGTGACCACAAGATATGTTGTACCGAAAATGGAAAACGTCGTTTTTTAGCTTATCGATTTCAAATTCATTATCTTTCTAGAAGTAGCATGTACTTAAATAAAAGTTTTTTAATATTGTCTGAATGGATATAACTTTCTAATTTTTTAAACGGCAAATGTTACGTCTCATATACTATTACATTATAATAATTTTTAATTATTATAGTTTAATTATGATTGTTGCTTGTTAGCGGTAATTTAGTTCACTTAGTACTTTCACGTGTCCATTTACTTTGATTATCTTAGCTAAGCTTATGTTATCTAGCTTAAAAGACTCCATACTCTGTATAAGGTTTTTGCAACCGAGTGTCTCAGTCGTAGCAAGTAGCAACCTCTCTATATTCTCGGGATAGAGGTAAGACTTGTTTTATCGGCTTTTTGCAACCTTCCAAACTCTACCAATAGCTTCGTTATTAGTGGAATTTGTATGCATCTATAAGTGGGATTTATACTAAGTATGTTTGTCTGTTTGAAAATTAAAATAAAACTATATTGTTGACACAAGAGGTTCAAAGCATACTAAAAGTTACACCGGAATCAGTAGAATTTCTTCAAACATTTATAATAACTAGCAAGGTAAATAAGTCGAGAACTAATCTCAAACTTTGTTGGTGAAACTTAAAAAGGATTTAATTGAGTTTGAGTTCAGCTCATTTTGAAATCTATAAAACTCAAGCTCGACATGTTTATTATTTATGTATATTTAACTTTTTTTTTTCTAATTACATTGCATAATCTATATCTATATTATTATTCAGGGCCGGCCCTGAAAATTCAGGTGTTCAGGCCGAGCCATGAAATATGTGCCCCTTAGTCTTAGGTCTTTTGTGCAATGTTTTCATAACTAAAGCGAACGTTGTACCGATGTCCTTACCGGTTCCCTAGTCGGACTGGTCGAACCGGATATAGAACTGAAAGTGTCGTAATAATTATAAAAATTAATATGTTTGGCTAATTAGCTGATAAAAAAAACCACAATTTCTTAAAATTCCATAATAATTTGAAGGGCCATTATTTTATGTCTAGACTTCAAAAGTTTTTTAATAAAATTAATTTGACTTGCATCATGTGCAAAAGCGCGAGACAATTACTGTTTTGTAGTACTACTATATATTAAAATTTACTGCAAAGGCTGCACAATTACTGTACCACAACACAAATCTCAAGTAACACACTTCAACTTTTTTTTTTTTAAATTATGTTGTATCCTACCAATCTAGTTTAACATGTATGACTCATCTTCATTCTTATCTACTCTTCACCTTCTTGTGTTTATAACCAGTGATGTTTAAGATGAAATCTTTTATTTCTGGTCAAAAACAGAAAGAAAATACTTGCAGAAAGAAAACACTCATCGCCGCGCAAAGTGCCCCCTTAGGAATTGGGCCCGGGCCGGGAGTCCTCCCCGAACCCCATTAGGGCCGGCCTTGTTATTATCTATATCTATACTACAGATAAAGAAGGAGAGATGGCTAAAACTTCATGTCAATTTTAAGATGGCATACAAAAGGTCAGAAGGTAAACAACTATCTTTTTGCCAAATCCTTCCCTTCATGCCCCTATGTGCAACATTTGATTACAATTGTACAACTGACTAATGCAAATCATCTCTATTATTATTTGTTTCACCATTTGATTTTCTCATCTTTAATGAATTCAATTTGAGAAATGCCTCACATTTTCCTTTTCTCATCTTCAATGATGAATTAAAATCAACATCACTCAAGTTAATCTTTAAAACCAATCATATCATTGCCTTATCACACCATTTTCTTTATTTCTCTTGGAAGTTGTCATCGAATGATATTGTTCAACACTTGTAGTCTTGCACTATCGATTATTATGTTGGTAAGTCAACACTTGTAATCTTGTATATTCTTTATTTATTTTATTTATTTAGTTATTTAATTTTTAAGCTTTATGTTAATTCTTATATATGTTTTTTTCATTATTTTGTCCGTTTTTTCTTTTACATATTTTCTAAGAACTTTATACAATAAGTCGACCAATACGAACCAAACTTTAAGGAATACATGTTTGTCGACAGGATTTACCCGCTGCAATGCGCAATGGGAAAACTGCTAGCGTATTACAAGTTATTTTGGAACCCGCCGCAACGCGCGGGTAAACCCACTAGTTACATTATAAAAGGGGAGACATGGGCAAATATGTCCAAAATGTCAAAGTTAAGATGACATGTGAAAAGGCACAATTGTAAATCACTAAATTTTACCCACTTTCTTCCGTTTTTACCCCTACTCACAAACTCCAAAGCCAAATATTTTCTTTAAATGAACGTTGCAAACAATTGTCTGCCAAGGAACGAGGTGAAGTAAAAAAAAACAAATTGAACCACTTGCATAGTTTGTATTGTAATGTCTAATTCTTGGTGTAGTATTCGGAAACCTTTAAACTTGCAAATGCATCGTGTTCCCGCCGCGAAGCGCGGCATCCTACTAGATGGCAAACAAAAAATAAAGACATTGTTGTGGGTGTTTCATGTGGCATTATATTGTTGATTCAAAAATGAAATTAAAGAAATACATGAATAGAGATGAGTGGGCAAAAGTGTAACTACTCTTTATATAACCAAAAGTTACGTAGATAATAGTGCAAAAACAATACAAATTTACCCCAGCTCACAAGAACGCCTCCCAGCAACGCGCGAGTTTTTTACTTGTAACATTTAATGAAAGTATAATTTTATATAACCATGTGTGTATGTAATATGCATAATTACTCTTTCTCAAAACTATAGTTATATATAACCATATGTAGGATTGAGATCATTTGAGAACTCCTTTGAGTTGTAAGAATCATAGAAACTCACTTTATAACAACACACTTATTTTAATAAAAAATAAATATGTGGTCCAAAATTAAACAATAAAATATTGAATAAAATATTAATATACTTACATGGGGGTAAAAATCCTTTACATCAGTGTAATTCGATGTAAATTCATTTATTTTTTATTTTTATTTCTTTTACAGCGAGGTTTACGTGTTTTTACAGCAATGTGCAAAAAAAAATCGCATTTTACGTCGAGTTATCGCAACTCATCGAGTTCTCAACGGATCCCCACCCACCATATGTATACACACTGTATCATAATACATACAATTAGGAAAAAAAAGTGATTCTATATAATTTTAAGAGTTTAAATAATATAACTTTTAAAGCATTAGGTACAATCATTTAAAATATATGGACTTTTAAACTAAGTACTCTCGTGATTTTTAAAAGACAATAACTCTTTCTAGCATTAATATTTACAAAAAAATCACCATAAAAACAAGATTAATTACTTTTCTTTAATTTGAGTATGGTATTACTATATTTTTTTTTAATTTAAAAAATTAACATGTAATGTGACTACTAGTGTCTCTATTTTTTCCGCATTGTGCATACATACGCCTCTTTAATGTGTTTATTAAAGTATTATTTTGCAATTATATATTATATAAATACTATTGTATCTATAGAGTAAATATGAAATACAAATGAGCTTAATCAAATAAATATGAGAAGTGAAGGGGGAAAATTATTATTTTTTTGTGAAAATTTTTTTTCCTATCTGCTTGAACATACTTTTTAAGTGAATAATATAAAAAATATTTTTTTTTTGCGTAATTATGTCATTAAAGTAATTATAGTAGTTTACACTAGAGTAATTACGTAATTACTCTACAACATTAATTACTATACACTATTTTTTTTTAGATTTCAGTACTAAAATACATGTTTAACAATATAAAAAAAAGAAAAAAAAAACCTCTCCTTCACTTTTCATATTAAAAACTTATTCGTAGGATAATAACCATTTGTACAAGAAGCTTCCTTTGTATTTATATAATAACATGCTCTTAAGTCTTGAGCTAATCAAACTTATGAAGTTCAGGATCACCTTGTGACCTTGACCTTGTCTATTAAAAAAAAAACTTCAGTTTAGGCTTTAGGATTTAGTTCAACTTTTTTTTTCTAAGTTTTTAAAATAAACATGAGAAGTGAAGGGGGAAAAATATTTTGTTTTGAAATTTTTTTGCCTATATCTGCT
Organism: Ambrosia trifida; assembly: GCA_028751855.1. NCBI lineage: Eukaryota > Viridiplantae > Streptophyta > Magnoliopsida > Asterales > Asteraceae > Ambrosia > Ambrosia trifida. The sequence continues at coordinate 5,337,953 of CM054125.1, read as the reverse complement.
TGAACATGCTTTTTAAGTAAATAATATAAAAAAAATATTTTTTTTTGCATAATTACATCATTAGAGTAATTATATATACTAGAGTAATTACGTAATTACTTTATAACAGTAATTACTATACATTAAATTTTTTTTAGATTCCAGTACTAAAATGTATGTTTAACAATATGAAAAAAAAATATTCCCCTTTACTTTTCACGTTAAGAGCTTATTTGTAAAATAAAAACCATTTGTAGAATAACATTCCTTTTATTTATATAATAACATGCTCTTAAGTCTTGAGCTAATCAAACTTATGAAGTTCAGGATCACCTTGTGACCTTGTCTATTAAAAAAAAAAAAAAAAAACTTCAGTTTAGGCTTTAGGATTTAGTTCAACTTTTTTCAAGTTTTTAAAAGTCACGAACAATTCTGTTCGTTTACCGAAATTAAATAGTTTTATTTATTTAGATTTGAAAGATTAAGTGATAAACTAATAACGGTTCATGGTCTACCAAATTAGGATAGCAATAGGCCATTTAAGAGTAGCTTCAAAGGTACTCAATAGGTTGAAACAACAAAAATCAGATTATAAACTAATGATGCCATGAGATGCCATGTCACCTTTTTATGCTAACCTAGATTTATGAAACGGATATAGAGTAAACGACATAGAGTTGGTATGATGTTCAAATCCCACACCCATAAAACAATAATACACATGAATAACATATAATAATCGCAAAATCAATATGGATTGCATGCCATATTTCTTTTTTTAAAATTATTTACTCCAAAATACTCTCATTTACTACCCTCCAACAATGAGAACCAAAGAGTGTGCACATATATAAGCTAGCTAGGTTAGAATTTGAATTTATTTATTTCAAACTAGTTTATACATCAGGAGTGTCATGTGGTTAACAAATCTAAATAAGGTTAATAAAATTAGATGTATTTATACTATAAAAATGCATCTATGTATCACCTTACATAGTATAGATACTTTTTTTATTATAAGTCGGTTTGTTATAATAAAATTAGAAGTATATAAATCAAAGTTTATTAATAATTGAAATTAAATTAAATATTGGTAAACTAAGATGTATTCATCTCAAAATTGAATAATTCATCATATTTGAAGTCAAATCTAGTCTTATATCGGACAATAAAGTCAATCAATTTCTTATTAAATTAAAAAAACCCATACCTCATTAAAATCAGTTGCTACGCCAATAGGTGCTAACAATGCTTCCTGAATTTGTTTCATGTTATCTGTTTGCATTAATTCCAAAAGCAATGTAAACCAACTCTTTTAGTACCTTACTACATCTAATTACTAACTAATACTTAAACTATCGTGTAACAATAAGCCATTTTGTAAATATTTGACTAAAGGAAGCTTAATGTTTACCATTTCAAAGCAGCATTGCGGTAACTCCATCACAACGCGAATATTACATGGTCAATGTATTTAAACATGGACTAAATCATCTAGTCCAACGTAATGATGCAGTGTATCATGAAGAAGAAATACATTTATTGTTCAAGAAGAAGAAATACCAAGAATAGAGGTTTATCTGATTAATGACAATTGAGAACCCATGAATAAAATTCAAAATGATGTCTTCTATAAAACGCGAAATCATAGTGTAAAAATAACAAGATTATGACAATTTACTATCAACAAAGAGGGAAAAAGATCGTTACCTTAATTGTGTTATGAACTGTGGTCTAAGAGTAGTGTGTCTGGCTGTCGTTTACAATAAACACAAAAACCCAAAGATTCCGATCAGAAAAAACAAACAATATGTTTGCATATATTGAATGATTAGGAAAAAACACCAAAAGAAGCAACCATTGAATACAAAACACAAACACCTAAAAAACCCTCCAGATTATAACCCAATACATATAAAAATAATAGATACATGTTCTTACCTGAGTGAGTGAAGCTAATATTTGAATCCACATATAGATATCATATAGATCTGCACCATTTATTTCAAAAAGCATAGCAAATCAATTAGAATATGTTCATAAGATATAGAAGTAATCAAGTAAAAAACAAATAAATCACAACATACATAAAATTATTATTATTTTATTATCTAATATGGCGTGGTTGTTCTTAAAAGTCAATTCAACCTAAGTTTCTATCCGTGCATGGTCCATTCCTGGCACAAATACTGTATTGTACCCTGACATCCTCCTCCAACGAATAATTGTATCCTAAAAAAATGAAAAACAACATAAACTTATAAAAAAAAAGAATTTACATAACTTCAATTCATAAGGAAATATGAGTGTAAGTCGATTAAACATGGATAGCGGCAGTTAAGGCATGACCAATATGTAAAGCTCCAGTCACATTAGGAGGTGGAAGAACGTGCATTTACATACAAACAAAACCTATGTAACCAAATCACATTAACTAACCGGTTTCATTAAAATTCTACATATGAGATTATTAGAGAACATCAAAAGTAGCCCCGCTTATGGTTGTGCGCATATAATGTATATATGTGTGGCCTTCGGGGTGCAAAAGTTCAGTTGCACTAATTTTAACATTGTTTTACTAATTTTGTGAAAATAACGTTAAAACGACGGATGGTTAATCATGCATCATGTGGTGGCGTTGATAGCCAAAAGACAAGGGGTTACATGCACCAATCGGGCTTATCCCGATTGCTAAGTGTTATGTGCCTTATGTCCAAGGCTTGATACAAAATCACTATTCAGCCGAGGGTCTCACTGGAAGCAGCCTCTCTATTCCCACGGGGTAGAGGTAAGACTGTCTACATCTTACCCTCCTCAGATCCTACCTTAGCTTTGCTATTGGTGGGATTAACTGAGTATGATGATGATGATGATGAGAACATCAAAAGTATAGTGGCAGAGCCCTTACGATTGTGAACGGAGGTTTAAAGCTGTTGGAAGTTGCCTCAAAGAAACTTGACTACTCCCACTATACATACCATCTACAATAAAAAATAACTTCAAATAAACAATAAACTTTTTAAGTGCTTTCATGCTAGTGCTTCTGATCTTATCGTCATGACTAGGAACCAAAGCCACAGTCGCCGACAGATCCACGGAAACACCACCGAACCCTAGTTGTATTATTATTATTATTATTATTATTATTATTATTATTATTATTATTATTATTATTATTTATTAACACTAGAAAACATCCATATTAAATACAAATAATAAGTTAACATCAGTCGTTGATAATCGCGTCTCAATTAATCGATTAGAAAGTGTTACCACGATAGGAGGTTCGAGCTGAAAGGATGGAGAGGACATGTGAAGAAACAACGAATATAACGACCGTTAACAAGTAAGGTCGATGGTTAAATACTCACGTTAGCTCAGGATCAACCCTTCGCTCACCACTATGGTTAGAACGTAACCCAAAAGAGTAACAAACTAATGTGATATAAGTGTGTGTGTGTGTGTGTGTGTTGTAAGTGATGACAAGAGCATGTAAGTGGTTCGGCTTGTAGTAGCCTACGTCCACTATAAAAGCTAAATAATATTAATGAGAGGATTACAATGAGTTTAATACAAATAGCTCTATCCTGGCTCTTGTGTATGAATTTTCGGATCCCTTGCATGGAAGGTGAAGTCTTTTATTTATAGGGGACATTATGGGCCATGGGAGATGGCCCATAAAGTCTTGTGCCTGGTTTGGGCTTTGGTCAAAGCCCAAATATTCTTCACCTATAAAAATGGCGGGAATCAGGTGCCATTAATGTTGATGTGAGAGAGTGTGGATAATATCTCCTAAAATCTCCACGTGGCAAATGGTGGCTGGATCCAGTTGGCGCTTCCCCTGACGACGTTACTGTTGGGCCGCCTGGGGCGTCTGAAGTGACGTTTGTGGCAAGTGGTCATGCCTTCACAGTAGCCTGATGTGTACAGTGCAGCCGGCATGGTTGGTGTGTGGAAGCTGTCACATTGTTGTCCTTGTGTCAGAGGTTGTTGGGCCACCTCTAACACGTGTTGTTATGCGATTGGCGCAGACCGCGTCCAGGGTCTGATTTGATCCTCTTCATTCCTCATTCCGTACATCCTTGTATCATAAAGCCTTGATGGAATATTCGTGCGTGCTATACTACGCGCTTGTGGGTACTTATGCTGGTGACGTCATCCATGTGAAGGAATGTGTGCCATGATGTAGTCTGCAAAAGCGTTATCTCCGTAGAGAGTTCACGCGGGGCTGGCTCATTTGTTTATGGAGTTATGCTTCCGCCAACTTTCTTGGCTGTAACACCCCAACCGATGGTGGAATCATCGAGGTGTCACATAGTGACGATTCTTCAAAAGCTCATGGTACTAAAATGTAAATATTTGATTATTGAATATTGTTCTACAACATGTGATAATAAATACACGACATCAAAAATAGAGATAGTTGATTGATTTAATCTAAGTTCAAAGTTCTATGTGAAGCGTCAAGCAGCTTATCCTAAAACATACACGGAAATAAATTTTGTCAACATATGATGTTGGTGAGTATTACCTAGCTTTGTACATATAGTATAAGTTTGAAAAGCGGTACAATTCATGTGTCTAGCATCACCAAGGCATTATGTAAACACATAAGTAACCAAACAAGACAAGATCAAATGTAAAGTTGTTAAGGTAAAATTGATAATGAGCACCCTAACACGTGTCAAGTCTAAAAGAGCACCATAACATAAGTTATGTCTAAATGAGCACCGTAACATAAGTTACGTCTATATGTAAAGAGCACCATAACATAAGTTATGTCTAGATGTATGATTTTGTACGTAATATACATTCATGTTCAAACATAAAGCACAAAGATAAACAAGACACGTATATGAATTGTAAATGAAGAAAAATGTTTGTGTAAGTGAATGTGCAAGTTTTGTATACTTGTGCATGAATCACCCCAAAAGTGTAAAAACGAAAGATGGGATAAATAATACTCACCTTAGCAAAGTGTTAAGTCTTGTGGAATAGAATAAGTGTGATCCAACGTTGCCAAGTATCACCCTGTGTTTAAGGTAATAAATAAGTTTAAGTCTTTCTACTCTACAAGTATTTCTATTTGTCAAAACATAATTTTAATATCTAAAAATATTAAAATTGAAGAATTTTCAAATTAAAATTTGTATTTCTGTTCTAAATGGATAGAAATAATTTATGTAAAATTTTGGTATAAAAATATTGAAAAATGAATTTGTTATGATTTATTTATGATTAAAAATAACAAAAATTATTTAAAAATGTTAAATAAATGGTTTTCTAAAATAAAAGTTTATTTCTGAAGTATTTATGGATCTACAAGTATAAAATAATTTTTGTGGGATTTTATAAAATTGTTTATATATTTTTATAAAATTTTAAAATTATAATTGAATAAACTTGTAATATTTATAATATATATTAAATAAATGATTTTTGAGAAACTAAAAATTGTATAATAAACTTTGTCATTAGATTAACATAAAATAATTTTTATAGAATTTTTAAGGCACTTTTAGTGTTTAAAAACTATTTTAAAAGATTATTAGATTTAATATATAAAGGAAAAGGTTAAAAAAAATTTATTGTGGCTGTCAAGATTCAAACCTGGGTCTGACCCGGTTTGGAAGTTTTAAATCACAAGTCCAGACCATCTGGTCTGGACCCTGAGAACATGATTACTTGATTTCAATTAATTATGAGGGCTGGTTAGTGTTTTTCATAAGTATTGAAAATAAAAAGGGGTTATGCCTGGGATTGAACCTAGACCAAAGTTGTTACAGTTTTAACACAACCACCAACTAGGCTACACATTTGTTGGTGATTTTATTTGTTTTAAAATGATTTTAAATACATAACCTGCAGTATCATCTTCCCCAAATATAACTAAGAACCCTATGTTCATAAACTGAATCAATTCAACTGTGATGGCCGAATTAATTATAGGGCTTTTGATCCCTGATTCAAGACAAACGAAAAACGCATAATTATAATCAACTTACAGAATGTATAAGGCTCGATTAAGTGAGTCAAACGAAAAGTCAACCGGATGCCAAAAAGCGTGATAGAGTGATTGAAAGTGAAATCTTAGAGTGGTTTTGTGTTTATCGGCCCCTCCTAGTCTTAGTGGAATGTTCAATTTATAGTGTGACCATGTTTTAGGAAGGTTTCAAGATTGACCCATACTAGCGTGAATTCCGTTTGGACTGGTCAATTTACGAGCTGTCAACGCGTAGGTAGTGTGTAGGTTCGAGCATAATTGATTGTGGGTTTAATGATCACACTTTAATTCGGTCCTGGTTGCCAAAAATGGCTAGAAGCGTGAATCTGGATCGGGTCTTCGGGTCCCTTTGGTTGTCGAGATCAGTAGCAGAGAAGAAAGGGGGAATCACTTGGGCCGGGTTTGGGCTGCTCTTGATGGGCTCCGAGTTTATAATTAGAGGATTGGTTTTGGGCTTGGTAAATAATATTGACAATATACTTCTAAAGCATCATATTATTATTGTTATTATTATTATTATTATTATTATTATTATTATTATTATTTAAACCGAGTGAAATATATACATACATATATATATATATATAAAATATGAGTAAAAAAATAAATATAAGGACTTAGGCATATTTGAATAAAATTAATGATATTAGGAATAAAGATCTATAAAAATAAGGGCTTTTATTTATTAAGATTTGGGGGAAAAATGCGCAATGTTACAGGCTAGGGTCGTACCCTCTCCACAGGATTGGGTACCCTATCCCTTCAACATTTTTGAGCTGAATATATATGTATCAGTATAAGTAAGTTTGTTTATAGCGGAATATTATTATTATTATTATTATTATTATTATTATTATTATTATTATTATTATTATTATTATTATTATTATAAGTAGTGGAGGAGAGGGAGAAGAGGAGGAGGCGGTGGTGGTGGTGGCAGGAGGAGAGGGAGGTGGTGGCGATGGTGGCAGGAGGAGAGGATAGAGGAATGGTGGGGTTTTTAGGTTATGGGAATGAGAAGAACTTTATATATGTGATACAATTTTATTATTATTATTTTTAATTCTCACAATTTGCCACATGATACACTTAAAAGGAGGATAATAGCCTCAATGAGAGCTATATCATACAAGAGGTTTACCTTTATATAGATTTATAGATTATAGATATATTATTTTTATGAACAAATGATCGAACAAAAGATTTTCCGTAATGCTAGGATGAAGCGAAGGTGGTCACTCGTATCTTGTGCTAACACTTGTAGGACACCAGATTTAACCGTAGAGACATAAGTGGATGGTATAAAAAGGTGGAATTGAAAGGTAGCCCGTTTAAAATACAAGGACCTTTAGTGGACCACACCGATCACCATGTGACCTTCTCTATCATCCCAATTATCTTAGTTTCACTTGTTTCTATTATCCAATATAAACACACATATAATCCCAAATTTGTCATGTTGTAAAACAATAATTTCAACTTAAAAATTGGTATCTAACAGGCCTAATTCGTCTTGATTTTTATTTCACTACACCAAAACTAATTGGAGTTAACCCAGTTAGTTTTCTGTTTGATTTTTTTTTGCCAACCAGACATTTTTTTCACGTAGGCAGAAAACTAACTGGGTTAACCCTAGTTAATTTTGGTCCAGTGAAATAAAACAAAGACGAGTTAGGCTTGTTAGATTATAATTTTTGAGTTGAGATTATTACCTTCTAACCTGTTAAAATTAAGATTATTTGATTACAATTCCCCTATATAATATACTTGATATTTTATACAATACAATAATGGGTAGATTCACATGCATACCACTAGCACAATATCTACACACCTTTTTGAATTTAAATTAGACTATGTGTTGTAGCACGCGAGCGAGTAGACGCGAGCCACAAACGAATTCACGTGGATCGCGTGAACCACAACACAATCGTGTGAATGATGGCGCGAGCGAGCTCACGCTAGCCTGCTCGCGTGAGATGGCGAGGTAAATATGACCGTTGGCAGCAACTAGCCGTTGGCTAACATGTAGTTTTGAGCTTTTATAAAAAAAATCATTTTTAATTCATTTTTACCCCAAAATCACAATAATTCACAAACAATGTTCAAACTACATAGTGAAATGGATCCATCGCAATGTGAAGGATGTTACACACCGGCATTGGAGTTCCTAGATGAAGTCGGGTATGGAACGAATACCGAAATAAAAAAAAATCTTAGCCAAATGCCATCTCGTCTCCGGATGTTGTTATTCCAGATACACAAGTTGCAGCCCCAAAAAAACGAGGGCAAAGGAGGGGTGGTGGGAGAGGTGGCACGGCGGCGAGGGGTGGTGATAGAGGTGGCGAAAGCTAAAGTCGATAAAGTAAGATTGAGGAACATGGACTTTCTAACAATGGACTTTAGCAACCTTCCAATGCCTCGTCAGGCGATACTTGAACGAGATCAGGATCGTCTCGTAAAGGAATTCGAAGAAGAGCAAAACAGCAACTAGTAGTTTATTATTTTTTTTAATTATGTCTTTATAATTTTTTTATTAATGAATATTTAATGTTTATTATTTAATTTGTCTTACAAATTTAAATATTATATCACATTTAGAATATAATGTTTAAAAAAAACTGGATAAAGCTACTGCTCACCTCTAGCCACAACAGGATCAAATGAGTGAGCTGCAGCTTTATCACCATGTCATGCCAGCGCTTATATTGCACAATATTAGAGGATAGAGTTGTGGCTCACCTCTAGACGCAACACATACTTATATGGTCGTTTACAAAGTGAAACCCAATGGTTAAATGCTCCTTTAAATGACTTATATGTAGATCATGTTTAGCTGGCTATACGCCCGTTTAACTGACCATTAACGTGGTTATGTGGTCGTTTAACTGAAAACGTGTGGCTATATGCCACTTTAATTGGATTGGCCAAAATCTAAATGCTCATTTAAAAATTAAAACGACTGATGTGAAGGGTAATTAACATGGGTATGCTGTATGCATGCATAGGACAACACTTTATACATATTAGCAGTGGCGGATCTAGAAACATTTTTCAGTAGTAATGTTTTTCATTTTTTTCATTTTAGTAGCAACATTTTTCAAATTTCGTAAAAAAAAAAAACAAATTTTCCACTAATTTTCCACTACACGCGCGAAGTTGAGCCGCAACGTCTGCACCCCCTGCTGTTAATATAGATCCGCCCCTGCATATTAGCTCGAAACACCACCCTATATTGTTGCAAGACAGTCACAAAACTTTGAAGCACAAGGGGTACATTATTCTTACTTTATACTTTGACTACAGTGTTTATATACGATTTATAATTGCATATATTGGAGCAAAGGCGTCTCAGTATGTTTTAGGCCTATAAATCGCTACCCACCTTTTTGTTTATTCAGACACAACGATAAACCAAAGTTATCTACTCTGACCAATGTTATAATATGGTGCAAGTATGTTAGGTAATTTTAACCTTTTTAGTGTCTAAAAAATACAATTCAAATTTTAATTGAGAAACTTTTTGACATGTAAAGTCAGAATTCTAAAAGGTGTGCCTCGCGCTCGTGTGTATATATAAATTGTTAGGGGTTGGAACTTACAAATTTTATCATGCATCAATTAACTTCAATAGCATATATAAAACTGAGGGGTATGGAGGACGGGGAGGGGATTGGTGGGTCCCAGAAGGCACTTTCCCGACAGGACCCCCCTCCCCGGATCTAATATCGGTGCCGTCGGTGAAGATGAGCCATGCTCCCCCATCTGCTTTATTATATAATATATATATATATATATATATATATATATATATATATATATATTTTTGTCTTTTTCTTTTTAAAAAAAATAATAAAAAAGGGAAGGGGGAACTATGGAGGAGGGGAGAAATAGGGGAAATGATATAGCGCTGATGTGGATAAGTGAGAAGGGAAACCACACCCCATAGTCTAACCTACTAATATTTAAGGTCTTTTAAAATTTAGGGCCGATATGAGAAGAAATCATGAAATAATGGATTGGTAGACCCAAGTCACCATAACTTTGTATTGTAGCTGCTAGAGGTTTTGGTTGCAAGCATCGCACCTGCAATTGAAGTATAATTAATAAGTAGGTTAATGATACATTTTTATTTGGGTCAACTCGATGTGGAATCTTTAAAAAATTATGACTACATGAGGTTGATATATTTGCTCATGTGTTCTACCTATTAATATATTATTTGTTTATCGTCGTCACTAGTACGACAACAAGTTCAATATTATTCACTTATAAATCATCCCATGAGAAGAATAAAGAAAACATAAGACCATCCCATGAGGAGGATTAATACAACACTTTCAATTTAACAAATAAATAATAGTAATAGATACCCTCTTGACCCTATAATAAACCATAAAAAAATAGTTAGGTACGTAACACTTTGATGTAGCCTTTCTTTTGTGTTGTGTGACCATTGGTAATATCCATATAATTCAAATAATATGGATATTAGTAAAAATGTTATACTTTTAAAAACTTGTGTATTACACGAGTTGAATAAAATATAGTGTAATACTTTGATATATAGGGCTGTTTGGTTGATTAAGTGTTGAATCATTAAGATGTCTGAATGATTAAGTGCTGAATCATTAAGTTGGACCTCTTAATGGCTAATTTTCTTGTCCCACATTGGTAGGAGAGTCTTATTAAGGTCCAGTCTAGTTCAGTGCTTAATGGTTCAGTAACATCCCCAATCTTAATGGTTCGGCAACATCTCAAATCTTAATGGTTCAGCCTTAACCATTCTATTCAGAAGCTGAAACAAACGCGCTGAATGTTGAATCATTCAGCGCTGAATGGTTCAGAGCCTCGTTAAGAGGCTTACCAAACAGCCCTATACAATCTTAATTCGTAAAGATGGATCTTAAAAAATAATTTTGACGTGACAATTAGAAAATTATGTTAAGATAATTTTTAAAACATTTTTTTTTCAAATGGGTATTAACTTTTTTTAAGTAACTGATACATACTAAGAGGGTGTTTGGGATTGACTTACAAAACAACTTATTGACTTATTGGTTTCTTTCAAAAGCCAATAAGTCAATAAGTTGTTTGTGTAACTCAAAAGCACTTTTGGTTTTGGATTTTCGATAAGGGTGAAAAGGTTGTTTTCAAAAAGTCAGAAATCTTGGCTTTTGTCTTTTGACTTTTGGCTTTTGGTTATTTTACACTAATAAGATAAACCAAACACTTTTAAAAAAAATAACTTGTTGAATTTCCCACCACAAAAGCCAATCCAAACACTTTTTTAGAAACTCATTTTTAAAAAATTTATAAGTCATTAAGTATTTCTGACCAAAAACACTTTTAAAGTTAAATAAGCAATCCCAAACACCCTCTAATTCAATTAAAGTATACTTAGTCCTTTAAATATCATTTTAGTAAAGTTAAGTTAACTTAAATTAAAATTATGAAAATATAAATATATTCATAATATAAAACTTCAAGAACTAAACTTGGATTTTTTAAATACCACATATGTTTTTACATTATTTTACACATTTTCTTTTTACTATTCTACCACATCAATATTTAAATTTTTATTGACCCCACATATCGAAATTATCATACGTTTTTCTTACACATATAGAAATTTATCCTACACATATCGAAATTTATCCTTCACTATAAATTAGCTCTGCTTTAAAAGAATATATCCTGAAAATAAATTATGAGATTCATTTATTTAACTAATTTTAAGGGTTATAACAAATTAAGCATTTATTAATTAACATACATTACAATTATTAAATGAAACATTCCTATTGGTTTATATATATATATATATATATATATATATATATAGATTTTCTTACAAAATATTTTCTTTTCATTTGAAGTCTTCATTAAATATGTACGTATGTATATAAATTAAGGAGGATGGGATTGTGTTTTTACATTAACTTTTTAACAAGTGAAAAATTGTCTTTTTTTGTACTTGACTACATTTTTTTACATATGTCAATTACGTGATTAAATACCAAAAAAAATAACTGACTTATATTAATTATAAATACCATAAATTAATTAAAATACAACTTTGATTTTATAGTTGGTACAATTAATAACTAAATTCCTTTAGAAATCTATATATGTAAACAATCAATTTAATGTTGAACTAAAATTTCAAAATTGTTTTTATTTTATAAGATTTCGTATTTACTTTATTTTATAAACTTTTATCAAACATTCAAATTTGTATGTTACTTCACCAATTAATTTTACAAATTTATTACCTGCATCTGTGTTAATGTGTTATGTTCTCCATTACATCATGCGGGCACCCATCTATTGTGTATAATTTATATACATATTGAGGGTTAATTAAAACTAGGAACTAAATTCACGAAGTTTACTAGTACTGTATATTTTTGAAGTGATCTATAAGTTTTTTAAAATTCTAAGGCCAACTATTTTATCGATGCAATTATGTATGCATGCCAATGAAGGATGATAATCCTAATAAGCCATAAGAAAATCTTACCTTATATAGATTTCACATAATATCTTTAGTGTGTTTAGAAGGTAAAATTATTTTTAGTGTCTTAATAGACCACATATTTGTTATATTATCATTCCATAAAATAACCTCACTCTGGTTATGTTTGCATTTAGAAGGTAAATCATTTTTAGTGTGTGTAAGATGGCTATAAACTTGGTAAAATTGCTTATTTACTTTTATGAGAGGTGATTGTGTTGTCGAATAATAAAACTTATTTGTTTGAACAAAACTGAAGCCTCGTAACTAGAATCACAAACAAAACATAAGAGAATTTAGATAATTAACCTGATCTATAATTTCACTAGTCCATTGTTTTGAACCACCACTTCATCAAAAACCGATCAGCACTGTAAATCTAATTAAAAGAACAAGGAAAATACATATTTAACTTGTGGATGCGGAAGATGTCTGTTTGAAGGTACAAAATGCCAGGGCAAGAGGGAAAGACGTAGAAGCTTATGTCGATGTGGTGCTAGGGTAGGCTGATGATATTGTGTGAGGAGAAAACACAAGGAGACGTGAGAGTAAAGGGGGAGCGTGGCGTTAGCCGAGAAGGGACATGTGATAGCATGATAGGTTGTTCAAAAGAAAAAAAATACAAACTTATAAACAATGAGTTAAAAATATATGCGAATTTTACTTATGCTCTTTACAAACAAATGAGCTTACTAACACATAATTAAATCTTTTAAGAGTTTTTTTCTTTTAAAAAAAACAAACATCAACATAATAAAACTTTATATCAAGTTTTCAACCTTTTAAATCACCCATAACAAGGTTTGAACTCTTAATTAAGATGTATTCAAAACAAAATCCTCTAAATCCCATATATTTATTTACTAGGTTATGTACCTGTGTGATATACGGGTTCAACAATTTAAATTAAATATATATATTATATATAAATTTAAAAATATAATTATAATTAAGAAAAATTAGATTACATATTATATTTAAACTAAATAAAATTGCCTATACAACCAAAAAAATATTAAATATTCATCAGCCCCTAAATAATTTATTGTAAAAGACATTCTTATTCACGTTAAACTATTTTCAAACTTTTCAAAATACATTTTCCATACCGTGGTTGTTACCTTGTAGACTGCAAGTACAACAAAAAAAATCAAAAGTAATAAGAGTAATTTTGTTTAAGCTAAGATGTAAAAAATGAAATTAATTTAAAAATATCTCCTCAACCGTTAAACCATCCAAATTGAGTATCATTCATTTGGAATTTGACATCAAGTTTCTTCCAAGGCCAAAGTATTTTCTAGCATTGAGTGCATAATCATTTTTTTCTAACATCAAGGTTCTTAAACATAATGATATTTATTTGTTCAACATGACTGTAATTATATATATAAAAAAAGATTGCATGAATTAATATCATGAAAATGAAGTTGAAACGAATTAGTAATGAAAAGACTGTTGTCACTTACTTAAATATTGCATTTTTAAGTTAAAGTAACTTGAAAAAACAAAGTCAATAAATATTTCAAACGAATTTGACTTTTGAACTATTTTAAACATCTAAAATTAATATGTATTTGCTGAGTATATTTAACATCTAAAACAATGACCAAAATAATAAGACTTAATAATCATTTGTCAAACATCATAACAAACATAATTTTAAACTTAGAATAAAAGCTCAAATTTTTATAAATAGGTTTATTTAAGGTACATGATTTAAATTTAAAGTTAATAACATGTAAATATGTTATATAAAAAAATAACTAATGTTTCAATAATGTTTGTTAATAAATCTTTTCAAAGTATATTTAATATTTTACTTCTAATTTTGTATTAAAATATAATTATATTAACTACGAAAACATAATATAAATATATTAAATTGAATTTTATTAATTATATTAATAAATATAATTGTAACATGAATCATTAGAAACTGATCGAATTAAAATCTATTTATATTAATAACAGAAATCATTAAATCTGTTTTTTAATGATTTTTGTTACATCTATGATAATTAATATATTTATATTATAATTTTGCAAATCAATTAATATTATTTTATTTGAATTTATTGTATTAATTAAATAGTAAAATGTCAGAATTCATGAGGGAGTGACATGTGTCCCTCATGTGTTTTCTTTTATTATTATATATTATAGATAGAATATATAGATAGATAGATAGATAGATAGTTGGAAAAACATTACTAGGCGTGTAAACGAACCAAACGTTCATGAACTGTTCGTGAACTGTTCTGTGAGAAGTTCATTTATGTTCGTTTATTTAAATAAATGACCGAACACGAACATATTTTTTTGTTCGTTTAATAAACGAACGAACATGAACACACGTTTTGTTCGTTTATTTATGTTCATGAACGTTCGTTCATGTATGTTTGTTTATGTTCGTATAATTAAAATTAACTTTGTTTTTATTATTTATTTTCATTTGTTAAGTATCCTAATTCATATGTTCTAAAAACTTAACCCTAACCCTAACATTCTAACCATACCACTTATCACACGCTATCCACACTTCACAACCCACCTCCCTTATTCTCTACACTCCACAACCCTACCTTCTTCTACTTCTGGTCGACCACCTCCACAGCCCCGCCTCCAGCTTCCACATCACCATCTCCAGCCGTCAACAGCGTCACTGTCTCCCTTATCCTCGTCTCCACAGACCACAGTTTCGCCGTATTTCTCATCTCCGTCATTTGGTTTTGGTTGCATTGTGATGTATTAGACTTGGTTGAATTGTGATGAATAATTATTAACTTGTTTTTTTTGTGTTCGTTTATATTCATGAACTGTTCATTTAGGTTTTAAATGAACGAACATAAACGAACACGAACACGACAAATTTCTTAATGAACGAACACGAACACAAAAATGTGTTTGATTATTTGTTCATGTTCATGTTCATGTTCGTGTTCGGTTAAAGTTAAATAAACAAACACAAACACGCCTGTGTTCATGTTCGTTCGATTCGTTTACATACCTAAACATTACCCCATAGTCTGTCCCATGGATATAAATAAATTGGAATTGACACAAAACCTTCCAAAACTTAGACTTCCGTATTGTCCCCTACCTCTTTCCACTCACGGGTCTACCACCTTTTCATGGATTTCCAAAATCCATGACAAAAATAAACCAAATCATCTCTATAAATTAAAAAATCACCCCTCATAAATATTGTACCCTCACCCTCACACTCACACATTCAATATTATCATAATACAAAAATTACATATACACAAAGAAAAGCTTATATTATATAGTTGTCACTTTCCATATTACCTCACCATATCTATAAACACCACCACCTCCCATTCATTAATCAATCCTTTAAGTTTACTCACAATCCTTGTTTCCATTTCTTTTTATTTCCTCCAAACTCTCAATCATCATTTCTTTTACTATTCAATATAATAATATTCTTATCATTATGATTTAACAAACAAATAACAACCAAATGACAAAGCTTTTTAGATCCAAATCTTACGGTGGCACACCCCCACCGTCGACCGCCGCTTTCTTCCAACCGTCGTCTTTCTCCGGCGACGTTGACTCATGGTATCAAGATTATACATACTTTAATGACAACCCAATTATCACTCCTTTCATTAGTCCAAACCATGAGCCTCAATCCACTAACTATACGGTTCTAGCCTTTTTATTGGACACGCTTCGTAAGTCTATTGTCACGTGCACTGTTGTTGATTCCGATGATGTCTCTTCCGACACTTGTTCGTTGGATATTGGTGTTCCAACTGATGTACAACATGTTTCTCATGTTACGTTTGATCGGTTTGATGGGTTTCTTGGATTGCCGGTTGAGCTTCAACCGGAAGTGTCAACTAAACCGCCCAGTGCAAGGTACTGACTTTTTGGTTAATCTTTAAGTTTTTTATTTAATTGATAGGTTTTTGGATCTGGGTATTGTGTTATTGAGTTGGGTTATTTGTTTCTTGAATTGGGTAATTCTGTTTATTTAATTTTGGTTGAATTTTATAAGAGGAGTGGTTGAAGGAATTCATTGTTTGTCTAGAGGATAGGGACAATTAGGTACTCATAAACTTGATTTCATTTGTGTGTGTTTTTTTTAACGTACGACTAAGTAGAAGCCGGGTATTTCGTACGCGACTCCCAATGGGTAAAGGAGCCTAGCCGGCCTTTACCCAGATGGACGGAGCCCCTAGCCCACTAGCCACTAGTTTTGGGGAAAACCCGACCATCCACCCGCTTGAAGGCACGACAATGGAATAATTGGTAAAACCGGACGCTCTCAAGAATCGAACCCGTGACTTTTTAGCCATAGGTTTCCATCACTCAGCCTTCATACCACTCCACCATAAGGTGGGTGGTATTTGTGTGGTGTGGAATGGCATGGGGGGGGGGGTACACATATATACAAAAAGTAGATATGGAAATTTAGCCGGGAAAAGCGTCGCCGGCTAGGTTGGTACGGGAACTTTCGTAAAGTACATTGAGGACTACAAGCAAATTAGTAATAAAATGGCAACATAGGTATATGTGAGAGCTAAGCCTTAACTGGCGTATAAAAGCGCGGGCTAGGCATTAGCTGGCAACTAAAATTTAGTCGGACTTTTACGCGTGTATTAGTTTGATCGGCTTTTTCATGGACACTTGGTACTTTTCTATCATTTATTTTGTCGGCTAAGGTTTAGACGCCTTACCTGATGGTGTTTATTTGGCGTTGCTTGATTGGTTGGTTTTAGATGCCTATTTTCAAAATGTTTTACAAGTTTATCTCTATTTTATTAAAAAGGGAATCAACATGTCTACTTTTATGATTCTCCTGAGTTAATAATGAAATGATGATTTGTGTATCAAAGAAAGGTTGATTAAAAGTTTTTATGGATATATTCCTTGTTGATCTGTGAGTTCAGTCACTTTTTAGTACTTGCAAAAGAAGAAAGGAACAAGCTTTACAGAAGGGAAATAATAAATGATTCTTGATTATCTAAAGCCAATTATTACTTTCTTTCAAGTCAATCTTGAAATGTTATTCCTTTTTTTTGGTGTGGAATTAGTTAACCTAATCAATCTGATTTGAAACAGTATACGCGTGTTTGGGGTGTCTGTGGAATCGATGCAATGTTCTTATGACGACAGAGGGAATAGTGTGCCGACGATACTTCTAATGATGCAAAAGCGCTTATACGCAGGAGGCGGGCTTCAAGTAATACTTGATTTATGGCTTTAACTTTTTTTTTTTATCATTTAATGTTAATTTAGTTACATGTGTATTGATTACAGGCAGAAGGAATATTTAGAATAAATGCAGAAAACAGTCAAGAGGAAGATGTTAGGAAGCAGCTTAATAAAGGTTTTGTCCCACATGGGATAGATGTTCATTGTTTAGCTGGCTTGATTAAGGTAGTAAGGTACTTTAATAATATTTGGTTATTTATTTTAATTAATAGACAATAAAAAATGATTTATGTTTGTAATTATAGGCATGGTTTAGAGAACTACCTACGGGTGTTCTTGACTCGTTAACACCCGAGCAAGTAATGCATTGCAACACAGAAGAAGAATGCACGACACTTGTGAAATCCCTTCCTCAAACAGAGGCTGCGCTTCTTGATTGGGCAATTAATTTGATGGCAGATGTCGTAAAACATGAACCACAAAACAAAATGAACGCGCGCAACATTGCTATGGTTTTTGCCCCGAACATGACTCAGGTCCGCTTGATTTATTTCTTTTAATTTAATAAAAAAATTAAAAAATAAAAAAGAAATGATCTCAAGACTCGAATTGTGTAAATGCAGATGGCGGATCCTTTGACTGCATTGATTCATGCAGTTCAAGTGATGAACTTTCTCAAAACGCTTGTAATCAAAACCTTACGAGGAAGAGAAGAATCGTTTCAAATGATTTCTTCGTGTGAAGATGACACAAAAATAGAGCAGCCTGAATCTTTAAACAGGATAGGAAGCGGAAAAGATGAAAAGTTTTGGAGTTTTCCAAGAAAAAGCGGATCGGTTGTAGGATGTGAATACATATCTGAGAAGAATTCACCGGTCAACCACCAGTCAAAACAAGAGGAGGAGGAGGCGGCGGCGGCGGAGGGGATATTGGAAAAGTTAAGTTTGAGAAAAGGAGTGTGGAGATTATGCAGACACCAGGTTTTTCAGTTGACTAGAAGTGGTAAGAAGAACCGAAGCACGATTGTAGATACTTAATTAGAGGGTGGTTATTTTATAACTTTTTTTTTCTTTGTTTTTTTTTATTTTTTTTTATTTTGTTATGTGTGATCAGAGGGTGCTTGTTAGTTAAAGCATTTGTAGATCGTGATTAACTTTAGTTTGGCTTGGTTTGGTTTGGTTTGGTTTGGTTTGATTTCGTTAATAATGTAGTATGAGCCTTGTAATGTTTTGTTTGTACTAAGTACTAACGATACATTGTAGCTAATGATTATATAACCTCATATGATACTTTTTTTTTGGTTACTTTAGTTGGATCTAATATACATATGGATCTATGTTGTTAGACTATGATGTATGGGGTCTACACACATGTCCACACATTCCAAACTAATGCCCGAGCCTTTAAATATATCATGTTTTAGTGGTAGAACAATGCAGTTGTAGCTGTGTAAAACCTTAGACCATGTGTAGTGGGGGTTTTATTTATAAAGCCCCTGTTTCTGATTGGTCTACGTGACAGCTGAGTCAGCACGGGACTTGAAGTGAAAATAAGGGTGTAGTGGGGAAAAAAAATTGGGGCGTTATTTATCTTGCTGTTTGTCTGACCACCTTTTTATGGAAAGTGTTGTTTATTGACTTTATTCACCACTTGCAACCACATGTCTTGATTTCATTGAATGGTTCCAATTTAGTTCGGCGTTATATATATACAGCCCCGACCCATTTTTAAAAAATAGCGCCCCTATGTTTTGGTGTTTGGGGCGCTATTTTTTAATTTTTTGGAGAGGTAACGCCCCACTACGGGTAGTCTTAGCTGCCAAAGTTTCTGAACACTTTTTTTTCTTTTTCATATTTACTTTCATTTTTTATTTTACTTTTTACGATGGTAAAAACACACGTATTTAAAGTTTAAACTCAGTTTGCTTTTTAAAAGGATATATGCTCTTTGAGGTATTCGAATATATCTGGGTTTTTTTTAAACGGCGAACACCCATCTCCTCTCTTCTAAAATCCATACAATGTCCATTTTGTGAGACTTGAACAGTCGCGCCATTTTGGTGGGATAAGCACATTATGTTAGTAAGCCAAAAGGCAATTTCATTCGAAGGCACCATTGGTCTTGTCACATATGGTTTTAGATCTGCTGCTCGAATAATGAGAGTGTTTATCTATATTATCTTATTAAGGAAGAGTTATGTACCATATTGTAATTTTGTCTTTGATACAACTTTTAAAGCAACATGTACAAGTGATTTATGCTTGGATCATGAGGGTATAATTGGAAGTTTGTGGAATATTAAGACACTTAAAAGGGCATATTAGTCAATTTGTATTCACATTTTAGTTATTAGTATAAATTTCTTTACCTTAATACCCCTATAATGCACTCTCTTCCTAACCCTCAATTTAATGTTTTTTTAATAATAATAATGAATGAATAATGATATCAAACAATTGGAAGCCGCTGGACATGAATTCGTGAGAACTGTTTCAGCTACAATCAATTCTCTCAGCCCAATTAATTATTATTATTATTATTAATTAATTAATTAATAATAATGATAATTATATCAAATAATGATAATGATATTGTTTCAGCTGACAATCAATTGTTTCAGGTGACAACCTTTACCAACCGTTACCCCATTGAAGCCATAAACCCTATTGAAGCCATAAACCAACCTTATGGAAGAAATGAGAGTAATCGACATCAGAACCGTTACCCCCATTCAATTCCTTTCATTACTTCAGTTACGAATTATACCCATAAATCTGATTCTTCAACCTCAAATCACTAATTTCTGATTTCAGATTCTTGAACCTAAAATAATTGCTATATCACTAATTTCCCAATTTCCCAGCTCTTTGTTGAATCATTGTTGAATAGCTGCTGATTCTCTCACCACCGGTTGTTCTATACACTCATCTTCTATTTGTTCTATTTTGTTTGTGTATTTTATTTGATAATTTTGGTGTTGTTTTCCCAGGTTTTTGTTGAATACTTGTTGCTTCTCTCACCAGCATTTGTTCTATACACTCATCTTGTTACGGTAAGTTTGTTTTCATTTGGTTCCCCATTACGTTTTTATGTTACGTGTAATGAAAACATTATTAATCGACGTCGAAACTCCACATCAACAAAGCCACAGTGATAATGTAGACCTAATGACTATGACTAATTGGTTTTATAAAGTATGTTGTAGAGGGTTACAACAATGACAGTGTGCTTTTATACCATTTATTATTTATAAAGGAGCCATATATCAGAACATAATTAAATGCGGCCATGATTTTTATGAAAAATGACTCAAAGGCAATTGGTGAAAGTATGATGTATCCAATGATAACATATAACCAACTACAAGGCACTGTTATGACAGAAAATATTGTTATGTGCCTGGTGAAAACTATAAGCTGACCATCCACACATAAAAAACTTATTAAAGATTAAAATTATACTTTGTAGGTGCACAATTGCATCAAAGACAAAGCTGGATACTCGAATTCTAAACGTCTCTTACGTGGCTTTTCTTGGCTTGAATTTCTTCACCTTTTAGAATTCTTTAACAAACTTAATAACTTTCTTTAGGTGACTCCAACGGCTCGGTGAGTCTTTCTTCGGTTTCATGTTCGGTTTTTGTTCAGCCACTGGTGCTGCAAATTTATCTATCTGGTCATTCTGTATTTCAGTCTTTACTGATACATGTTGTTCTGATATTACTCCACAGTCTTAACAAACTATATGTCCTCCATGACAGACTATACTGGAAGTTTATAGAGGTTGCAAGATGGGACAACAAAAGACAACAAACCGAATATAATTATGTACTTAAGGGATCGCAAGTATGTATTGCACTTTTCAAATTCATCTCACAGCCATCAACAATATGTTTCAGAACTATGATAATATGAGGGTTATTAATGTTGTTTGCCTATAAATTAAAGTTGTTAGTCTTAACAAGTGCTTAAAGTCATATAAAAGGGAATTACTCATTTACACAAATATATGTTATGCATAGTAATTGCTAATTAGTTTAACCAGAACCACATACGGCTAAAAGAATATGATAATATACATGTGTCACTTATTACTTTAACTAGAACCTCATTTTCTTTTGTTCTGTTGCTATTGATCTTATTATAAAGTGGTTTAGAAATAGTTTTTGGCAAAGGTGATTTTGACTTTTATGGTTACACATGTTGTAAAAGGTGCAGACAGTTATATTGTTTTGGGTATAAGAGAAGGTTTAATTAATTATGTTGTCATTGTTGATATATTTAAAGAACCAGTTTCAGGGGTTAGTTTTTTGTTTCCTAATGCTTTTAGCCTCTTAAATCTTGATGTGTGATAAACCAAGATTTCAAATGATCGAAATTTTTGGGATAATATATCTGACTTTTTTATGTTCTAATTATTTTTAAACAGGATTGGAGAAGTAAGGTGATTATATTAACATTATTATTATATTATATATTATCGAGCGTGCTCCTTTGAACGATAATGGTTGCCATGGGTTCTTCTTAGTTCTGAAGCACTTCTGCAATTGTTTCGTGGGGCTGTGCCTTTTGTTAAGCCTGACTCGACATGTTCTCTTGAATCATTTATAAACTACAAAAAGAAAAGTGGCTTGAATGTTGGCTGGTTATTCAAGTGCTCAAGTATTTATCACCAACTTTTTTCAATTCCCACCATCTGATTTGATAAGATTAGAGGTAAACGACTTGAAAGGTCGAGTTGTGAATGTCAAAATGTTGCATGTTGGTGTATTTACTGATGCAAATGAAAACGGTGTATGGTTTGTGGATAATGTTAAGGAGTTCAATAGAATTCATGGTCAGCCACCAAATCTCTCTTCTGTTCAGGGACGTTTATAAGATCAAGAAATAAAATGAGAGTTCTTTATCTGATGTTATTTAGCAAGAAGCGTGGGACCTGCCGCGTCAATCCATCGGACCTACTGTGGTAATCCTATTCGAACAATAGCTGCAAATGATCCCACAAGCTCGAGTGTTCTTTACTGTGATCAAGTATTCATTCGTGGCTTCATACCTTCTGGTATAGCTTTTTTTTTATTAAAAGAAGAGTGATATTGTTCGAAATTTCATCCTTCACACACTCTAATTGCAGGTAGTTAATAGCTCACCCTATGTTTTACATTTTCTTTGGTTCTCTAATTATAATTTACAAATTAATGCTACAACTTTATCTTTAGATCTTTCTAGGTGCAGTTTCAACCCATTTATTTACAAATCAGTTGATTTGGGTTGGGTCGTATCGTATCTCAAAGGAGTCAAATCAGAGTAATTAACTAGAAGTGGGATCAGTCAAATGGGTTAAACAGTTGAAAGTAGCGTAAAGTCTCTTTTTAATTCATACAAAACACCTAAGCTGTTTTATGTAATGATTTAGTGAGTATATATTGGATTTGTAATCACTAATACATTAGTTATTTATAAAAATAAAGAAATGGACAGTTTAAGGGCCAGCCCAAATGACCTGATCTAAATGCTTTGAACCGTTGACCTTCCCTTTTCCACTCCTGCATTATTATTTTTTTACATATTTGATGCTTTGTAAATGACATGGTTGTGAGATTTTACTTTATGGTCAAAGTCTCGTGTGGTTTCTTCTCTAATTTTGTAGGTGTCGTCAATCATACAAATCTTTTAACTCATTTGTTAATGTTGCATTATGGCATGACATGGCTTAATTGTTAGAGGTGTCATCTTTATTAGTCTTCTTAAATTGCTAATTTATGCTTTAATTTCTGTTATTTGGATCCCGCAGCAACGCGCGGGTAAATCCACTAGTTTAAACTAAACAATTAGCATTGAGAAGTTTTCAAATACCCCCAATAAATCCAGCTTTATCTTAATGGGCTTCTTGCTTGATAATAGAAGGCTGTGGCCCGTCGACTTGAGACCTGTCATGGACCCATTCAGCATTTGTCCGATGCCCTCATTCTGTGGTCTCAATTATTCAACCACCATTTTTGTTTATTACGTTTTAATAAACAAAAATAGTATTAATTATAATTCTAATAATAATTAGTAGATTTTTTTGAACGTTAACTTTCATTAAAAAACACACGGGGGAGTCCTCAAATCAATAATTAGTAGATGTGAAAGGCTTTGTTGACCGTTGACGCGATAAAATTAATTTGTAAACGTATTAAAAAAAAGAATGTAAGAGTGTATGTTTTTTTGATAAACAAGACATATGTGATATGACACGTATATTCACTTTTCTTTGCATACCAACCTTTTATATCCGATTAGCATACTATTAAACGTGTTTTATACATTTCACATGCGTATCTTCAAATCCCAAGTAGGTAAATCTAAAATTACACTTGATCAATGTACTAATTAATTTACAGTCAGTTCAGAAAAATAATTAATTTACAGTTACATATATGTTGAATAATTGCTAGTTAATACAGAAATCAAATGACTTGAGCAAAAGTAATATCATAGATAACCACAAGTTTGTAAATGGTTTGCAATCATGGCATTTAATATGTTGTGCTCTATTTCTATCGGTTCAACAAACAATACCAAAATCATGCGCGCATCATGTTGCCACAAAGAGAAGCCAAAACTCTAGCAAGGCTTGGAACAAGATATCACTCACAAAATTTCCACTGGTTCATGAGGTTAGAGGATATTATGATAATTTTCATCTCAAGTTAAATTTCCGGTTATTAGTGGACAACTGGTTGGACCCAATGTTCATAACCGATTTACCAAGCTGAAATAATTCAAACCCATCAGCTTTTGAAATACCTTAATCGAAAGTTATGGTTATAGCTCAAAACCAAATCGAGGCAAATAACAACTTTTGCGCGCCCTAAAAATGACCAACCAAAATTTTGTGATCCCCGCCGCAACGCGCGGGCAACCCACTAGTTACAATATACACATGTACATGTAGTGGATATCCATATTTATTCTAGTCAATTTACATAGCTAATATTTTACCCGCGAGCGTTGCCCCGCGACGTGAGCTTGCGACGCCTGACGGTGATGGTAAACGTTTTCAACCGTTCTTTGAGGTATTTATCATGCACTTTGGCACCAATCTAAACCGGACATCTTACTGGTTCGTTGGTCAGTTCAATTCAACCGGATTTAAGAAACACGGAAATGTAGTATAAAGTTATTTAAAACATTGCGTTTGTTTAAATTCAAACTTTTGTACATATATAATCAAATCCATCTTATATTTTAGGAAAATACATAATATTTTAGTTGTGACGGTGTAGACAATGGCGGTGGCGTTGACGGTTCGTCAAATTTAACAGAAATTACTATTGCAAACTATTTGCTAAATGTATATACTCCGTATATAATAATAAAATGGTTAAAGAGCTTCTAGTTAAGAATAAATATCTATCTATATATATAAAAGAAAAGCCCTTTGATGACATGGCATTCAATGGAGCAATCCCCCACCTTTTGAATGTGCCATGTGGCATAATGTGAGATTTTTAATTTTTTAAGTTTTTTTTAATAAATTAAAAATATTATAGATAAAACCCTATATCCCTACATCCTCTCCTTAAATTCAAATCCTAATTATTTTCTCCCAAACCCTTTATCACCAACAACCTTTCCCTCTCACTCTATCTCTCTCCCTCCCGGTGTTTTAATCCTAATTGTCAAAGAGTTCGGCTCCATGAAGCAAAAGATTGTGATCATCGTCCCGAATCAGAAGGTTAACACAATTCCATTCAACTAACCATCTCAAGTTTGATATTATACTCAAGTGGAAATTATGACTTAACTTATAACCAATGTCGTAAGAGTTAATGGAAATTAGTTTTTATTTATATTCAAGTGAAATCTTATTAGTTTTTATCATTTATTTTATGTAATTTTTAAAAAAAATATTTCAATTGGAATAATAGGTGGTGAATCGAAGGTTCAGTCTCCTTGCGATGGTGGTTCCCCTGCTTCTCACTATGGTAAATATTATTAATATCTCCCATAATTTTTAAACGTTTATATCTTTTATATACGGGATTTTTTAAAGAAAAAAATTACACCAAATTAACGAGCGTTTTATTATCTTTCCAACGAGTACCATAGTGCTATATAAAAAACGGAGAAAAAATCGACTATTTTTTTTATTTTTTTAACTTTTTAAATAAATGTTTTTTTAACTAAGATTGATTATGTTTAAGTTATTTACTCTTTTCGTGATTTGAGTTTTCTTCTTTTATCATTTTTTATTAAATCATATTAAATTTTTCAACCCCGGGACTCTCCCGGGGTTATCAGCTAGTATCTTATAATTAAATTTTATGTATGGTAATTATAATCATTTATTTAATATTGATTAATTACTAATATATCCCTATAATATAACTAGTATTTTATTGATGGGCGGAAATACCCTTACTTATTTAATAAGGTGTCCACTAAGTGTGTATGTATATGTATAGAGAGCTAATCGATTTCTTTTAGTACCACCATCACCGAAATGGCGAAATCGTCCTCTCCACTCTCTGTCTCAACCGTGTTCCCTAAGAACACCTAAAGCTTCAATACTCTACACCTTAAAAAACTCGATCCAACTAACAAGATGTTGACCTTCAATACGCTGTATGCATCTATTTCTACGCTCACCAACCTATAAGGTATTCATGTTTTTCATTATATATACATTCAAAACTAATCAAGTTTTCACCAAATTCACCCCAAAATTAGGATTTGACAATTGAATCAAACATGATTAATCATTCAAGTCTCAAATCAAATACACATGTTAGCCGGTCAAACTCATGATTTTTTTTTTTTTAAATTTTTTTGAAACATCAAATCCTATTTACGTAAAAATTATAAACTACCCTCTATGAAATTTCGTCAATCACCTCTTCACCGTTCTTCTTTGGGATTTAATCAAAATTTGGCCGAATCTTAGAAGCAAGCTGGGCCAAAATCCACAAATTCAGCCCTAACATTAAGTTGGCCTTTTCCCTTTTTATCTTTTTTTTAACGGCTAACAAATCAATCCCTACCACTCACGAAGTATCCACTGGACAAAGGAGTACTCCAACCCGCCGCCCTAAGGCCCACTGCGGTAAAACCCGGCCCACCAGCAGCATTTTGCTGCCGGCAGGACTCGAATTCCCCACCTCCCATAAGAAAAGTAAGGAGGGTGCCACTCCACCCTAACGAGATTGGCTGTATCTTTTTTTTTTTGAACGACCAACAAATCAATTCCGAGCACTCTCAGGAACCCTTTTGGCGAATCAGGTACTCGAGAGTACCCGGGCCACCAATTGCCACAAATTCCCGGGAAAACCCGACCACTCACCTGCCCGAAGGCACGACAGTGAAATAGTCGGTAAAACTGGTCGGGATCAGGACTCGAACCCAAGCCAATGGTCGGGTCATCCCTCATTTCCCCTCTATCAATGTCCTCTAAATGTAGCTAGTGGGAATTGAACCCAAGCCTCTCATAGGAAACTTTAGGCCCTCAACCAACTGGGTTACAAGTGTTTTTTTTTAAAGGTTAATTTCTTTTAAATCCTGTGGTCTATGGGACTTGAACCCAAAACCTTTCACAACCTAAGTGTTTTAAAGGCTTTACCTTTGTTAATGGACCACCACTCCATTAATAACTGAGCTACAAGTGTTGACGACTATATACGGTTATTAATTTTGTTTAAGAAAAGAGAAAGGAGTAAAGAAAAAAGCGGATGGAAACGTGGTGTTATGTTATCATCTGACAACACAGACTTTCAACTTCCAACTATTCTCAAGTCATTGACTGAGACTCAATCCTTTGACAGACCACCGTTGGTCGGAGTTCCTCTTCCTCCGTCAACCGTCATCTACCACCACCAAAACTGGCTACACCTTTCCTCAAACGCCTCTTCCCTCCCACCCCACACCGCCGCCCACCTTATTCCACCCGCCGCCGTTCCTCTTCCTTCTCCATGGATCTCAACTTCTTCAAGCTATGCTCCGGCCTTAAATTCCTGGGCTACTTAATGATTCTCTTGGTCGCCGCCATCATCGCTGTCTCATATTATGTTGTCGTACTCCTCATTTGTGTTCCACACCTTTCTCACGGTGGTTTCACTTCCTTCCTCTACTTCTTCATCATCGTCTTGTTTCATCTTTTTGTAAGTCATGATAATATTTTCCCTATATCCGTTTTGTTTTCAACCCAAGTTTCACTCGATTAGATTTGTTTTACATGTTATTAACCCTAATGAACTTAACTTAATTGGGAGAACATTATGTTCAGTGGCGTCCCTTAGGAATTAGGTGCCATGTCCTAGTTGTTAAAAAATATGCCTTTGGTCTTAACCAATTAAATAATTTAAACCGTAGTGGTTAAAAGCCATCGCCTTTGTGCCTAGGACCATTTTTTAGGCGACAGGTGATGGTTTAGGCGTAGATTTCGGCTAGATATTCAAATTCCGAAGAGTTTCCAGCCAAATTCGTTAAGTTATGGCTAGATTCCAGCTAGATTTCTACTTTTATCTTAGGAAAATTACTTCTATACACTAATACATCAATATTATAAAATTTTAATACTAACTAGATGAAAAAAGTATTATTTTAATATATTTTTACTTTATTTTCTTTGTTTGCTTTTTTTTTTTTTTTTTTATCTCAGGCCCTAGCTTTTTTTGCGCCTCGCGCCTAGGCCCCAGTCGAGGCCTATGCGCCTTGAGTGCGCCTTGCACCTTTGATAACTTATAACTATGATTTAAACTATTTTTTTTTCATACAGTGGTAAAAGTTGTAGCAATAGGGATAGTTTTTTTTTATATACGACGATTAGAGTATTAGGGCTCAAATGAGTTATAAATGGATTTTCAATGGGCCCAAGTTTTAAGTTTAAAATGAGTTTTCTAAGAGCCGCCCAGGCGCCCATGATCATGTTCTATCAGTTTCATATGTTATCTGATTGCAGGTTCGTAAATATAGCCGGGCGCCAGTTGGACTGTGGGGTTAGGACTAGGTATTAATCAGATGAATACAATGCTTCAAAGTTCACATAGTATAGTTCAAACATTAACATATTAGTTCAGATACTTAGGAGAACAGGAGGGTCGATGTCAAATTTTGTGGTCCGATTTTGACCCATAACCGATTTTATGGTCTGCTTATGTGAAATCGCATTGGTCGAGTACCAATTAGCAATTGGTGATTAATCCCGATTTTTACAAGACTGTCTCGTACTCTTGTTACTGTTTTCGCTCAGTTCTTATTAACTTTTCTGTTTCTCATGGTAACAACTTCACGGTGGTGCATTATTGAAATTTGTTTAGAAGGTGTTTACAACTTTACATAAATTGAAATAAATGATCACAAATAAACACTAGTCTGCATCATCTCTAGTCACAAAAGTTAGTAAAATCAATGAGTTTTCTAGAAGTATATTAATATCTCATATTGCAGCTTGTGATGTTAACATGGAGTTATATCATGGTAGTTACCCATGACCCTGGCTCTGTTCCCGAAAACTGGAAACCCCCTTCACAGGAAAATCTAGAAGCGGGACCCGATACTTCAGCATCTACATCTTTAGATGTGCCTGAAAATAGACAAGCTTTAGGGTACTGCCGTTATTGTCGAAACGGAAAGCCACCACGTTGTCATCATTGTTCTGTTTGTAAGTTGGATTTAGTATATATGTTTTATTTTAAATGTAGGTCAATACGTTAATACGTTATACACCTGAAAGACTTTTCATATGTGTTGCAGGTCAAAGATGTGTATTGAAGATGGATCACCATTGTGTATGGGTGGTGAACTGTGTCGGGGCACGAAACTATAAATTTTTTCTATTGTTTTTGGTAAATTTACTCTCTTTATACAAGTGACTAATTATTTATAGGCATATATTAACTAGCATATTTCTTTAAATTCAGTTGTATACATTTCTCGAGACGACAATGGATACTATAGTATTGCTTCCCAGTTTCATGAAATTCTTCAAAGAAGCCACGGGTCACACGAACTCAGCAAGTGATCTTGCTCTTACCTTTTTGACTTTTGGTAACAACTTCGCTCGCCTAATTTACAATTTTTCATACAAATTTCCCCTGTTTCTTACATATTGTGCATTTATTTGCAGTTTTAAATGTAGCTTTTGCGCTAAGCCTCCTTTGTTTCATCATAATGCATGCGTCTCTTCTTTCCAGCAACACCACTTCGGTAGAGGTAATTATGAGATTAAAATTGATAGAATCAGGAAATTGAAAGTTTGATTACTGGAAGAACAATTACAAGGATAGCGAAATGCCCCCACCTTGTGGTGGAGTGGGATGGGAAATGATGGGTAAAGCCTAGGCTTCTTGAGGTGCCAGGTTCGATCCTTGATCCCACCGGGTTTTACTGATTTTACACTGTTGTGCCTTCGGGCGGGTGGGGGGTCAGGTTTTTCCCGGAACTGTTGGCTTGGTGTGTTCTGGCTACCCAGCGCTACCTGTGGGCGGGCACATGAGACATGTCTTTACCTAGGGGCGTATGGGGTGCTTTTGTAACCAATTGGTTGGTACCCCGGGTAGTCGGGACATCGTTTGTTGGCCGTTCAAAAAAAAAAAAACAAGGATAGTGAAATTCGAGATAGGCTTGATACTAAAAACATTGAAACTTCCCTAATAATCGGAATTCCCTATTTCTAATATAGTAATATCCAAGAAGGAAGTTAACAAACCGTCCATTAACTGCTTAGTGTATTGGGTCTTGGGCTGCGATTGGGTTAAGGATCCAGCTGGGCTTTTATTGGTTCGTGCTGGAATCGTATCAATAAAATTTATTGTATTTTCCATAAAAAGGTAACATAGCTTGGTCAGTTTCTGTTTCGTTAATATAATATTTTCTTTTCCAATAAATAGGATTCAACTTTGGTTATTATCCGATATATTTGTTTATTATTTATTATGATAAAAATGATCCAGACTTTCGTAAGATCCTATTTAAGAAAATTTGATCTTGTAAAAAAGATGACATGCCAACTGATGTGTAAGTAACTTTGACCATGTAATCTTCAAGGGGTGGTGCAGTGGTAAGCACCAGATCCCCCTCTAGCAAACGTCTAAGGTTCGAATCTAGCTTCCATCAGTTTCCTGCCATAACATCTTAAAGGCTCTTAAAGGCTGCCTGACAGTGCAAGCTGCGATTTGCCTGGTCTCATTGGTTGTTAGCAGGGTATTGGCAGGCCCGGTAAGTTTTTAGGCAAGAGGTATTCAGGGTTACCAAACTTGGTTTTAAAAAGCGCTAGGCGCACAAAAGCGACGAGGTCTAAGCGCATCGCGCGAAGCGCAAAGCGCAAAAAGCGTGGGATTTTCGTACCCGAAGCGCACACTAATTATATAATTTTTTATATATATCCCATATATATTCCATGAGCTTTTAGCTTTATTTATCCAAAATATAGCTATAAATAAGGTTTTTATGTGATTTTACCTATATGTACAAGCCAAAAACACCAAGGTACAACATTTTTATACATAAAAAATATTCAGAATACGTGAGGCGCGCGCCTCAGGCAAAAAAGCGCCTGAAATTTGACAAAAAAACGCCTGAGGCGCGCGCCTTTGGGAAAAAGGATAGGCGCAAAGCCCTGAGGCGCCCTAGGCTGCGCCTTGATGCGCCTTGCGCCTAGGCGCGCCTCAGGCGCGCTTTTTAAAACCCAGTTACCAAAAAGCAGTGTTGTAAGAATCGCTAGGGCCGGTGAGGTACGCACTAGCGATTAATCAGGATTAGTAGGGATTAATCGTGATTAATCGAATTGGGATTTTATATGTAAGTTTCAGTTTTATACATATATACACACATTTTATATGTAGTTTTTTAAGTAGGCATGTTTTGACCCCTTCCTCGACTCATATCTTTAAGTGTATATGATTAATCGCCAGAATTTACAGGTTTTGGTCGGAATCTGACCGAAATTTACAGATTTTGGTTGGATTGTTGGAATTTAACTGGAATCGCTAGACAGCCAATGACTAGCAATTAATCGGTGATTACTCAGTGAACCTCCGACTAGCGATTAGTCGGAGGCTAGGTGTGATTTTTACAACCATGCCAAAAAGAAACTTTGACCATGATGAACTCTCTCTCTCCCTCCCTCCCTCTCCCTCTCTCTCTCAAGCTATTTGTAGGGTCTGGGGAGGGTGGGATGTAGGCAAACTTTACCTCCATCTCTAGAGATAGAGAGACTGCTTTCAGAGAGACCACCCCGGTTCTAACCTAGTTTTCCAGAAAACCGGGGATGTTTTCTATCCCAAGAAAGCTAACAAATATCTGGAAAATGTACTTAAAAGCTGTTGCATTTTCGAGTTTTGAAAACTAGAAAACATACTTGAATACACCTGCTTCTATCAGTTTAGTTTTCATGTTAGCAAACAAAATTTTTATATAAATAGGGAACATGGAATACAAAATACAAACATCAAGTAATATTAAAATACAAAAACAAAATTTTATATCAGCCCATGTCAAAGAAAGCTCAATTCTGTATTTTCTCATGTGTCTGCAATGAGTTCCCTACCCTTAAACTTAGACAAAATTAATTCAAAACATGAAAGAAGACAATAAATCCATGTTTCCTAATATTAGCACCATATATTATTATTAGTATTTAGATTATTCTAGAATATTTATATTTACAATGTTTATCTATAACATAAATATAAATATTCTAGAATAATCTAAATACTAATAATAATATATGGTGCTAATACCTAAAACCTGTTTATAAAAGATAAAAATAGTTTTTTTTTTTATTTTCCCACCTATTTTGAACGCGTTTTCTGAACCCAAAAACGTCTCTAGGTATTAAACTAGGCCGCCCTTAATTGCTCTTTTTTAATCTAATACAATAGCAAGTAGATGGCTGTCATCACATTTTAACTTTCTTATCATCTTCTGTAAACAGGTTTATGAAAAGAAAGGAGTTGTGAGGTGGAAATATGACTTGGGACGCAAGAAAAACTTTGAGCAGGTAACTCGTATTCATGTGTGGTTCATACTAATACAGGGGATTCTTAACATACATCAGATTCGTTTTCCAGATTAAGATAAACATGTCATCTTAAATTACCATTAACTTTTTATCACGTTGCAGGTTTTTGGCATGCGAAAGGCGCTTTGGTTACTTCCATTATTTGCCAAGGAAGATTTGGAGAACATACCCGCGTTACATGGCATAGATTTTCCTACATGTTCGGATGATGAATCCTAAGTTTTAACTTCCTACCAGCCAGCTTGATATGTAAAGTTTTGTAAAAAAACAAGTGTTATAAGTCAATTCATTAGTTCAATTCTCATTTCTTTTGAAATTCAACACTTTACCTGCACATAGCCAGATGACTTTTTGCACCATTTCTGGCATTGACTAGTTAAAATCATGAATGGACAATGCATGTTGTATTTCATATTTATTATTGTTAGTATTATTATTCATAGGTGTTCATTTTCATTATATAGGAGTGGTCGAGGATAGGAAAGATTTGTTAGACTTACACCTTTCTGAGAACATGGTTGAGGATAGGAGTTCGTGGAGACGCAGGATTAAGGTTAAGGACTTTTAGGGGGTGTTGCGTTTTTTGTATTACTATATTGTGCATGTTATCACTTAGTCAGAAACCGGATTTTGACATAACCAGTTCGCGAACAAAATGATAACCTAAATCGATGTGCTTTGCCCGTTTGTGTGAAACCGAAATTTGACTCATGAATAATGCACTTTTGTTGTCACATAGTAGAGTTGGCCAAGTCGGTGGAAGAGCATGAAGTTCTTGTAATAGATGACTAATCTAAACAATTTCAGCAGCAGCGTTAGCCATTCCCCGATATTCTGATTCACAGCTTAATCTTGATACTGTTGGCTGTTTCTTGGCACTCCAGGAGACGAGGTTTCTGCCCAAGAAGATTGAGTCACCGTAAGTTGACCTGCGTGTTTCAATGCATCAAGCCCAATCTGCATCCGAGTAGCCCAAGATGGAAGGAGTGGTGGGACGTGTGAAGATAAGCCCATGAGAGAGAGTTCCCTTGACATAACGTAGTATCCGTTTAACCAATTGAAAAATTTTATCAGTAGGAGAATGCAAGTGTTGACAAGCTTGATTAACTGCGTAGGATAAATCAGGTCGAGTAACGGTTAAGTATTGAAGAGCGCCAACAAGGGAACGATAGAGAGTGGGATCAGAAAACGGAGTGCCATCTGAGGTAAATGTATCGGAGGTGGAAAGAGGAGTGGGGACATGTTTGGCATTGGTTAAACCTGCTCGAGTGAGAATGTCATTGGCATATTTAGTTTGTGAAAGGAAAAGACATTTGTTATTGTGTACGACCTCAAGACCGAGAAAGTAGTTTCGTGAGCCCAGATCTTTAATGGTGAATTCTTGGTGTAGACGACTCGTGAAGGTGGTGATTAATGTGGGTTTGATGCCTGTAAGAATGAGATCGTCTACATAGACAAGAAGGTACATGACACAATCACTTTAGTGAAAGACAAAAAGAGACGGATCGGGCCGGCTACATTTGAAACCGTAAGATAAAAAAATGAGCTAAGTCTTTGGAACCAAGCCTGAGGAGCTTGTTTGGTAGTTTAGGGTCAACAAAGCCCGGGGGTTGCTCCATATATACGGTTTCAAAGAGGAGACCGTTAAGAAAAGCATTGTTCACATCTAGTTGGTTGAGAGACCAACCGTTTATGATAGCCAACGAAAGGACAATGCGAATGGTAGAGAAAAGGAATCGAAAGAAAGAAAGGGAGGCCCAAGAGATTAGGCTGATACCATGTCAGTCAATGAATTCTCTCATAAAGATTAGAGAGATTTGTTATCGTTATATACGGATTACATAACTAATTACAAGGAGAAATATAAGCAAAGTCATAACACAGATTTGACTACCTAATAAATACATAATATTCACATTTGATTGAGAGAGATTGTAGGAGTGATAGATGCTGAAGATGATATTATCCATAGTTGTCAAAGCGCCTAGGCGCACTTAAGGCGCACAGGCCGAGCCCGGAGCCTAGGCGCAAGGCGCATAAAAAACAAGGGTTTTTTATAATTAGGCGCATAGTATAAAATACATTTTTTGCGATTTTAGAGATGTTTTAAGCTTGTTTAGGGCCACTTTAGGATGTTTTATGGTTGTTTATGACTTGTTCATGACTCCTTTAGGATGTTTTAGAGGTTTATGCAACTTTTAGCCTGAATTTGGCCGAAAATCATCCTGAAAACAGCCCTGATAGTGTGCCTCAGTGCCTAGGCGCACGCCTCATAGGACGAAGTGCACTTGGTGTGCCTCGAGCCTAGGCGCACGCCTAGGCGCGCTTTTGACAACTATGATATTATCTAGTTAGGGTGACTATCTTTACCGCCTTGCAGCTTCGTTTTTATCTAACAGTGAGCCTATTAAAGCAGGGGCGGAGCATTAAAGGGGCGGGGAGGGGCGGCCGACCCCCCCGAATTTTCGCTCAAAAGTTTCGAGTATATAGTTTTCGTATGGAATTTTTTTGGTATATACGGTTTCGACCCCCCGTTAAAAAATAATAGTTATATAAACCAAAACTTTTACCCAAAACAAAGTAAATGTAAAGCTGATCAAATCCTAAAGTACTAAGCACAATAACTACAAAAGCGGGATAGTAGATTCAATGAGCAAGCGATTGAGTTGTTATCCCTTAGCTACTCGAGCTTGGCTGGGTAAAAAGGTCGAAACGAGCCGAGCCTTATCGAGCCCGAGCTTGAGTTTAAAGCAAAGCTCGTTTACTAATCGAGCCCGAGCTCAACCTAGCATGTGAAGTTCGCCAGGCTCGTCAAACCTTAGTGTAATATTAGGTTTATTAATATTTAATAATATTTACCCACTCATTTAAGCTTGTTTACTAAACGAGCCCGAGCCGAACTTCATTTATCAAGCTCCGAACCAATTATTTATATTACTTTTATTTAAAATATTAACTAATAGATAGTAAATGAGCTGAGCTCGAGCTCTCATAAGTGTTTTGAGCTCGAGCCTGATCGAGCTCGGGCTTAGCTCGGCTCGTTTGCACCCCAATCCATAATTGAAGAATTCAAAAATCTTAAAGGTCGACAGGATGAACTATAATTCTTCATCCAGGTACCAACCATTTGTCTTATTTTTAATGTTATAGTGTCTTTGTTCAATTGTTTGTTAAAAAATGCTTAAAACTTTTATATTTATTGTATTTAATGTTTGACTCGACTCGACCCGACTCGACCCGAATCGAATCACCGACACGAACATATCACCCGAACTATAGCTACAGAAAAAAAAAATTAGGTCCCGTCCCGTGACCGCTGACTTCCGACCCCCGGGCCAAATTCTCAAGCTTCGCCACTGTATTAAAGGTTGATTTTACTGATTGTTTCTCGTTCATATAGTTATTTAGAACTTATTAGGTATGGTTATTTTCAATATTGTTCAACTTATATATATAGTTTGGCAGTTTGGCTATGGCTGGGTTAATAATGTGTTAAGAGGTATTTGGTACGTGCAACTTCATTGGATTAGAGTGTTAAGCTTGGTGAGCCTAAGGATTTATCTTCATACGTAAAACTCATGTTCTCAAAAAGGATCTATCAATAGACATGAACAAGTTTTTTCGTAATTGACATGAACTTTTACTTTGGGAGCTAGTAGCTTTTGACATGACACAAAACTATCACTACAACCGGACATAAAAGTAAATTATGTAAAGAATAGTTAACATCAAATTAGGTGTCGGATTTAGATTAAAACAAGAGCTGGTTTAGATTAAAAAAAAAGGCCGATTAGGAATCAACCCATAGTTTAATTGTCTAAAAGTACATATTAAGAGTCTTTTAATCATACTCATTACTCTACATAATTTTTAAAAAAAAGAAGTCTCAACCCAAAAGTCCTTTGTACGTGCAACTTTTATGGTCGGTCCTGTTCCCTCGTTGGTTGTCCGATGTCGTGAATACTTGCCGGAGATAGGTGGTGGTATTACTTAAATTTTAAAGTACCCCAACAGTCCAATATCATACTATCTATCCATTGAATATCTCCGGCAAGTATTCACGACATCGGACAACCAACGAGAGAACAGGACCGACCATGAGGAGGGGCAAAGTGGGCGAGACCGAGAATAAACATTAAACCACCACCACCTATTGACTTACCAACCCCCCCCCCCCCCCCCCCACCCCCCTCAATTATTATTATTATTATTATTATTATTATTATAATTATTATAATTTATAAACAAAGAAATGCTCTGCTACAATAATATTTCAACAAAAATAAATATATAAATAAACAAACTGATCACTTGTTTATCCTTCCAACCAGACCCACATATTTATATTATTCCACAAAATACGCAGTATACATGTGACTTTCTGCATTTACATTACACACCCAAATTAATAACACCCACACACCACACTTCAATCTTTTTATCATCTTTAGACCAAAATTAATTTACTCAAATTAGCAGATTAACTAAACAACTGAAAATCAAATCAGTCAAACAACTCAAAGTTAGACTATATATTATTGGAATCGTCA
Organism: Ambrosia trifida; assembly: GCA_028751855.1. NCBI lineage: Eukaryota > Viridiplantae > Streptophyta > Magnoliopsida > Asterales > Asteraceae > Ambrosia > Ambrosia trifida. Next base: position 5,300,713 of record CM054125.1, on the reverse strand, counting down.
CTGCAGCCACCTTCTAAGATCAGTGGTTGAACAAGGGGACACCTCTCCACCTGCAATGCTCTCTGTATAATAAGATGAATAATTAGACTGCTGCTCCACCCCATTCACACTAGTAAAGCTTGGACTCCTTAAACTCTGCTGCTTGTATCCATTTCCACTATGCGCGTCTGGAACCGGGAAGGATAATCTTTTCTTGGCTAAACCGGATCTATTCCTCTCGGGGGTCGAAGGTCTATGTTTGGGTGCGCTTTGGGACCTGACCCGAGCCTTAGCTGACTCAGTTGCAGCCATGTAGTTAGGCATTGAACCCCTTGGATGTTGATGCGTGACTGTAGAGTTGAAACTGTAGTTTGACCTTAGGCTCGGGCTTTGACTTTGATTACTGTGGTAGATTCTGTCTTCTTGAGTGTAATGAGGGCTGGCGGATCGGACTTGAATGGGCCTTGTTTTGGATGGTGAGGGTGTTGCAGGGGCTCTATGATGGTGGTTATATTGGTAACTTGATCTTCTTATATGGTTAGTAGGTGGTAAGTATGAGTAAGGTTGAGAGGTGTCAACTTCTACGGTTTTGACACCATCTCTTTGATCAGGTGAAGCTCTAGCCATGGGTCTAGTCTCCCATGGCTTTGAACCCGTCCATCTATCTCCAAGACTAAGCTCGCTATCACTCCCTATCGATGGATTCCTACCGCTTCTCCTCGTCTTTCATGATAGAAAACAAGATATCGATCAATCAAAGTTTATTGATGTCAATAGAACAGATTAAGTTCGTTATATAAATGTTTAATTTACCTCTTGAGAGAAAGCTTGAGATAAGGTTCTTTCCCGTTTAGCGGCTCTGCTTTGAAGCATTGCTTTGACTTCCTCAATTGTGTGTGGTCGTTCATCCCAATCATCAGGAATGCTACTTCCATCTCGTGACTAGAAGTTACAAAACCAAAGAGTTTTTGAGTATTTAGAACATAAACATAGGTGAACTAGACATAGATATAGATATTTAAGGTTAATGAGGCACCATGGATCGCCTGTCGGAAATATCTTGATGATAACGATGACCCCAAGTACTATTAGTGTCACTAAACGTAGACTTTCGACTACTTTGATCAGACTGCTTCATGCGCTGATCAAGAACACGCGCCTGCACTCTAACAAGAGCTTGCATGCATTGAAGTGTCATTTTTGCTTGTTTTCTAACATTGTGACCCCTCACTAATGCTTGTAGTTTTACCAGTCCTTTGAGTGCACGAAGAGCTCTCCTTGCCTATAAAGTAAACATTTTGCTATACAAATCATGAAATAACTTTTATATTTAACACTTCAAGGGGCAAATTAGATAAGGATAGCAATACGCGGACAACAAATTATACACTTAATTTATATTCTTTGTTTATTTTTCATGAAAATGAAAATCCAATGTTTAAAATCAGCATGAAAACTATGGTATTACATTTTCCCAAAATGAGGATGTGGTTGCATGTGCACTTGCTTCATTCAAGGCATCTTCCCATGTGCATTCAATATTCATCCTAAACTAAACCAATTTGAAGAAGCATTTCATTATGGCTTTTTGCACTTGCAAATCCATTGCCCCCAGAATGTGATGTCACATCCCCAGAATATATAGATATAGTTATAGTTTCTTGTACAAAATCATTTTTGTAAGAACCCGTATAAAGCGAACACATGTACATCTTTAGATTCTATGAGAGACTGGTATTTACATCCATTAATGTAAGCAAGTTTTTGCCACACACGTACACACTATGCAAGAAGGGGGCAAACACACCATGTAAGGCTAAATCAAAACCATTGTAGACCTCCATACACATCTAACTTGTATATGCATTTATCGTAATTTTTTTTTTTTGAAAACCTTAGTTCACTGGAAATCATTGTACAACCCTAACCTAGCGGTCCCAAGTTCGAATCCCTACCCACACACCAGTGTCCTCTTGCCTAAGCTCAAATTGTCACAGGGGAATTTTTTTGTGTGTGTATGGATCGAACCTTTGACCAACCCCCAATGCATTTATCGTAATTACAATACAACTTTTCAAAAAAGTATCATTCTTATTGAAAAAAAAATTCTTAATTTATGGTATAACTTTTGAAAAAGATTTAAAAAAATATCATTTTTTATTGAAAAAAATCAAATTCTTAATTTTATGCTAGAATAAGTCAATAACATTATGAAAAAGTTATTTAAGTTTAAAAAAGTCATTAAAAGCCGGATTTAGGGGTGTTTGGGATTGATTATTCAAAACAGATTATGCGTTTTGGAAAAGCAGGGGTGAAGTTGCTTATAGATTATTGCGTTTAGGTAGCCTAAAAAACGGATTATCTGCGTTTTCAAAACGCAATCCAAACACTAAAAACTGATTATCTGCGTTTTTAAAACACAATAATCTAAAAATCAGATTCAAAACGCAATCCCAAACACCCCTTAATCTTTTACAACCGCCGTATTAAATTATTAATCTTAGACGCGCAGATCATAACCATTAATGTAAAACTTTTAAATTTAAAGGTAATCAAGAAAAGATTTGACCTTGCAGATCCAAAAAAGGTATGACTTTAATAACATGAGTGAATGTAGGACCTTAATAAAGTAATTAACAAAAGTTAAATTCCCGTTTAAATGTTCAAAAAAAAAAAAAAAAAAACAAAAGTTAAATAGATCTATGCATTCACACTTACCAGATAACCTCTGAAAGCCGTCTGAATAACCATAGCAGCATAATACTCCCTCGAATAACGACCTACCACGACCACCTCCTCCGCCGTCTCTGCCACCGCATGCCGTGTCTCCGACGACGGAGGTTGGGCAGCAGTTGGTTTACGGAAGAGCCACCTTTTCTTGTCACGTTTCTGCGTAACAATTGAGAAGAAACGGTTAGTTAGGATATAATAAAACGGTTAGTGTATGTATAATAAGTAATAAATAACCTTGTCGTCTTCGTCATCGGGTTCGTGATCTTGATTAGGTTTTGTGTGGGTCTTTTTATCGGAGTCTTTGTTACTGGAAGATCGGAAAGCTCTTTTAACAGCGGTGAACCATGAAGATCCACCTTTCTTCTTCCCCATTGGTATTATTATTATTATTATTGAAATGTTTTAGAAAGTTATGGAAATTATAATTATAATAGTGATAATAATGAGGATGCATTTAAAGTAGAAGAAAAATGGACGAGAGAGAAAGAGAGAGAGAGAGATGTGATGGTGTGGGCAAAGTTCAAGTAACAAAGAAAGGAATCACTTATTATTATTATTATTATTATTAAGTGTAAAGGAAAGAGATGCGTAAACAAAAGAAAGAAAAGAGAAGGATGATGGATGGTGTCAGTTATGTGTGATTGAAAATTGGTGGGGATTGGGTTCGGGTACGTGTTTGGTCAAACATACTTGTTAATTGTTATAAAGACCATCTTTAACACGTCATGGATAGGGATGAGCTCAGAACGGTATCGGTACTGAACCGATACTGATCCTGACAATACCGATATCGAAAAGTCTAAACAACCAATACCGATACCGAACACATACGATACGGTACGGTATCGGTTCGGTATTGGTACGGTACCGGTATGGTATCGGTATTTTACCTTAAAATACCGATACCATACCGATACCGATAATATCGAAACCGAAAATCCATAAATATGGGTACCGATACCGATCCTGAAACCCCTCGGTTCGGTATCGGAATCGGGACGGGACAGGATCGGTATTCGGCCTTTTAAGCTCATCCCTAGTCATGAATGTCCATGGTCCACATTGCTCCCAGGCACTAAAGAGGAGGAGACCAACGACATCGTTTTACAAATAAATTTCACTAATACACTATTGTGTCCTGATAGATTAACCTCCAAAGAAATTAAAAGATAAAAGATGGAAGACTTTGAAAAAATTCCCTAACTTTTCATATTCATACAAATTCTACTGATCGAGAGGCTTATATAGCCTTACCTATAGAGACAAAGTTGGAATAACTTACCCACTAACTTGACCACCGCTTAATATTAACCGCTTAATATTATGAGGGTGTTTGAGATTGCGTTTTGAATCTGATTATTAAATTATTGCGTTTTGAAAACGCAGATAATCAGTTTTTAGTGTTTGGATTGCGTTTTGAAAACGCAGATAATCAGTTTTTAGGCTATCAAAACGCAATAATCTATAAGCAGCTCCACCCCTGCTTTTCCAAAACGCATAATCTGTTTTGAATAATCAATCCCAAACACCCCCTATACCAAATAAAAAAAAGAGGTAAACACCACAATGCATATTTAACATGATGGTGGCACACAACAATGTAGTTCAGATCGTATCATCTCCTCATAACGTTTGTGGAAGGAAATGTGAGGGAGGATGAGAATTGATAACATAAAGAGGAGAGAGGGGTACGTAAAGTGGTGGGGAAAAAAATGCTCTAACTCTATGCCTCTATAGTTGCACGGTGTGGTATGGCGCCACCTTCCATCTCAGCTAGTTAACCATAGGAACACCGCCGGGGACGTCAAAACAAGGCACCCAGGGCTCTCCCACGAGTGACTTGATGAGTGCGAACATAAAGGTAAAGTGTGGACCTTGGACCCCATATTAGCCCATAGGTAAACCAGGGTTGAGCAAATAGTGCCTAGTACGAAAACCAAACCGTATCGAGCCATTCTCGGTACCAAAAAGGTACCAACGTGTTTTTCGGGATTGGTACTGATGACGTGGGTAGTCCAAAGCAAAAATAATAAACAATATACAGAACTATGCTTAAAGGGTTGAAAGCTTCAACGGTTTAAAAGGCAGGAGTATCCTAAGTCAAAAAGATGACGTGTCCCATCACCTTTTCATCGTGCAACACAACCAGCTGCTGATGGAGTAACAACACTGAACAGACCGCAGGTCAATAGCCATTGCCGGCTATTATTGGATTGTCCTTTTGTTGCAACAAGGTCCAAGATAATATGCTTTCCTCTAATAGAGAGTCCATCCCTCTATAAATCAGACTTGTCTTCACAAGATCTGATCACACCATCTCACATCACTCTCACTCTAAACTTCTTATTCCTTTGGTCCTCACACGTGGAGAGAATATTTCTCTTCACTTGGATCTTGAGCATAGCCTTTTTCTGGTTTCGAGTACATCTCAAACCAGAAGTTAAAAGCATTAGCAACATTAAAAAATTATCTTGAACCTCCTTCTACGTTTGCAACGTAGAAGGACACCACGACCTGCGTTAGGCAGATCGGAACCCTTGAACCCCTGAACCCCTGAACCCTTCCTGTGACTCAGAACCAACGTTAGGCAGTTATTTGTTGTAGCAACAAGTTGGCGCCCACCGTGGGGCTACGCCATTGTCTTTACAAAAATCAGTTGTGTAGCTCCGACTCTCTCCATGTCTGACCCTGAGTCCCAAGAAGAGGTCAACCAGATCTCTCCAAGCACGGATCAGACCTCTCCAGCCAGATCTGTGTCTTTCTCCACTCCAGGAGGCACTCCAGCTAGAACTCAGTCCCCACCTACACGTCCTGGGGCGACAAGCTTGCAAACTCCACCCCCCACTCGTTCAGGGGTGTTTTTCCCTCTCCCTGATCTTGCACAAACTCCCCAACGTATAGATCTCACCCTTGAAGGAGTGGAAGAAACTTTCTGCAGCTTAGATCCCTTTTAAACCAATACGTCATGAGGGAAAGGGACAAAGGAGTCCGTCTCCGGCTAGATTATGGCGAGGAAGAGGAGGTGTCACTCTCCCCTGGACCTCCTCCTCCTCTAACTGCCACCTACGGTCACAGATCATTACTCGGGAACAGTAATGCTGGCCCCAGCAACACATTCCCCACCTCTCGGTACGAAGCAAGGTCCAGTCCTACTGCCTTCCCACTGTTTACCACCCAAGCTGCCACCACCGGTGCACCACTTGGGCATGAAGTCACCTTGGATCAACTTCTACAATCACCAATAACCAGTATCCCACCACCGGCAGCCACTTCGTGGGAGCAAGCCATGGCTTCACTTCCCATGGCTAGGAACGCTTCTATGAGCATCCCCATGATAACTAGCAATGTAGCAACAACCGAAAACCTCCAAGGTTTCAACCTCATGCCCTATATGATATCACAAATGATGGCTAACTTACCATGGCAGCAGCTCATCAGTCAGGCCATCGCTGCTCAACAAGGAAATCTGGATGGGGTGACCAACAACAGGGTGGAACACCCTGTCAACCAACCCTACAAGCCAAACAGCTTGTCCTGTTTCTCACCGGAAATAGCAGACTATGATTTCCCCAACAAGCTGAAGATGCCAGCTCATATAAAAACATACGACGGCACTGATGACCCAGAAGATCACTTTCAGATCTTCTCGGGAACTGCTCGAATCGAAAAATGGGGTGATCCCGAGTGCTGTCTCATGTTCATGCAAACCCTTGTTGGATCTGCACGAATTTGGTTCAACGGCTTGCCAGCAGGAAGCATCCATACCTTTAACGAGTTAGGAAAAGGATTTCTGGCCAACTTCTCACAACAGAGACGTTGCGTCAAGGATGCAACCGTTATCTTTCAAATAAAACAGAAGGACGATGAAAGCTTGAAGAGTTTTATTGAAAGATACAAGAAAGAAGGCCTTACCTACGTCGGTGCGGATGAAAAAATGAAGGTTGCAGGGTTCATGAACGCCATCAACTCAAAATACCTTACCAGGGAGTTTAACAAAAGTCTCCCCAAAACCCTTGAAGAGGCTTTAGAAAGAGCCGAAGCCCATATCCGAGGAGAAGAGGCTGTAGACATAAAAGCGCAATGAAAAAGGGCTTCCAGCTGGAGAAGCAACAGCCCTACTCGAAAAAGAGGCAACTACGGTACCTATGACAACAGATCCAGGAGGTCTGAGTCTCGGTGGTCCGAAAGCAGGAATCCTCCAAGCAAGGACAGAAATGTAAACTTTACAGCCCTCTCCAAAACTCCTCAGGAAATTCTGGCAACGGAAGAAGTCAAACACACCTTTAGACCACCTCGTCCCTTGCCTAAAAGCAAAAGAAACGAAAACTCCAACCAGTATTGTGAGTTTCACGAAGAGAAGGGACACCACACCAACGACTGCTTCCAACTTAAGAAGAGGATTGAAGAAGCCATTAGATCTGGGGAACTAGCCCACTTGGTCAAAGGTGTCAAAGAAAACATAGCTGATGGCAAGAAGAAAGACGTCGCCATGGTGTTTGTTGAAAGTGAAACACCAAGCAAGCGGCAGAGGTTGGAGGATTGGGAACGTCAAGGCATCTACTTCCCTTGTACCAACGAAGAAAAACATTGTGATCCGCTAGTCCTTGAAGCCTTCGTGGGTTCATGTCAAACACAAAAAGCCTACATAGACACTGGAGCTGCTACTGAAATTATGTTTGCAAAATACTTCAACCTTCTAAGCCCCGAAGAACGCTCCATGCTCAGGCCAGCCGAAGCTGCCATCAAAGGCATAGCTGACATTCCCATCAAACCCTTGGGCGAAATAGTGCTCGATGTAACCTTTTCTGATGGGCAAATGCGAAGGACCGAACCATTGACTTTCGTTGTCTTGGACCTACCGTCCAGTTACGATGTCATCATTGGCAGACCCGGTGTAGTAGCCTTCGATATGACCGTTTCCATCAGCCGAAAGAGTGCCAAGTTCCCCACCAAAGAAGGAGTAGGAACCCTCCAACCATCAACCTCTGTGTTAACGGTTGTTGAATAACAGAGCAAACTCGGTCTTAGCATCAATCAAAAATACCCTGATCAAAGGATACGGGTAAACACAGCCCTTCCCAGGGAAATTCTTTCAAAGCTTGAAGCATTGCTAAAAGACAATGTCGATGTTTTCGCTTGGTGTCCTAGTGACATGACAGGGATACCTCGTGAGGTTGCTGAGCATGAACTCAAGGTTCCCCAAAACATCAAACCAATAGTGCAAAAGAAAAGAAGCCTTGCTCCAGAACGAAGCAAAGCAGCTTGCCAGGAGGTTGACAAACTGGTCGAAGCAGGAATCCTCCGAGAAGTCAAATACCAGTCCTAGGTTGCAAACCCAGTAATGGTTAAGAAGCCTGATGATTCATGGAGGATGTGCATAGACTTCAAAGACCTCAATAAAGCTTGTCCAAAGGACTGCTATCCTTTACCAGAGGTGGACTTGAAAGTTGACTCGTTGACAGGTTACCTTTGAACCTAAGAACAACTTTTAAGTTATCCAACACCTCCAAAGTTGTTTTCTTTCACATAATGCATGCTTACAAGTTAACCCTTTAACAAGTTTCCCCTTCAAGTGCTTTTTGGATGCCTATAAAGGTTATCACCAAATACAGATGAAGGATGAGGATGAAGAAAAGATTGCCTTCCATACTGACAAGGGTATCTTTTGTTATAAAAAGATGCCCTTCGGTTTAAAAAATGCAAGTGCCACCTACCAAAGGTTGGTTGACAAAGCCTTTGCCAAACAAATTGGCAGAAACATGGAAGCGTATGTGGATGATTTAGTCATCAAAAGCAAGACTGAAGACGAAATGCTCACAGACATACAAGAAACCTTCAACAATCTCAAGAAAATCAACATGAAACTAAACCCTGTCAAGTGTTCCTTCGGTTTCGAAGAAGGAAAATTCTTGGGTCATGTCGTAGGGAAACAAAGCATAAAAGCTAACCCGAACAAGGTTCAAGCCATCCTCAACATGAAGTCACCACAAACCAAGAAGGAGGTGGAAAGCTTGAACGACAAACTTGCCGCCTTGAAACGTTTCGTGTCAAAACTAGCTGAAAAATCCCTACCTTTCTTCAAGACCCTCAAAGGTTGCACTGACAAGAAAAACTTCAGGTGGTCAGAAGAAGCAGAGGAAGCCTTCAACACCATGAAACGTTATCTGGCTTCCCTTCCCACCATTGCAGCACCTGAAGCAGGGGAAATGATCTCTGTCTATCTTTCAGTTACTGATGAAGCCTTCAGCGCTGTTCTCACTATCGAAAGAGAGAAAGCTCAGGTACCTGTTTATTTCTTCAGTAAAACCTTAAAGTTAGCAGAGGTCAAGTACCCTCCTTTGGAAAAGTTGGCCTTAGCCCTGGTACAAACAGCCAGAAGGCTTCGAAGGTACTTTCAAGCACATCCCATACAAGTAATCACTGACCAACCAATCAAGAATGTGCTTGAAAGGCCTGAAACCTCGGGACGACTAGCCAAATGGGCTGTTGAGCTAGGAGAACACAAAATCACCTATGTCCCGAGAAAAGCAATAAAAGCACAAATACTTGCTGATTTCATTGCTGAAATTCCAAGGGTAGAAACTGCCGAGGTTAACATGACCATAGACGAACATCTTGATCCTGAAGCCTGGAAGCTTTACGCAGATGGAGCTTCCAGCGTTGAAGGCTCAGGGGCTGGTCTTATATTAATCAACCCTGAAGGGTTAGAATTCACATATGCCCTTCGTTTGGAATTTCAGACAACAAACAATGAAGTGGAATATGAAGCCCTGATCGCAGGACTCAAGCTTGCAAAAAAGATGATGGTTCACAAGCTTCAAGTGTTCACTGATTCACTACTGGTCTCCAGCCAAGTGAACGATAGCTACATTGCCAAAGAACCCAACATGAAAAAATACAAAGAGAAAGCCAAGGAAATCATGAACACTTTCCAGCATTGCAAGATCAAACAGGTCCCAAGGTCCCGCAACAAAAAAGCTGACGCCCTAAGCAAGCTTGCCTCGTTGACTTTTGCCCACCTCACTAAGAAAGTATTGGTCGAGGTGATCAAGCATCCTGCCATATCAGAGCTGGAAGTCCAAGATGTCATTACTGAAAACGAACCAAATTGGATGACTCCGTTTATAAGATTCCTAAAAAGAGGAGAACTACCACAGGACCCTGTTGAAGTTGAAAGGATCCGGAACAAGTCCAAGCAGTATACCATCCAAGATGAAATGCTCTACAAAAAAGGGTACTTAGCCCCACTGCTCCGATGTGTAGGTCCCGAACAGAGCAGGTACCTGATTAAGGAAGTTCATGAGGGAATCTGCGGAGCCCACTGTGGTCCAAGGTCAGTTGTGGCAAAACTTATGAACCTGGGATACTTCTGGCCCTCCATGTGTGACATCCGTCACTTTTCTTTCATTTTATTTTTGTATAATAATAATAATATTAATAATAATAATAATAATAAAAATCAAATTATTTTTTTTAAAGCTATGGAGTTTATATATACATGTTTATATTTTTTTAAACCATAACAAAACCAAGCCAAACCATCCAGCCCAAACCCACTTAACACCTCTTCCCTTTTTTTCGGAGCCCACTGCTGAGCCCAAGCACAGCAGCCCAAGAAGCCGGCCCAATTCCCCTTTAATCTGTTTAAAAAAAATATGTGTTGCTAAACAGACTCGAACTCGAGTCAAACGACGGTTTGAACACAACACACGTACACACTACGAACTGAGCCAAGGCTCACATCTGATCTTATCCCAACCTAATAGGCATAAATACCCGCTTCAACTCCTTGTTACCCTCCCCTTTTGCTGCTGCTGTTACGCGATCAAGAGCACCCCCACATTAACAATTTTTTTTTCAACTCCACCTTTGACCATTTAATTGAGATATTATTTTTGGAAAACCTTAATAATTAGCGGGACATAGTTGACCAACAGTAACTCACGCGTTAAACAAGCCCCGGATTAGAAGGATTCCAGCTCGTTTTGAGCTTGATTGACCGGGTTTATCACGATTTGACCAATCACTTCAACTTGCCAATTATTTGATTTCACTATAAATTAAACCCACTTTCTTGGTCTTAAAGTGCCGAAAACACTAACCTCATTATCAATTCTTTTGTTCGTTCACTAACACTCGCGTATTTAGTTCGGTTGACTTTTTGGTTTGACTCGTGTTCTTGCTTCAAATCTGCTTGGTATGAATCAATTCGTTTTGTGTTTTTAATCATTGATACATTCCGACCAATAACCCTTTGAATCCAAGGGTTATTGGTTGATGAATTAGTGTATTAGAAAAACTAGGGTTTTTATGTTTTTAATTGGGGAAGATGACCAAACCACGTATCTAATAAATATTTTCAAAACTGAAACATTTACAAATCTGAGGTACAGACCAGTTGGTTGGGGTGTTTCATGTTTGGCTAAAGACATTGAACCGGCCATGAGGCCAGGTTCGAATCCCACAAGTGTCAAAACAAATTTTTTTTCTCTTTTCATTTATATATTTAACCCCTTAATCTTTTAAAATGATTTTAAAATACTAAAAGTGCTTATTAAATTCTACAAAAATTACTGTATGATCTTCTAATGGTAAAGTTCGTTGTACAATTTTTAGTTTTTCAAAAATAATTTATTTAATATATATTATAAATATTACAAGTTTATTCATTTATAATTGTAAAATTTAATAAAAATATCTAAACGATTTTATTAAATTCCACAAAAATTATCCTAAACTTGTATAGCAATAAACATTTCAGAAATAATTTTTATTTCTGAAAAACCGTTCATTTTATATTTTTAATTAATTTTTATTAGTTTTAATCATAAATAAATCATAATAAATTCATTTTTCAATATTTTTGCACCAAAATTTTATATAAATTATTTCTATTTATTTAGAACTGAAATACAATTTTTAATTCAAAAATTCTTTAATTTTAATATTTTTAAATATTAAATTTATATTTTGACAATTTGAAATAAATAGATTAAATATTCCATTTTCAAGAAAATAATTTTATAAAAATTATTTTCATACTTAAAACTTTATATTGTGACCACCTTAAATTTAAAATTTACAAAAAGACTTTTGTTTATTTAATTACCAAATTTCTCTCATTTATTAAACGTTTAATTTATTAATCAAACGATTACATATCCCCAATTCGAAACCCTAGAAAATACTTATAGACTAGATAGACTTAGACTTATTTGTTACATTATACATAGGGTGATACTTGGCAACGTTGGATTATACCTATTCAATTCCACAAGACTTACCACCTTGCTGAGGTGAGTATTACTTATCCCCTTTTTCGTTTCCACACTTTTGGGGTGATTCATGCACAAGTATACAAAACTTGCAAATTCATTTACACATACATTTTTATTCATTTACAATTCATATACGTGTCTTGATTATCTTTGTGCTTATGTTTGAACATGAACGTAGCTTACATACAAAATCATACATCTAGACATAACTTATGTTATGGTGCTCTTTACATATAGACGTAACTTATGTTACGGTGCTCATTTAGACATAACTTATGTTATGGTGCTCTTTTAGACTTGACACGTGTTAGGGTGCTCATTATCAATTTCAACTTATCAACCTTACATTTGATCTTTGTCTTGTTTGGTTACTTGCGTGTTTACATAATGCCTTGGTGATGCTAGACACATGAATTGTACTACTTTTCAAACTTATACTTTATGTACAAAGCTAAGTAGTACTCACCAACATCATATGTTGACAAAATTTATTTTCGTGCATGTTTCAGGATAAGCTGTTTGACGCTTCATATAGGACTTTGGACTTAGACTAAATAAATCAACTATCTCAATTTTGTTATGTATTCATTTTCACATGTTGTAAAACAATATTCAATAATCAAATATTTACATTTTAGTACCATAAGCTTTTGAACAATCGTCACTACGTGACACCTCGATGATTCCGCCATCGGTTGGGGTGTTACACCATGCATCGTGACGCATCTGAACAGCTGAAGAGATGTGAAGCCTGTCAAATTCACGCCCCTGTCCCCAAAAGCCCTAAGCATGACTTGGTGCCTGTTAATTCGGCCTGGCCGTTTTACAAATGGGGGATGGATATCGTTGGACCCTTCCCACTAGCAAAGGGAGGGGTCAAATTCTTATTAGTGGCAGTTGATTACTTCAGAAAATGGCCAGAAGTGAAGCCCTTGGGGAAAATATCAAGAAAAAAGATAATCGACTTCGTTTGGGAAAACATCATTTGCCGGTACGGCCTACCTGGGGTGCTCGTTACGGGTAATGACAAGCAATTTGCGGAGAAACCATTCACTGTTTGGTGCAAGGAGTATCGGATAACACAAGTCTTTAGCTCTGTGGCATACCCCCAGTCGAACGGCCAAGTCGAAAGAATGAATAGGAGTGTGGTTGAAGGGATCAAGGGTAGATTAGGCCGACAAGGAAGAAATTGGTTGGAAGAATTGCCAAGTGTTCTTTCGGCAATTCGAACCACCGAAAAAACAAGCAATAAGAAAACTCCTTACAGCCTTACTTTTGGATCTGAAGCAGTCATACCTGCTGAAATCAGAATCACCACGCCGAGAACCTTTCATGTTGACATCCAGGCAAATGAACAAGAAACATTGCTCAATCTTGATCTCCTAGAAGAAGCCTGGGACTCAGCAGCCATCCGAGAAGCTCAATACAAACAAAAGATGAAGTCCTACTACAACGCCAGAGTTAAACATGAACGATTTAAGCCCGGTGATCTGGTCTTAAGAAACAACGAAGCAAGCAAGAAGGAAAGTCAAGGGAAACTAGGACCTAAGTGGGAAGGCCCATACACCATCCTAGAATCCCACAAAGGGGGGTCCTACAAACTGGAAAGCATGGAAGGCAAAAAACTCCCCCGTCACTGGAACGGCAAGAACCTCAAAAGGTTCTTTGTTTAAGTTGTAAGGAAATGTTGTTCTCTTTCAAACAATGTAATGTTAATCTATCGAATGAATGAAAGGATCACTTGATCCTCTTTTAGAAACTTTGTCTTTCTATCCTATGTTCAGGTTGAGAACCTTGCAAGAAACTCCATGGTAGGGACCATGTAAGGGGATGAGCTCCCAGGCCATTTCGCTCAATAGGTTCGAAGGATAAACGGACCTATATAAGGGGTGAGTTCCTAAATCAATCCTACTCCATGAGATAAACAAAAAACACTTTTATAAATCTCATAGACAGGCTTGAACAACCTACACCAACCGTTCCTTAAGTTCAGAAAACAAACTTACGAAAACATATTAAAAGCACTTATGAAAGTGTATATAGGATAGGTGGTGATATGTTTGCCTAGACTACCTTAAGGAAGAATGACTGCAACATTCAACCTTTGAAGGTGCTACCGGATAAACATTCCCAAACAATAACAAAGACAAACACACATAAGAAAAGCAAACAAACAAAAGATGAACAACCATACATACCTAACAACAGCCTTAAGGGCTTAATATTCCAAGGCTTCTAACAAGCCAAATAGAAGATCATTGTTCAAAGGGCAACATAAAGCCCACAACCACAAGAAAACCCTAAGGGTCCCCACAAAAGATAAAGTGTTTAAAACACAACCACAAAGTTAATAGTTTACAACCAAGGTGCTAAGAAAGCTACGAATAGGGAAGTCTTAAACATCGTTACCAGATCCAGAGGGCTTGGAGGCTTCATCCTCATTTGCAGCCTTCACCACACGTGCCTTCTTCGATTTTTCCCTTTCGTCGGTAGCTTCTCCACACGACCACCAGCTTCAGAAGCTTCAACACTAGTATCTTTAGAAGGCGCTTCACCAGCATCCAAGGTTTCATCGCTATCACCAGAATGAGTCCTTTTCCTTGAAACAGACTGAAGCACCTTAGCAGAGACCGCTTCATTCAAACCAGCAGGCTTCAGCTCTTTCAACTCCTTCAAAGGTTTCCCATAGAAGGAGGAGACTTGGGAAACGTAAGGATAAGTTGAATGTTCCATCTTGAGCACTGTCTCTTTAAACACATCCAAGGAATCAGGATGGTAAAAAGGAGACTCTTCCAAGACTTGACCAGACTCATGAGCCTTGAACCCTGCAACGAAACCAGCATGCTTACCATGAATCAAAAGCTTGGTGTATACCTCGCCAAGAGCAGAGTTGAATTAGGCAGAGTGAAGAAGATATGTAACAACTTGCTGAAAGCCTTCTTCTATCAGCCACTTGTTGTCATCCAGGGCAACAACAATGGAACCTTCTAACCCTTTCTTCTCATTTTCAAACGCTTTATTCTCTGCTTCCAAAGATAACCGATCCTATTCAACCTGAAGTCGAGCAGCCTCATGCTTGGCAGTTTCAGCCTCATGCCCTTTCTTCAACTCATCAATCAAAGCAATTAGAGTAACCTCCTTCTGAGCATACTCTTTGGCATCCTTCTTCAGGGCTGCAATAGATTGCTTCATCTCCCTCTTCTTTTTAGCAAACTCACTATATTCAACTATCTTCTTCCTAAACCTGCTAATCCCCTCCGGTAACATAGCAGCCAAATTACAAGTACCAACCATCATTTTCGTCAAAAGGGCATCATCATCCAACCCCTCCAAGCAAGCCTTGGCACAAGGGGTAGCAAAATGTGCCAATGCCTCCTCACAAACAGCTGAAGACTTAAAACTATCACTGGGTTTCACATTCCAACCCGGGACATACAACCCTTCCTCATCAAAGCTTGTTGAACCCTCATTACCCTTCACCATGGTAACCTTAGCCTTGTTACCCTTGCCCTTCTCCCCAATCACATCAGCAACAGTGTCATCCACGGTCTGATCTTTCTCCTCATCTACCTCTTCAATGTCATCACTAACAGTCAATGCTTCAGATGCATCAGCAGGCTTAGCAGCCTTCAGCAAACGCCTGCTAGACCTCCTAGTTGAAGCCTTTGACGAACTAGCCTTAGTAAAACCTTTGACATTGGGGACAGCAACATAGTTAGTCCCATCATACCTTCCCTTCTCATACTTTGTCAAGGCATCCTCACCCTCTGCCGCTTTAGCATCTTTGAAAACAACCCCTGAAGCATCATCTTGCTTAATGAAATCAAGAGCCGGCATAACTGCAATAAAAGAAAACAGAACATATAAGCAAGGAAGACAAAAAGGAAGTAATCAACAAAAAGCAAAAGGCTCATACCCCGATCACCCTTCATCACTACAGGATCTCTACCCGGTTTGTCCCAACAGGTGCTAATACCACACAACACTAAGAAAGGCTCACCAAATGGACGAAGCCTTGAAGGACATACTCTAAGAGCTGTTAAAAAGCTATGATCTAACTCAGATTCTGAAGGCTCCCCTTCATTAAGAATGGCATTAGGATGTCTCCACACAGGTTTATAAGGAAAAATAGAGTCAGAAACCTAAAAGAACCTAGTTTTCCATTGACCGACGGTTGTGACATGGGAAGAAAGCAAGTTAGTTTCTACTGACGATCCCTCAAAGGTGAACCAGTCACCATTTTTAGCAAGACGAAAGAATCGCCTGAACATTAATAAAGTAGGATCATACCCTAACGCTCTACACAGGCATTCAAAATGCATAACACGGCCAACGCCATGAGGATGAATCTGACCAAGAGAAACCCTATAATACTCAAGGATGTTCAATAAAAACATGGAGAATGGATAACGAAGGTTTGAGAACTCAAAATGCCGACAATACAAAGCAACAGACCCAGACGGACAGTCAGATACAGCAAGTTTCTTACCCGGAGCAACGGGATTAAACGATAAATCTATGCCCCATTCATCACAAAACGCCTCCACCTCCTTTTGAGAAAGGGAGGAAACAGTGATGGCCATGTCCTTTTTAGCGCCCATAGTGCTTCAAAGGATGATCGGAAAACAAAAATAAAAGGAGAAAACGAACCTGCTTTGATCGGAGGAATGAAACCCCAAATCAGATGGAGAGGAAATATTGAAGAAAGAAAGAGTAAAGTAAAAAGAAGTAAATTCAAAGGGTTTAAAAAAGAAAACAAACGGTTATTTAATTCAAAAGAAACCGCAATTATGACATGCAGTAAAAAAGATAGCTGTGCGACTGCCACATGTCACATCAGCAGTCTAATCACAATTAAAACTGCTAAGTAATAACCGCCCAAAACACAGCAAAG
Source organism: Ambrosia trifida (assembly GCA_028751855.1). Classification (NCBI taxonomy): domain Eukaryota; kingdom Viridiplantae; phylum Streptophyta; class Magnoliopsida; order Asterales; family Asteraceae; genus Ambrosia; species Ambrosia trifida. The sequence goes on along the minus strand of CM054125.1, from coordinate 5,283,829 downwards.
CATTGAACCCTTCAAGCAAAAGCAAGACTAAGCAAACAGTCAGAAGCTTTCAAGCTACGCCACCAAACCTCCTGACTTGGGGGGCTGATGACGTGGGTAGTCCAAAGCAAAAATAATAAACAATATACAGAACTATGCTTAAAGGGTTGAAAGCTTCAACGGTTCAAAAGGCAGGAGTATCCTAAGTCAAAAAGATGACTTGTCCCATCACCTTTTCATCGTGCAACACAACCAGCTGCTGATGGAGTAACAACACTGAACAGACCGCAGGTCAATAGCCATCGCCGGCTATTAGTGGATTGTCCTTTTGTTGCAACAAGGTCCAAGATAATATGCTTTCCTCTAATAGAGAGTCCATCCCTCTATAAATCAGACTTGTCTTCACAAGATCTGATCACACCATCTCACATCACTCTCACTCTAAACTTCTTATTCCTTTGGTCCTCACACGTGGAGAGAATATTTCTCTTCACTTGGATCTTGAGCATAGCCTTTTTCTGGTTTCGAGTACATCTCAAACCAGAAGTTAAAAGCATTAGCAACATTAAAAAATTATCTTGAACCTCCTTCTACGTTTGCAACGTAGAAGGACACCACGACCTGCGTTAGGCAGATCGGAACCCTTGAACCCCTGAACCCTTCCTGTGACTCAGAACCAACGTTAGGCAGTTATTTGTTGTAGCAACAGGTACTTTCAATACGGGTATTTTGAATTGATTTACCTTCGAATACAGTACCGGTGCTCGTTTTTTTATTTTCGGGATCGGTGCTTTTGGTACTGGTACTGGTACCGAAAATGCAAAAAGTCGTTAAGGGGTGTGTGAGTGTGGTGGAGGGTTGGGGTCGTTGAAACTACATGTAAAAGTATGATTTAACAATGAACACTAATACTAGACCGTATGATTTCATAAACTTAATTATCACTAATGATTGTAACATGCTGGTGGGGGTCATATCACATATGTGGAGCTATTGGTCTCCACATCATCCAAAGCTTTGATTTATGAGATCCATTTTCATTGAACAAGGGAAAATAAGATGGAAAGCAAAACCTCATCTCCAAACATTATAGCCAAGAAATAAAAAGACCACATACAACCATGCAATTTTCAACTCAATTACAATAACCAAAACTAGATTTGTCAACTATGCTCGGATCAGATTAGCATAACATGCATATATATATATACTATTATTACGTTTCAAAATCATACAAAAGTGTTGGCTTATTTAAGGTGTAGCCACATTTTCCTTGGCAAGAGGAGCAATCTCTTCACCCTCAATTCCAGGCTCACTACCTTCCACCCCCAAACTCAGAAGCACCTCTTCCCACTTCTTTGCAGGTTTCTGACCAAACAAGGTTACAAACACCATTAAGTACATAACATTATTTATTTAATTATTTTTAGACATAGTTTTCATTTTCATATGAATCATTACTACCTTCCAAGAAAGTTCTTGAGCCATACAGTTTTGAATCATCTCTGCAAAAGCTGGAGTACCATAAACCGTCAACGCCCTTTTAACAGTCGTTGCAATAGCAGTTACATCTGCTGGATCAACTGTTTCACACTGCAAATATCGATTTCTTAAACTTAGGACCAAATGTAACGTATATAACTCAATTATCCATAAAAACATAAAAAAAAATATATTACCTCAACGTTAAACGCTCCCATTTGAAATCCAGTATAGCCTTCTTTCACTGTGTCAACCAGCCCTCCAGTTGATGCAACAATAGGCACCTGCAGTTAAGGATTAATGTATTCCCGTGTGTTACTACACGTCTAAAGTTATATAAAATGTACATTATATGCTTACACATCCATAAGGCATTGCTTGCAACTGGATGAGACCACATGGCTCAAATCTGCTAGGCACTATTATAAAATCAGCTCCAGCTATGATCATATGAGCCAATTTCACATTGAATTTCGCTACTCCTCTAGCCTTAAGCGGATATTCTATCTCTAGTTCATCCAGTTGCTTCTCCATCGCCTTTTTCCCAGTTCCCTAAAACAAAAAGGGGATCAATTTAATTAAGTTTAAAGCACAAAACAAATATTATTTGACATAAAAAGGGACAACTCACAAGAACTATTATCTGAACGTCCTCGTCTATGAACTCAGGGATGGCTGCAGCAAGAATGTCTGAACCCTTTTGTTCCTCAAGCCTGCCAATAAATCCTATGACCGGAATGTTTTTATCCACAGGCAATCCAACTTCTGCTTGAAGGGCTTCTTTTATAAGCGGTTTTGCACTCATTACCTATTTTTGTTTAAAAAATAATCATTAAATTAGTGCTATTTAATTAAATAAAATAACTACCATTCTTACAACTTTACGCCGCTAGTTGTGTTCTTACAGTGGTAGAATCAAATTTGACACTAGTAAATTTATCAGTCATGGGATTCCATTCCTGGACATCCATTCCGTTCACGATTCCCTGGACGGTTGTTTTCCTAAGGATATTATCTAATTCCACTCCTTTGTCTGGACCAGAAACAAGCTCCTGCGCATAGTAAGGGCTAACTGTTAAGATCTTGTCTGATTCCAATATTCCTGCTTTCATCCAGTTAATCTTTCTTCCCTTTACTGGCTTCTCATACCTGCATTAACAGAAATTATTAAAATAATAATATTCGTAAAAACTAAAAACTAAAGAAGGGCTAAAACATTACCCATCGATGAAATCAAACGAGCTTCTGAACTCGTCGGGAAGATTGAGCAGTTCAAAGTCTGCAAAAGCAAATCTGCCCTGGTAAGCTATGTTGTGGATACAGAAGGCAACCTGCATTCAATCCAAATCCAAATCAAATCTTATATTTGTATGACATTGGAAATAAGACTAACTTTAGTCAAAGGGTCTTACTTTAGCACTCATATACAATCCTCTTGTTTGATACATGCTTTTCAAGTAGCATGGAAGGAGCGCGGTATGCCAATCGTTAGCAATGAACACAACATCTTCCCCTGCACCAAACCAAACATTTCATGTTTTTATGCTGTTTGTAAACTAAAGGCTTATAGACAAGATTCATCATGTCCATAGTCACGGTTGTAAAAATCCCGATTAATCACCGACTAATCGTTGATTAATCGCTAGTCCTCACTTTACTGAATTAATCAGTTCGCGATTAATCACCAATTAATCGGACCAAATTGGTCTTAGTCAGACCTAAAAAACTCAAAATTAAGTTAAAAATGAATATGAACAGGTCAAAACTGGAGCAAATCGATCAAATAAAACAAGTTCTTAACTCAAAATTGAATGATAATCCATGTTTTAGAAGCAAAATCGATGAAACTCCATGAACCCTAGTTGCGTGTGATAGTTCCTTACGATGAAAGAAGAAACGGGGAGGAAAAAACGGGATATGGTGAACGATGGAGGCGATTTGGGTATTTAAGTTTAGGTATTTTAATATTTAACCCCCCTTCCATATTCTCTAGTTTATATTTGGCCCTAAGCTTCTAAATTTATACATATAAGGCATACAATTAGCATTATATATGTATAAACTTGGAAATATATATATAAAAATCCAATCCGACTAATCCTGATTAATCCCGATTAATCCCTAGTTGGTACCCCACCGACCGACTAGCGCCTAGCGAGTTCTACAACACTGTCCGTAGTCCGTACCGTATGGCCCTGAGAAATATTCACTGCTATTCAAATTCAACACCCTCGGGGCTTCCAAAGCCGCCTGAAATCGACAAAATCAAGATTCTTACATGACTCTATAAAGATTAACAAGCCGTTAAGATCAAGATAATATTAAACCTAACCTGGCATAATAAGCTAAATCTAATCTGATTATCTTGGTAGTCAATTCCAGCAACCGGTCCATAAACCTTTGAAGCGGTCTTTCCCCAAACCTTAAAACGCATAAATTTCATCAACATCGACTGTTTCAAAACATACAAATCGAAAACAACATCCATACCTTCTCAAGAAACATCGGATGATCGACAAACACCCTATCAACACCTCTCTTATAGCAATGGAAAAATCTTACTTTCTCAGTTTTGTCCCCAGCCTTGAGCTATATTTACATATTTAGCGTTTAGCGTTTAGGGTTTAGGGTAAATAATCATACAAAACAAGCAATCCTATACCTCGATTTCTACTTCAGTATCCCAAGCATCCTTATACTGATCATAACGAGGCGCAATTGTCATCACACGGTGCCCATTCGCCTACATAATCACACATATCCAATCACAACATATGAATTTTAATAGCAATACCTAGGGCTGCAAACGAACCGAACGAACACGGACAAGGCCTTGTTCGTGTTCGTTTGTTAAGAAAATTATGTGTTCACGAACAGTTCATGAACACTTACCGAACGAGATTTTCTGTTCGTGTTCGTTTGTTAAGAAAACACTCATGTTCGTGTTCGTTTGTTAATTTTGTTCATGAACACACACGAACATAAACAGACATTAATGAACACAAACAAGTGTTCATGAACAGAACCAAACACAAACGGACATATATTAACTTTTGAATAACATCGAATTCACATACATTAAGATAAATAAAAATAAAAGAATATAAAAAAAGTATAATTTTTTTTTTTTTTTTTTTTTTTTTAGTTAATTTTTTGATTTTTCATTAAAACAAAATACGGAAGTTACATCATAATGGCTGGTAAACGGGCAACAAGCTGCGCCGCCACCCCTTTTTGAACACTAACGAACATAAACAAACACGTTACCGAACGTTCACGAACATAAACGAACGAACGCGACCCCTGTTCATGTTCTTACATTTATTAAACGAACGAACACGAACGAACTTCCCGCAGAACGGTTCATGAACTGTTCGCTGAAAGTTCAGTTCGTTTGCAGCCCTAGCAATACCCCAAACTCACAACACACATTGTCCCAACCTTAAATTATATACATATTTTTTTATTATTATTATTAATAAAATTCAAAAACAAAACAACACACATTAAGACTGAAACATAACATACAGCCATAGCAGGAGGAAGACCACCAACTACATCACCAAGTCCACCAGTCTTACTCCATGGACCTACTTCAGCTGCAACAAATATTAAATTCATACCTAATCCACAAACAATTAATTTTCTTGATTTAATATTCTGTATATTATTTGCTTTTATCACTCTTGTGTTGTTAAACACAGCCCTAAGCCCGTCATGAACCGCCATCTGTGTCTTTCCAACTCTTAATGCTGCGGCTTTTACTTCTCTTCTGTTGGTGCAGATCGTGACTCCATTGTACGATGAAGCTGAGGTTGTTGACACACAATTCAATGCAGTTGCAGTCGCCATGTAAATGTAAATGAGTGGTGGGTTGTAAGTAGTAACTGTGAATGAAGGAGATGAGTTTATAGTACTGTTGAAGGAGTGATGTTGTGGTTAATATTAAGTTCACGTGGACTACGTGCCAAAATGCTAACAAACATAAAAATCACATATGTTTGATGGAGTTGGTTAAAACATGGAAGTATGTTCACGGCTAACGATGGTTCTGGCCCCAGTGGCCAGTGATGTGATAATTTTTTTTGTGAAATAATTTGGAATATGCAGGAATATTATTTGTGCTCCTTAAATTTTTTATAAAATCACTCGGATATACTAATGTTTTAAGAACCGGACCAGACATTGAATCGGTCAACCTACCGGTTCACTAGTCTGACTAACCAACGGGTTGGATCAGATGTAAAAATCGAATGGTGTCGTAAAATTAATACGGTAAAATTTTAGAAAATATATAAAAAATCTGGTTCAACCGCTTTATTCCTTTAAAATTTCGGTTCACCGGTTTAACCGCCGGTTTGATGCACACCCATGTTTTAACCGCCTATATTTTATTTATGTTTTTGATAAAAGGTGATTACAAACACATGAGTCAATTGTCAAACACCGTTTTGCATTTCCAAGGCTCGATTTCCACACAAGCACGACAGTAGCATTTTGGGGGTTGAAACTGATTCATACAAGCATAAAGAAGTTTGATTTGGCTTGAATGTATTGTGTTTGAAGAAATTCCACTTTCCAATGTGTGTATTCAATCTATGTGGAATGTTGCTAAGTACGAGGCAGCATGTTTAGAGAATCAACACGTGTTCATTTCGTTTTCCTTCGACACATTTGGATCCTGAGCCCCTGAGACGGTTCGCTTTTTGGAGCTGGTGCAGAAGGTGGTTCACAGTGACTCGCAGAGCTCGAGGAACCAAGGGTTTGTATTCAGTAGAATAGGTTTTGCGATTCAAAAGGGGATAGCGGCGCAACTTGTCGTCCGCTTACCCATTATCCAGATGTAACTTGGTTTTTACTGTTTTGATTATAGTAGTTATATAAAAACATATTAACCTAAAAAAAAAAAATCTATGTGGTGATTATGTGTGATTTGGGGATTTCGATTTGTTTTGTTTGCAAGTGTGCATGATGGTAATATTGTTAGGGATGAAATTACTAAAATACTAACAAAAAAAACGAGTAAAGTATAAATCAAATGCCACACCAACTAACTATGGCCGTAGGGTAAAAATACCAAAAGCAACTAGTATGAGAGAGTATTTGGCTCTCCATTTTTTCACTCATTTTAACCCATGACTTATTTAATAAGTCAAAAGTTAAAAACAAATTGCTTGGGTAATTGTTTGAAAATGAACTTTTGAAAGAATTTGTGATTTGAGAAGGAGAAAAAGGGGGAAAAGTTATAAGTCATAATTTGTGACTTATGGGATTAAGGAGCTTTTGAGGTGGGAAAAGTCATAAGAAGAAAAGAAAAAGGAGAGCCAAACATGCTCTGAGTGTTGCCGTGTGGTCTAGAGACCACCGCCGCCCCTTCTAAAGAGCTTCTTCATGTCTTTGGCAGATCTGATCTAAGGTGGGGAAGAAGAAGTGTAATTCAACTCTCTTGTGTTCTTTTAGCTTAATAATTTTGTAACTGTAAACATTACTAATTCAATAAGCTTAAAACATTTTAGCTTTAGAAAAGTTTTAGAGTTGTCAGCTGTGTCAAAACAAGGAAGTGATTGCTCTTTCCATGTCTTCGTAACTACTTCAACTCTCTTGTGTTCTTTTAGATTCATCTTTTTTACCTCATTGCAAATTAGTTTACTTTATTCTAATTCGGGGAAATCTTTTTTTTTTTTATTATTATTTACGTGTACCTTCTCTATCAAACAATACATGTAATACTAACCACATGTTACTTACCTAGCCATAGTGTTTTAAGAATCACTAGGTGCTAGTAAATCGGTGAGGTACCGACTAGCAAATAATTAGGATTAGTAGGGATTAATCATGATTAATCAAATTGAGATTTTACGTAATTTTCAGTTTTATATATATACACTTACATTTTATATGTAGTCTTTTTAAGTAGACATGTTTTAGCCTCTTCCTCGACTTGTATCTTTAAAAATATAGGATTAATAGCCAATTTACAGGTTTTGGTCAGAATATCTTACCAAAATTTACAAATTTTGGCCGGAATTTGGCTGGAATCGCTAGACAGTCATCGACTAGCTATTAATCGGGGTTTACTCGGTGAACCTCCGACTAGCAATTAACTAGGGATTACTCGAAGGCTAGACATGATTTTTACAACTGAAGATCCAAAAGCTGGCCGAACTTCAGAGGAAGAGTAATTGACGACTAGCTTGATAAGATCTTGGGTGGATTAACCTGCAAAACTAGACAAACCGTTAGGCTCGTCACAAGGGAGGGCTTGGAGGGCCTCTCTGTGACCACCCTCCGGCGTGAGGATAAGTATTTGTTTGGGAGAAGAAAAGTGAGTGAAGAGAGAGAGAGAGAGAGAGAGGTTCGGAGTATGTCAGAACGTGTGTTGCTTGTACTTATGTGGGGGTATTTATACTAGTCAGAATTTGTTGTACTATCCTTCTCCCAGGTGTACTAACCTTCGTCCTAGTGACCTCCGGTCGTTAGTGGTGAACACGTGTCTTATGAGTCGCGTCATGTTACTATGGTGCCGCGTCCTAGGAGGGGGGAGGTTCGGACAGGAGGTTTTATACCTCTTCATGTCCCCTCAAGTCCATAAGTTAATTTATAACTTAGTGGAGTTACTCGTTTTGTGTGAAATGCTTTCCAGCTGTTTGGAGGGACGCGGCACGTGGCAGTTCCCCAGCCCACATATCGTGGCGGTTATCCCCAGGTGATCTCAACCGTTGATGCTTGATGATTTTGGTGAGCGATTGCGACACGTGGCACCGATTTGAATTCCACTTTTCTCGGGTATTTAAACCTACCTTTTCCATTTCTTTCTTACTTTTTCCTCATAAATCTTTTGCTTGCTCTCCTGCTACCTTTCTGTCGTCTGCAACTTTTCCTTTCAGGTTCGTCCCTTCATTTTGTTTCTTTTTCAGAATATTTTCCTTTTTTCTTCTTTACTGGTTCGTTATGGGGAAGGATAACATGAATGTCAGTTTTTCCACTCTGACCAAGAAGAAATTAGATAAATTTTTAGCAGACTATAGGATTCCGTTAGACCTTCACCCTGAACTACCTGCCCCTGACCGAGCCATATATCCCCATCTCGCTGGTAAATTTGGGTTTTACACGAGAGTGTGTGATTTCGCCAACTGTAGGGTTCCTTTGACGAAGTTTTTATTCAAAGTTCTTCTGTTCCATGGGGTTCACTTTTCCCAAGTGAACCCTTTTGGTTTGGGACGAATCTGTCATTTCGAATTGAAATGTCGGGCTTTGAGGTCTAGGGCCGATCTAGATGTATTTAGGGCTTTTTATAAACTGAGTCAAGCCGGCGATTGGTATACTTTTGAGAAGCGGCGGAAGAAGCCTGAATGCCATATGAAGGACACCTCCAGCCTGAAGAACTGGAAGACGCAGTTCTTTTGGTTGGACGATCGGTGTCTTCCCAAGGAGATGTTGGATTTATGGAGAAAGGAGTATGTGTCATCTGAGTGGGAGCTTCCGGGTAACTTTGAGTGTGACTCGACTTTGTACAATAAACTTGTGACACACAAGTCGAATATTAAGAAGTACCCGGAGCATATTCTGGTATTAGCCGGGGTTAGTAGAATTTGGGATGAGCCTGACCGATGGCCTGTTATCCGGTATAGGAAGAAAGGTGAGCTGCGTCCATTACTCCTAAATCTTTGTTTTGTGAATCTTGTTTCTAACCTTTATCTTTTTTGCAGAGATGTCGCTGCTCGCAGCTTTGAAGTTCGACGACTTTGATGATGATAATCTCTCTTTTACCAGCGAGCCTCTTGGTTCCAGCAAACCAATCCTGGAACAGGTGACCAAGATTCAGTCACCTATTCGACCGATAGGAGAAGAGACGGAGCATACCGAGAAGCCTTCGGGGGAAGGAGATACTGCGGGCGAAGGTAGTAGGAGGGATGAAGGTGGTGATGATGGTGAGAAGGGGCGAACTCTAATTTTGGAGAGGGATGTGGATGAAGTTACTGTAGGCAAGGTTTTTCCAAACCCCGATCCTATTCAATCTGTAAGTTCTTCAAGTGTCCATATTTCGGAGGATGACATTACTGAAGACGCTTCCTTAGACCTGAACGTGGAAGCTCGGAAGAGGAAGGCTGAGTCGTCTAAGGTCAAAAGGAGTCCGAAGAAGGTGAAGTTTGCAGGATTCAGAGCTCGCTCACGAAGCTTCAAAGAAGAAGTACATTCGTTCTATTGAAGAGCTGGAGCAGGTTATGGAGAAGACCAAGGCTGCTGCGGACCAACTTGTGAAAGGTTTGTGCTTCTTCCACTGTTTGTTTTTCCTTCGTTCGTTTTTTGTACTTAGTAATATTTTTTGATTTTTCCAGATAGGGACGATGCCGGAGCTCGGGAGAAGGAAGCCTTGAAGCTTGTTTCGGATTTGAAGGCGAGCATTGAGAAGAAGGATATGGAGCGACTCGACCTTCTCAAGGAGTTTGAAAAGTTGTTGAGTTTCAAGCAATTCATCTTAACCGAAGGGGTGGAGCTTATTTCGTTGTATGTCCGGAAATGTCCATCAATGAAGGAAGCTGTGGCCGGGGTAAACAATGCAATGAACGGTATTGGCTATAATGCCGGGGTACGTGCTGGTCATGCTGCGGCCTTGAAGGGCGTGGCTATGAACGCAGTCCCCAAGCTTGTTCCTAATGCTAAGCAAACTTTGCTAGATGCCGTTCAAGCTTATGATGATATCGTCCTTTCACCTATCTCCAAGATGCAGGATCTTGTTGGCGAGCCTCCGGAGTCGATAGTCCAGGCTTTTAAAGACTTACTCGTTCTTGAGGATGCTTCTCAGCATCCTCCGAAGTAGTTCTTGGCTCGGAATGTTCAAGTACCACCCCCGTTCCTCCACATAGGTTCGGGGTTTCCTTAGTTTTATCTTTGTGAAGCTTTTTAACCCTTGTCATATCTGTACCTCTGTTATTGGTACGACTTTGTAATAGGTATGAAGCCCTTCTTTAGGGTCGTAGCCATGGTTGGCTTTTTGTAACTTTTTGTTACGTTCGTTTTATGAACGGGTGTATATAATAACAGTGCTTTGTGGGTATGCTTTTACTTTGTATGTTCCATTTTCCCCTTTTTTTTTTTTTTTTTTTTTTTTTTTTTATAAGTCAAGCATATATTTTTACCGAAGCTTTGAAAACTTCGGCCTGTGTTTGTAGAGAGGCCATATCATGCGTCCATGATTTTTTATGCCTCGGTAATAAGTTATGTCTTAAGTGTTTCAGAATTTTCTATTCTTAACAACTTATAACATTCGAAGTAGAACGTTCATTTTTTCGCGAAATAATTTGTTATGTAAAGATGCTACGTAGTCTTTGTGGGGCGTCTTCTAGGCTCGGCATTTTTTTTGGGTCCTCGGGCCTGTTTGACCAAGAAGTCCGGACGAAAGGGCCTTCGACACCCCCATGTCCTAATTCTTATCCCCCTTTTGCCGAAGTACTTTTACCTCGGTTAACGAAGTTTACTTGTTGGTTGTACATGTTAGACAAATATCGTAATTTACTAAGAGCATAAAGTTCGGAACATCGTACTTCATTCATTAATATATTATAAGTGCGGAGCATGTCTCATTCCGCAGTACATATTTGAAGTTAGAAAATTTGTGGGGCATTCTCATCCCACCTTTACATAGGAAGGCAAATAAAACAAAGTATTTATTATGCTAAGTAATCTTTCTTAGATGTAACATTTTTTGAGATGTACTCCATTCCAAGTCCGGGGAATCTCTTCCCCGTCGAGGGTAGCGAGCCTGTAGGCTCCTTTTTCTCCTGCGGAAGTGACGACGTACGGCCCTTCCCAAGTGGGGCTCATTTTGCCTGGTTTCTCCGAACCACTTGCTTCATTGCTCCGCATCACATAATCTCCGATCTTAAACCTTTGCTCTCGAACCCTGGAATTATAGTATTTTTCCAAGGTTCTTTTGTATTTCGCCTCTTTAATGGCCGCGGTTTCTCGTCGTTCTTCTAAGAGGTCGAGATTGTTCCGCAGCTCCTTTTCATTTTCCTGGGGATTAGCCACCCTATAGGTTGGCATGCCTATTTCAACTGGGATCATGGCCTCGGTCCCGTACGTCAAACTAAAGGGTGTTTCACCTGTGCTTGTTTTGTTCATCGTGCGGTATGCCCAAAGGACATTTGGCAGCTCATCTACCCAACCACTTCTTTTCTTCCCTAGTCGCTTCTTGATGCCTTCCACTAGGCTGCGGTTTACACGTTCAACTTGCCCATTCGCTTGGGGGTGGGCAACCGAAGAAAAGGCTTGTTCTATTCCAAGACTGGAACACCATTTTTTAAAGGGATTGTGAGCGAATTGCTTGCCATTGTCGCTAATGATGGTCATGGGAAGGCCGAATCTACATACAATGTTCTCCCAGACGAACTTTTTTACTTCTGCCCCCGAGATTTTTGCGAGGGGCTTGGCCTCCACCCATTTAGTAAAATAATCCACCGCGACGAGTAAGAACTTTGCTTGGCCGGACGATGTTGGGAAGGGGCCCACTATGTCAATACCCCACTTTTGGAAGGGCCAAGCTGCGGTGACCGGAACTAGTTTGTTTTTTGCTCTGAGACTGATCGGTGCATGTCTCTGGCAGTTCTCACATTTTTGTAGCTCGTATACTGCATCTTGATGCATTCCTGGCCAGAAATACCCTGCGTTCATGGCCTTTGTAACCACCATTCGTGGTCCAGCATGAATACCACAAATCCCCCAGTGAATTTCTTTTATAACGTACTTCGCCTGTTCTATTTCTAGGCATCGGAGCAAGGGACCTAAGAAGGTCTTTCGGTATAACGTGCCATCGATCACTTGGTATTGCAAAGACTTGATTTTTATCTTTCGAGCTTGTGCTTTATCTGGTGGTAATGCATCATTCAGGATATAATTCATGATGGGAGCCATCCATGACTCTGTATTTGAGCTTATTGCACACACTTCTACTTCGGTTGTGGATGGGGTATTCAGTATCTCGAGCTTCACTTCTTGTGACATATGATCTGGTGTGTTGGCTGCAAGCTTGCTCAAAGCATCGGCTTGTTTATTTTTCGATCCTGGCACGTGTTTTACTTCACATTTTTCAAATTCCGTGATCAAACTTTTCGCCTGTGTCAAATGAAAACAAAAAGTTAGGAGCTTTGCCTTTTTTGTAGGAGATGAAGTAGTTTTTGAGAGGTTAGGTTCGTACCTTTTGGAGGTATTGAACCATGTTTGCCTCTTTTGCTTCATATTCCCCACTGATCTGGCGTGCAACCAACATTGAGTCCACATGTGCTATAATCTGTTTGCAAAAATATGGTATTTTAAGCATTAGACTATTTCATTCTTTTTAGAATGTCTTTTGAAAAAGGGGTCATCCTCGTTATGTCGAGGTATGTACCTTGCGAGCTCCGATCTTTTTTGCAAGTCGGAGTCCAGCCAAAAAAGCTTCGTACTCTGCTTCATTGTTGGAGCTTTTGAAGTTCAGACGAATTGAGTATACGAGTTCTTGCCCGTTGGGATCTTTCAAGACTACCCCGGCTCCAGAACCTTCGGAGCTAGAAGCCCCATCAGTAAAGATGTTCCACTCACGTTCATTCGTCTCTGTTGGTTCAAGTGCCATCTCTGAATTCATAGCTAACTCTGTGAGGAAGTCTGCGACTACTTGTCCCTTGACCGGGCCTCTTCTTTTGTAGGTTATGTCAAATGCTCCGAGCTCGATTGCCCACTTAGCAAGTCTTCCGGAAACTTCCGGTTTTCTCAATATGCCCAAAATTGGCTGGTCGGTTTGTACCTCGATCTCAAAGGCTTGAAAGTATCGGCGTAATCTTCGTGAAGCATGAACAAGAGAGAGGGCGAGCTTTTCCATAGCGGGGTATCGCGTCTCATAATCTTTGAGGGCGCGGCTTACATAGAAGATAGGTACTTGTGCTTTTCCCCTGGTGACCATTAGTACGGAACTAATGGATGCTTCTGAAGCGGATAAGTATATGGTGAGAGTTTCCCCCGGCTCTGGTGCCGTTAATGTTGGTAATTCTGCTAAACATTTTTTGAGATCATCGAAAGCTGCGTCTGCTTCATTCGTCCATCTGAACTCCTTCGTGCTTAGATACTTTTTTAGGACTGCCATAAAGGGCAATGTTTTTTCTGCGGCTTTGGACAAGAATCTGTGTAGGGCGACCAATCGCCCATTCAGTGTTTGTACTTCTTTTAAATCGGATGGGGGCTTCATGTTCATAACAGCCTCTACTTTTTCAGGGTTAGGTCGAATGCCTTCTTTAGACATTAGGAAGCCCAGAAACTTTCCCTCCTCTAATCCGAATGAACACTTCTTTGGGTTGAGCTTCATATTTATCTCCCGGAGCTTATCGAAGGTTTCTTTGATGTCTTTTAGCAGAATTTCTTCATTGGAACTTTTGATTACTAGGTCATCCACATACACTTCTAAGTTTCGACCTATTTGTTTCTTGAAAGCTCGGTCCATGACCCGCTGATACGTGGCTCCGGCATTTTTTAGCCCAAATGGCATTTTCTTGTAGCAGTACAACCCCTGATTGGTGACGAAGGTTGTTTTGTCTTCATCAGCTTCGGCCATCTGGATCTGGTGATATCCCTTGTAGGCATCCAGAAAACATTTTAATTTGAAGTTGGCCACGGCATCAACTTTTAAATCTATCTCCGGTAGGGGATAGCAATCTTTCGGACAGGCATCATTTAGATCCTTGAAGTCAATGCACATTCTCCACGATCCATCGTGCTTCCGAACCATGACCGGATTCGAGACCCAGGTATGGTATTTTACTTCTCTAATAATGTCTGCTTCGAGCAAGATGTTCACATCATGTGATATTGCTTTAATGCGATCTGGAGCCATACTTCGCCTCTTTTGGGCCACTGGTTTTTTGTCCGGATAGATGTTGAGTTTGTGTTCAGCTAAAGCTCTTGGTACTCCGGTCATGTCTGATTGTTGCCAAGCAAATACATCAAGAGATGTAGATAACAACCTCCACAAGGACTTTTTTACCGCGTCTGGTAATTGATTACCTATGGTTATCTTTTGTTCTGGAAATGCTGGGTTAATGGACCAATCTTCTGTCATCTTGACTTCGGAATCTTTGTTTTCTGGCGGAGAAGAGCCTAAAGCCTGTCGTACTTCGGCTACATATACTTCTGATTCGGTGTGCACTGTTGCTACTCCTGTTTCGGTAGGAAATTTGATAGCCCCGTGAATTGTAGAGGTTACCATGCTGAAAGCTTTCATACCTGGTCTGCCCAGTATGATATTATGAACCGAGGGCGCACCTACCACCAGGAAAGTAAGGACAACCGTTCTTTTGTGTTCTTCGGTGCCAAGAGTGATCGGAAGTGTTAATTGCCCCAAGGGGTGTATGACTTCTCCGGAGAAACTGATCAACGGCATTTGAACCGCGACCATCTTGTCTTTGGTTGCTGGAGCTAGCTGTTGGTAGCACTGATAGTACATAATGTCAGATGCGCTACCGTTGTCTACGTAAATTCGTCGGACCTTGTGTCCTGCTACGACTCCGGATACAATGATTGGAGCTTCTTTCGCATCTCTTGGGTCGATTGGTGGGAAGAATAACAATTTCTCCATCCATGGAGCCATGTGTTCGTTATTTCGCTTGGTCCCCTGTTCATGGATGGACCGCACCATGTGGATTCCTGCCTGATTGTTCGGATTGGCGATTTGTGGTGCGGCTGGTTTTCCTTCCTTCAATTCTCGGATCAAATGGGAAAATTTCCCTGCTTTGCATGCCTTGTCTATTTCTTGCTTTAAGGACCAACAATCGTCCGTGTTGTGACCTTTTGCTTGGTGGTACTCACAATATTTTTTGGTATTTCGGTCGGAGGTGGGTTTCTGTTTTGGTGGGGTTGGAAAACGGATTTGCTCAGTGCTTAAAATTTCACTCGGTGTTTTGTTTAGGTCGCGGTAACTGGTGTTTCGTGCGGAATGTCCAGAGCTGGATCTTTCACTTCTATCGTTTCTTCCATACGGCTGTGATCTGTGCTTCGGCCATGAATTGTTTCTTTCTACCGGGGCCGAAGCTCCCTTCTTCCAAGAATTTCCCCTGGAGTTGCTTTTATGGTCACTTTCTGTTGATTGACCACAGGCACTTTTTCCTCTTGCAAAAGCTCGTGCTCGTTCCATCAATGTTTCCATGGTTTTTGGTAAATCTTCATGCAGTTTTTCGACCAGTTGGTTGTTTCGGACCCCATGACAGAAACCGGATATCCGCAGCTGGTCGACAGCTCCGGGTATTTGCATGCTTTCTTTGTTGAATCTGTCGATGAACCTTTCAAGTGACTCTCCGTCTTTTCTACGGATATTGTGTATTTCGGTAATGTCTTTGGAACATCGTCGTTGTTGGGAGAAGTTTTGTAGAAAAGCACGACGAAGTTCGGTCCAGTTTGCTATCTCTCCTGCTGGTAACCCATCGAACCATACTCTGGCTGCTCCTGTAAGGGTTTGGGCGAACATGTGACACCAAGCGGGCATGGGCCACATTTCAATTTCCGCGGCTCCCCCGAAGTCATGAAGGTGATCGTCTGGGTCCGAAGTACCCTCGTACCTTTTGATTGTGGTTGGCATTTTAAGCTTTGCTGGCAACGGGGCGCTAGCAATTCGGGGTGCAAATTTAGAGTACTGCGTCATATATGCTGGTCTATACGGAGCTGTGAGTTCTTCATCGATGGTATCGGAACTTGTTTGCTGCTTGGCTGGCTTCACTGATACGGAGGTCGTTGGCCCCGTGGATGTGAGTCCAGTTGGCAGTGGTCCGGTATATCCGTAGGGCATCAAGAAGCCATACGGTGTTTGCAACGGGACGGACGTTACCACAGTGGAGTATGTTTGGAGGCTAACAGGGGTAGACATTACTGCGGCTGTTGTTCCTTCTGAGGGGAACAAATTAACCTGCAGACTGCGGAGTTTTTCATCTTTATCTTGTTGTTCTTTCAATTTTAACAGGAAATCACGATTTCGTTGTAAAAAGGTTTCATCGAACTCTAGTGGCACAGTTTGCATCCCAGTGGGTGCAGTGACCGTGTCAGTAGTTGTGGCTGATACGAGATCTGATAACACCCTGGAATAACCAGCAGCGTGCTGTTCAGAGGCAGTAGTGTCATCGCTTTCTTTATTGGTGATGTCAATAATGTTTAAATTTTCCATAGCCATTCCAGATCTGAGTGGAGAGAGTAGATCTGCAATAGGATGGCGCCAATGAAGATCCAAAAGCTGGCCGAACTTCAGAGGAAGAGTAATTGACGACTAGCTTGATAAGATCTTGGGTGGATTAACCTGCAAAACTAGACAAACCGTTAGGCTCGTCACAAGGGAGGGCTTGGAGGGCCTCTCTGTGACCACCCTCCGGCGTGAGGATAAGTATTTGTTTGGGAGAAGAAAAGTGAGTGAAGAGAGAGAGAGAGAGAGAGAGGTTCGGAGTATGTCAGAACGTGTGTTGCTTGTACTTATGTGGGGGTATTTATACTAGTCAGAATTTGTTGTACTATCCTTCTCCCAGGTGTACTAACCTTCGTCCTAGTGACCTCCGGTCGTTAGTGGTGAACACGTGTCTTATGAGTCGCGTCATGTTACTATGGTGCCGCGTCCTAGGAGGGGGGAGGTTCGGACAGGAGGTTTTATACCTCTTCAACAACCATGCCTAGCCATCTAGGTTATTTAGGTTTTTTGCATTGTAGTCTTTAAATTAGCTTGCCGCAAAACTACAATGCTTAGTACTATATTGCTTTATTTGTTTCCTTTAGTTCTAAAAATCCAAAAAAAAATATATTTACTAACATCTATAGAAAATTTACATTATTGAAACACTTTAGTAAACTTAAAAAACACTTGGAAAACTACTTTTGAGATTGGCGTAAGAGGGTCGAAAGTCACCAGACCCTTAAATTAGGGAGGGAGCTCAAACGTATAAAATTTTCGGTCGAAGACTTGTAAAATTAAACTACAGGGCAAAAACAAAGGGTGGGCCGGGCACCCCATACCCCAACTAAGCTTCGTCTATGGTGAGAACATTTATGTTATTATTTTTTAATTAGGGTTTTATATCTTTTTAAAGTTTTAAATGCCAAGTAAGATTGGGCTTTCATATATATAGTCGTCACACACCTGAGCCCATTATAACTAAGCACAACCCAGCAATAACTCATCAGATTCGGCGCAACAAATCCTTCCAGCAGCCCAGTGGTATAAAGGCCAACAACAATTAGCTAAAAACATTATTGGGTGTTTGGAGAATTAGAGTTGATTATTCAAAACAGATTTTGCGTTTTGGAAAAGCAGGGGTAGAGCTGATTATCTGCGTTTTCAAAACTCAATCCCAAACACCAAAAAACTGATTATCTGCGTTTTCAAAACGCAATAATCTAAAAATCAGATTCAAAACGCAATCCCAAACACCCTCTTAGATTTTATTAGATTTTACAATACAATACAAACAATATTATGAAACCGAGTTGATATACTCTAACCATATACTTATTTGACATAAATAGATTTTATTTATTGTGTTTCACTTGCACAACTAAAAACTTGATGTCATCCTTTTCCACTTGTCCTACATAATTCTACCCTTTGTTCTTACTTTTTTGCCACGACTACAACCTCCCACCTCTTCACCTCTTAAATATTAATATGTTATATGTTATTAATATGTCACATAGTCACAACAACCATAGCTAGCATTTTAACATATTCAAACCAACACCATTAATCCAACATGGTGAATGATGACAAGCACACTTGTGGTGCCAATATAGCCAAACACAACAAAAAATCATACTATTCCCCTAATAATGCCCGTAATACAATTGCTGCCATCATAGTTACCATCCTAATCCTTGTAGGCATAACAGCCCTTGTGTTATGGCTTGTTTACCGTCCACATGACCCTCGGTTTACCGTTGTCGGTGCCGCGGTCTACGGCGTGACCGCTTTCAACATAACCGCCATTCAGTTAACATTTGTCACTAGAAACCCAAATGACCGTGTATCCATTTACTATGACCACCTAACAACTTTTCTTTCTTACCAAACTCAGCCCATCACTCCGTTCTTAATGCTACCACCTCTACACCATGGAACGGATAGTACGGTGGCCGTGTCACCGGTTTGGCCGGTTTTACCGGCTGTGGTTAATGGGTTGGTGGCGGATGAGGCTGGGGTGGTGAGTTTACAGCTAGTTGTGACCGGTAAATTAAGATGGAAGGCTGGTGGTATAAGGTTGCATCGCAAAGGAGTGTATGTGGGCTGTGATGTATTGGTTGGGCTAAAGTCTGGGGTATTGGGCCAGGTTCCTTTGGTTGGGCCTTCTATGTGTAGAGTTGATATATGAAATGTGTATTTTACTATTTTAGTGTCTTGGGTGGTAACTTGTCAAGTTTAAATTCTCTTTTTACTTTTCTTTCAATTTTATTTGGATTTTAATGCGACGTCTCATGTACATGGTTGTAAAAATCGCGTCAAGCCTCCTACTAGTTGTGGGTTAATTTAGGATTTGATTTAGTATTCTAAAACAAGAGATAAGAGCGATTTCCTTCCATCGTTTAAGGTTATATATATTGACAACATTAGTCAGGCTCACATGTGCAATGAACATATAAGTTGAATTGGTGGTGAAACCAGAATTTTTTAGGGCGAAAATTTGTATGAGTTGTTTGTCTATCGGTATATATAATTTCTTTCAAACGCCAGTCTGTATTTCCTAACAAAACAAACTAAAACAAAACGAATGTCAAATAAGTGATATGGTGGATGGAAACATTACCTATGGTCTGAATCTGACCTGAATTAGGGTAATTAGCGCCCGACGAAGTTAGGGCCGATGAAGGGAAGATGATAAGGAAGGGTCTTAGTTTCTGGGTGTAGGGTGTTGTTCCTTCTTTCCTTAATTCTTTATTATTATTATTATTATTATTATTTTATTTTTTATTTTATTTTTTGTAAGTTTTTTTTTAATGGGTAAGGGAATATTGTTAATTTGTTATTATTTGGGTACTTGGGCATTTAGGCCTATTTGTAAAGTGACTAAAGTTCATCAACTGAAAGGGCCTATATGTAATTTGTAAATTTCATAACTTAATTATATTTGATATTTCGTTCTTTGATTTCAGAATTTGAAGACAACAAGAAAATGTAGATGACTACATGGCAAGCATTGGAAACATGCACAACATAGAGCAAAAGATGGAAACTTAAAATGGCATGGATAAATACATATGTGCCTTCAGAAGATATATGTTCACAATCATACACTTTTATAAGTTTATTGTGGAAATAAATTAAGCAAAAAATAAGAGTGAGTAAAATATAGATCTTCCTTAAGTCAATGCATAACTCGAGTCTCTATTCCCAATCAACTGCTCCCAATAATGTCCTTGTATGTGCATTTAATTTTTTCTAACAAAGCTTCCCTGAAACCCAATTACATTATTGTGAAGTATTAGTTTATGGTGTCGTTAAAGATCAACCGCCCACCTGTTACATTATACTGGCTGTCAGGGCTGGCTCAAGGGGGAGTGAAATAAAGCAAGCGCTTTAGGCCCCCACTTCCTTAAGGCCCCAAATTCTAAAAATTAATATATTATATGTTGATGATTTTAGCTTTAATATTGGTGACATTGAGATTTATGATCTATAATTATGCATACATAAACATATTTTATGAATCATATGGTCTAAAACAATTTTTTTTTACGAAAAGGGCCTCATGTTTGTTATCCGCTTTGGGTCTCGGATTTTTTGAGCCGGCCCTGCTGGCTGTATGTTATACCGCACATATGGACTATATGTCAGAGGTGTTTGAATAGTGTGTTTGTGGTGTTTGTTTAATTGTCCCCTTAGTTTATGGTTAATGGTTCCGTTTTAAGTTTAAACTCCAAAATATATTCAAAATGGCAGAAAGATATAACTGAAATTACCTATCAGGTTTGTAAACGAGGTTCTTGTATGCAAACCACTGTCGAAAATTTAAGAATGTATGTCAAGATTTGTGTTATCACTTATCCAAGCTATAAAGAAATCAAAAAAGTTAAAAAAAAAAAACTTAAGCTAGCTTACTCCAGTGTAACCAATTCCAACTAGCTCCAAAACACCTGGAATCAATGGAAGCCTGTCTATTGCCTGATACAAGAAACATGCCAACACTTTACTCGCAACTTGAAGGTTGGAAGGTGTTACGAGTTTTTGGAACTCTAGTCATACATATTAATTAAGTACCATAAAAAAAATTGGTCACTAAGTTGTTCAGATGTTTCATCCACCTGCAGCTAGTGTGACACAAAAAAGAGTATGGAAATAGGTTTAGACCTTTTTGACACATTTTTTAAAAGTATGAGTGAACCTCTAATGTAATTAATTAATGTGAATACATTATTATTCTAACTTCTAATGATGTATTCACTGGTATTCATTTGTATATATTGATTTATATTAGCATTCATTGGTGATTATAAAGTATGTGGCTAATGCAATGTGTTTCTACAAAAATGTCATCACATTAGTGTCTTCACCATTGAATGCATATATTCACCAGCTAATATTTAGGGGGAGTTTGGGATCGATTAATCAAAACAGATTATGCGTTTTGGAAAAGTAGGGGTGAAGATGCTTATAGATTATTGCGTTTTGATAGCCTAAAAACTGATTATCTACGTTTTCAAAACGCAATCCAAACGCTAAAAACTGATTATCTGCGTTTTCAAAACGCAATAATCTAAAAATCAGATTTAAAACGCAATCCCAAACACCCTCTTACACATATGTGCTCCTTGTTTTGAGCACTTTATGGACTATGTTTACATGTATCGTTTCACATGTAGAAAGTCGCCGTTCAATATATATCTATATATATACACACACACACTATATATACACGCGCCCTAGACGAAGTCATTAAAGAAATGATATCGATCTATGCCCATCACTAAAAAATATTTTTCTGTGCAGTGAAAAAAAAGAGGTTATACTCACCGAGATCAACCCTGTGGAACCCCAAAGAAATACACCTCCAGCTACTACTAGACTACTCACTGCATACTTATCGTCCAATTTCTCCCACTGTACATAATAAATACAAAAACAACACATAAATTTTATATTTTAGTAATACCGCGAGAGTTCAAATTCTGCAAGGTTGCATCTAGGTGAATAATAGGAGCCGTTCTAAAAAAAATGATACAATGTCATGTTAAGAGCATTAATATTAATTAACCTCGTACCGCCTCTTGAATTGGCTTTATGAGCTCCTGAGCGTCAGCGGCCTCAGGTGTTGCCTCTCCTGTAGCCATTGCAGCAACATTTCTAGCTAACTTTCTACCTGTTATATATTTACACATAATTTGTAACTACCTAAACTCAAAATTTTGTTTTGTGTGTGTTAAAAAGGGTTAGGTTCACGTACAAATAGCTTTTTCGTACGAACTGTACGAATCAAAGGAAAAAACACGCGGGGTCGTGTATAACTAGAGTAATTATATAATTACTCTAGTTATACTCTAGCTATATAACTAGAGTAATTATATAATTACTCTAGTTATATGCGGCCCGCGTGTTTTTTTCTTTGATTCGTACAGTTCGTACGAAAAAGTTGTTTGTATTTGATCTTTTGTCTAAAAATGTAAGTGTGTGAAAGTGGAACTAACAGTAGCCAGTGGCCTTCCAAGCGCGGTTCTGCTGCTGAGGTGGCGGTGGTGCAAGAGACGGAAGTGTGACACATTGGGAGGATGCCGCGGCAGCCGGTTGACGTAGAGGAGCCTTGCCATCAATGAGGGTGGTTGACATAGAATGCATGGTCGTTGCCATTTTGCTAAATAGTTAAATTCTTTTAGGGAAATTAATCTGAAAGAATTTTGATTTGTTATATTTTAAATATATGTTGTAGCTTCTTGAATTCTTTAATTCTGGATTAGATAATGAAAGCAAAAGTTAAGATATTATTATGTCTCAATACTTGCCACAAAATAAGGTTGGAGGAGATCCAAACTAGGGGACAACCACTCGTTCAATTCTTTGATAATCTAGATAGCGCTGACGTGTCGCCTTTGGATAGGATAACTGGTTTATAAGGGTTTTGATTGGGGGAGATGAGATAGATATTAATGTATCTTCGAATACATACATTATTGACCTTCTCTATCATAACAAAATAAACTGTCTGGAAGGCTATAACTGTTTTTATTGCATGTCTGTTTGGTAATGCAACAAGACTAAGGGGCTGTTTGGTTGATTAAGTGTTGAATTATTAAGATGTCTGAATGGTTAAGAGGCTCTGAATGCTATGCACTAAATCTGAATGATTCAGCTCTTAATCATTCCATTCAGAGCCTTTTTAGGTTGAAACAAACAGCCTGAATGATGAACCATTAAGAGCTGAATGATTCAGAGCCTCATTAAGAAGTTACCCCTAAATGTATTTTGTGTTGGGAATCATGGTATTAAATATATAATATGAGCCGATTTATATATATAAAATATATGTTTAATTTTATTAATCCAATTAACAAAATATTCTCAATCAGGATCTCGGTTAAACGCGTATAAACAAATAAATAATGAACAACCATAGGGGGTTTAGCAATCAACCTTTGACGACTACACCGGAATTGTAACACGCGTGTTACAACGAATCCTCGCTAGTAGGAAGTTCACACCCGAGCACTGGCCAACCGAAAGCAACACTTTGCAAGACAGAGGCAGCGATGATGGTGGCTTGCGGCGGACAAAGGGGCGGTGGCTCCTAAGAGTGGCCGCAAATCTTGAAGAGGAGACAAGGGTTATGTTGTTTTATCTTTTCAAAAATATGTGTGATTTGAGTTTTATCTATCACACCTATTTATATAGATAAAAGGCACTTGACCACTTAATTAGTCAAAGTCATTCACTTGACCATTTGACTAGTCAAGGACTTGACCAATTAATTAGTCAAAGTCATACACTTGACCATTTGACTAGTCAAAGACTTGACCACTTAATTAGTCAAAGTCATACACTTGACCATTTGACTAGTCAAAGTGTAAACTTTACTATTTAGTCACTCGAGTTCAAAACTATTATTATTTCAGAAATAATAATCCACCAACACATGAACTTATCTGATTCGTGTACCAACGTGTAACTCTTCGGATCGTACTGGGTCGGGTTACGTTGACCTCGACTTTTAATTACATCAGACATACTATATATCCAACATTTTGTTATACGTAGGTAGGTAAAATCGCAAACTCCGCATTCATATACAAACTAAAAGATACACCTACATAAATCATTTATTTTCCTAAACATGTATCATTTATATTAGGATACATTTGTTTGTAATTAGATACATACATAAATGAATAGTTAAAGTAATATACGTGTAAGAGGTTTCAATGCTGAAGATGCTTAAAGCCTGCGTGAGTGAGTTGGTGCCCATCGCCACGTCACCATAGAGGGTCATTAAACACCGCCATAGGGGCACTTAAGGGTAAGACGTGTATGGGCGTACGTGTCGACGGGCGTTGGTCTTGTATGTATAGATATTAGTGTGGAGTCAATTTCCAGCCAATGCAAATAATTTCATGTGGTGTGGTCTTGGGTGGGAATCCGGTACTACCCCGTCCCAATGCGAGAAAGTAGGAACAAATGTGAACACTCATTTCTTTTTAAATCTTAAAAACTAGTTATTAATAAAACACTAAATAGATTATGTCTACATTTAACTAGGTCTCTCTTCTCTTATTAATTACTAGTTCGGTTCAGTTTGATTATTAGCCTCAACCAAAACTAAAATTAAAGTTATCAGTTAATCGATCTTATTAAACAATCGATTATTTAGTTCGATTTATATGGTTAGATTATCGATTTTTAGTATGGTTCAGTTAATTTTGGTTAACAACAAAAACCAAACTTTGGTTAATTTTTTTTGCCTATTTTTATACATCAATTTCATGTATGTATTTATATCTCCATTTCATGTAGTTCTAAGCAAAAATTTTAACCAAAGTTTGATTTTGGTTATTAACCAAAGTTTATAAAATGAACTAAAAACAACAATCTAACCAAATTGACTAAACCAATTATTCGGTTGGTTAATAAGATCGATAAACCGATAATGTCGATTTTTGTTTTGGTTGAGGGCAATAACCGAACTGAACTGAATACAACCATGCACCATTAGAAGTGTCTATGCTCCCTACTACATCGCGCTAGCACACTGTTATGAATACATGAATGGTCCCGTTTCAGTTTGACTGATTTCGGTTAACTAAGGATATAAAAAGAAAACGATAACCGATTTCAAGTTAAATCGGATGTTGGTTAATTCAGTTTTCAATTGATTTTGGTTCAGTTTTGTCTCTTTTTTTGTTTAATTGGCTTCCGTGAACGGTTAAGTTATTGATTACTTTCAGATATTGTTAATCACTTAGCAAATAAAATTTTTTATTAAAAAAATAACAATACTATACTCAAATTAAAGATAATAAAAAGCTTATTATTATGATGTAATTTTTTTTTTTTTTGTAAAACTATCAATGTATGAAAAAATATGACTATTTAAAAAGTGTTAATTGCAGTTTTCGTCCTTGTGGATTGCCCCAACTAACAGGTTCAGCACGAGTATAACACTCCAAGTCCATGTAATTTGTCGGTTGCATTTGCGGGTGCATTTAACACCTAAAGATATCGAAAGGATGGAGATCTATTTAAGGGATTAGTAAAAAATATGATATGACAACTGTCTAAGCGGGTTTATAAATTAGAGGTGTTTTTACTTTTTAGCCACCATTAACGTGGATAGTCCAATGGAATGACAACAGGGAACGTGTCAAAGAGAGTTTTTACTCTTTTCGTAACATGAACATACAGAATAAAAAAATCAAAACCAAAGAATATAATAATAGTAAAAAAAAATGAAAACATTGACACGAAATCTATTAATCTTAATATTTAAATAACAGAACATAATCAACGTCACTAAAGCGACCGCATACATATATATACACACACATATATAACACATATGCATCACCACACCACCTCCATGCAATATTTACAAAGGAAATTAAAATTACAATGAACCAACAAGTCGATTGTGATTATTCCCTCCTTGAATCCATTCATAATTACCTTCTTGTTGATGATTCTGAAAATTTATATGATAATCATAACAATATTGATCCAGAAATGTTGTCCATGTTCGAATCGAACTATGGCTTATTTGACAACATCTTTCCTGAAATATTTACCGAAAGGTCAGCAGATATTCCAGCCATCGTGAGTGATCTTTCATCAATGGATCAGGCCAATGCCATAACAAACATGCCACTAAACTGGGACTTCTCTACAGGAAACTCGGTACCATATGATGTTAAGGAATATAATTATTCGGGTGATGTGAAGAAAACCGAGGCGTATGCAGTCAGGGACGGATCTAGAGAAGGAGCAGGTGTAACGTCCGTTACCCCTCAACTTTTTTGGCGCAGTATATTTTTAGTGTATTTTTAATTTTTTTTACGTGTTTTATATTACGTTACCCGTGAAAATTATGTAACGTTATCCCTGAAATCCTGGTCTAGATCCGCCACTGTATGCAGTGCCTAAAAGGAAATACCGAGGAGTAAGGAAGCGGCCATGGGGGAAGTTCACAGCAGAAATGAGAAATCCTGAGAAAAAAGGAGCTAGATTATGGCTTGGAACCTATGATACACCTGAGGAGGCAGCCATGGCCTATGATCGAGCCGCCTTTAAGCATCGCAAGTCACAAGCTTTGCTTAATTTTCCACATTTGATTGAGTCACATTATGAGAATCCATCAAAGTCTATTACAAGAAAGCGATCGAGAGCTTCTATGTCTTCGTTGTCCTCGGATTCGTAGAAAAACTGCAGCCATAATAAGAAGGAAAAATATTATGTTGTGTTTGTTGGAATAAATATACGTCATGTCTTGTATATTTATCGGCAGTCATTATAATCATTTATGTTATATTTGATCAATTGCTAAATACTCTAAGCCCATAACTGATTTGTCTTTGATGGATGAAGTTATCATTAGTTGGGCCTAACTATGGTGTCCTCTGGGTATGTATAAATAGGAAGAGATTACTAGGGATGAGGGACATCACAACATAATCATCATAACACCTCTAAAGAATCCGTCCCTCTCCCTCTCTCCCATAACCGATTCCTGCTAGGGATCATTAGCCATCATAACTGCATACCTAAAGGGAACTCGAACACACTGACAGTTATGTCGACCTCATCGCTTTCAGCATCAATAGTAGGTCTCACGAATCTCTCAGGTATATGTTTATGTGTTTTCCATTACATACTAACAAAATTGATGCAATAGTGTTTTTATCATAAACATGAGTTCATGCAAATAGTTTCTCATGACATGCATTGACTAGAACAATAAACTTAGATATTTTATTGGGAAAATGACCAAAATAGCCCGTTGACCAGGCGTTTTGCATAACTAGCCCTCTCCACCGTCTTTGGAGAGACGGGACACGGCTCCCAACCAGCCTGAACCGTCTCCGAGACCGTTTGGTTTTAGAGCCAATTGCCAACCAACACGTGGCGTCTCTGATCCCGAGGCTGTACCGTCTCTCTCCAGACGGGTCAGAACTCTCTCCCAAACGGTTCACGTTTCCCCATGCCGGCTGCCTTCGGTTCAACCGTCTCCCAGACGGTTCACATTTCCCATGCCGGCTGCCCCTTCGGTTCAACCGTCTCAAAAGACGGGTCACATTTCCCAAGTCGTCTTAAGCCGTTTTGTGCTACCGTCTGAACCGTCTGAACCATCTCACGAGTGTATATAAATACCCCAATTCACTTAACGAAATTTGCACCCACCCCTCTCCTCTAAGCTTTCATCTTCCAAACCAATGACGTTTTTTTGCTTTCCCAGCCGAAGCCTACCGGCTTACGAAAATATTGTCCGATTACTTGGATTGTTGTTTCATCTGCGTACGGCTACTTGGATTGTTGTTCCATCTGCGCGTGGTTTACAACCCGTGTAATGGATTGATGATGTGGTGGTCTACATTTGAGGCAAGTTCGTTCGCTTTCCGAATTTATGTCTCGATGTTCGACGTGTGCTCACTGAGAACTATTGTTACATAAAACGAGGAAACGTCTCGGACTTGTCTGTGTAGAGCACACACACCATTCGAAACAACGTCTATGTAGACCACTGCTACTACCACCGCTGTGGAGGACAAAACATCTAACACTAGGATGTAGTCTTCAATAGTTGGTTAGACACTACGATTACTTCAAACAAAGTTCTTAGTTCTGGAAGTAAATTTAGGAAGTTTGTTGTAATAGTGTAGTTTTTTTATTGTTGTTGTAATAGTATAGTTTGTTTATTTGTGATTGTAATAGTATAGTTTGTTTAATGAAATACTAGATATTTGCCCGCGTTGACACGCAGTTCAACAAAGTACGATTATTTTGAGTAGTATAACGTATAAGAAAAATAAAGTAGAAACATTTTATTAAAATTTAAAATCAACGAATACACATTTATTCAAATATCGCTGAAAATTTCCTTATAAACCACATTTTTTGTTTTAGTCATCACTTTCCCACCAGCATCAAGTATAAGTAACTTCACGCCTGCCCTGCTTTTAACTCTTGACAATGCGACATAAAGCTGGCCATGTGAGAATACAGGGTTTCTTAAATACAATCCAACCTGAATAAGGCGACTTAAATGGTATGTGTTAAAAATAGACTTATGGCATATTCAACAATAAGAAAGTAATAAAAATGAAAATAAGAAACTAACTACCACCTAAATTTCACAATTTAATTTGACACGTCTGAGAAGATGAGCATTACCCATATCGACCCGCTAAAAAAACTTCGAGCATATTTTATTCTATGTTTTTATAAAAGAATTTATTTTTTAAAAATCGAAAATCATTCATTAATGTTTCGGTCAACGTGTTTAATAACTTTCCTAAACAATATAATCCACATTTTTTTGTTTTTTTAAAATAAAAAACATTTAATAATTATTCTATTTTTAAAATTCAAAAAAGAGTTATTAATGTTTTTATAAAAAAATTTATTTTTTAAAAATCGAAATCATTCATTAATGTTTGGGTCAACGTGTTTAATAACTTTCCTAAACACTGTAATCCATATTTTTAATTTTCTTAAAATAAAAAACATTTAATGACTATTCTATTTTTAAAATTCAAAAAAGAGTCATTAATGTTTTTATAAAATTTTTTATTTTTTAATAATCGAAAATTATTCATTAATGTTTCGGTCAAAGTGTTTAATAACTTTCCTAAACACTATAATCCAGATTTTTAATTTTTTTTAAAATAAAAAACATTTAATGTCTATTCTATTTTTAAAATTCAAAAAAGAGTCATGTTTTTATAAAAGAATTTATTTTTTAAAAATCGAAAATCATTCATTAATGTTTCGGTCAACGTGTTTAATAACTTTCCTAAACACTATAATCCAAATTTTTACTTTTTTTAAAATAAAAAACATTTAATGACTATTCTATTTTTAAAAGTCAAAAAAGAGTCATTAATGTTTTTATAAAAATAAATATTTTTTAAAATCGAAAATCATTCATTAATGTTTCGGTCAAAGTGTTTAATAGGAAGGAACATTATCTAAAGTTACCCATGTATAAGTAAAAGGAGCATTACTCAATAATTTTAACCGACTATTACCTTATAGATGCTATTTATACGCTAAAAATAGTAATGTGACAAATCAAATAATTCAGCATTTATTTTGTGTTTAAATGTCATTAATTTTAAAAACTGGATTTTTTTTAAATTTTGATTTTGAATGTTTAAAAATAAATTTATAAATGTATTTATATATGATTAATAATTTTATGTTTAAATGTTATTAATTAAATGGTAATCATAATTATTAACATTAGATGTTTCCCATATTGAGTAACTCACGATAAATGCTAATTATACGCTCCATATTTGCGAAATCGTTGCTAACCCCACATTGTGTAAATGTTCATCCACATTTTGCTTCCCGGACTACTCCACAGCCGGGTGTTTAATAACTTTCCTAAACACTATAATCCATAATTTTTAATTTTTTTTAAAATAAAAACATTTAATAACTATTTTATTTTTAAAATTCAAAAAAAAGTCATTAATGTTTTTATAAATGTTTTTTATTTTTTAAAAATCGAAATCATTCATTAATGTTTGGGTCAACGTGTTTAATAACTTTCCTAAACACTATAATCTAGATTTTTAATTTTCTTAAAATAAAAAAATGTAATGACTATTCTATTTTTAAAATTAAAAAAAGAGTCATTAATGTTTTTATAAAATTTTTTATTTTACATCAACGAAAATTATTCATTAATGTTTCGGTCAAAGTGTTTAATAACTTTCCTAAACACTATAATCCAGATTTTTAATTTTTTTTAAATAAAAAACATTTAATGACTATTCTATTTTTAAAATTCAAAAAAGAGTCATGTTTTTATAAAAGAATTTATTTTTTAAAAATCGAAAATCATTCATTAATGTTTCGGTCAACGTGTTTAATAACTTTCCTAAACAATATAATCCACATTTTTTGTTTTTTTTAAAATAAAAAACATTTAATAACTATTCTATTTTTAAAATTCAAAAAAGAGTTATTAATGTTTTTATAAAAAACTTTATTTTTTAAAAATCGAAATCATTCATTAATGTTTGGGTTAACGTGTTTAATAACTTTCATAAACACTGTAATCCACATTTTTAATTTTCTTAAAATAAAAAACATTTAATGACTATTCTATTTTTAAAATTCAAAAAAGAGTCATTAATGTTTTTATAAAATTTTTTATTTTTTAATAATCGAAAATTATTCATTAATGTTTCGGTCAAAGTGTTTAATAACTTTCCTAAACACTATAATCCAGATTTTTAATTTTTTTTAAAATAAAAAACATTTAATGACTATTCTATTTTTAAAATTCAAAAAAGAGTCATGTTTTTATAAAAGAATTTATTTTTTAAAAATCGAAAATCATTCATTAATGTTTCGGTCAACGTGTTTAATAACTTTCCTAAACACTATAATCCAAATTTTTACTTTTTTTTTAAAATAAAAAACATTTAATGACTATTCTATTTTTAAAAGTCAAAAAAGAGTCATTAATGTTTTTATAAAAATAAATATTTTTTAAAATCGAAAATCATTCATTAATGTTTCGGTCAAAGTGTTTAATAACTTTCCTAAACACTATAATCCAGATTTTTAATTTTTTTAAAATAAAAAACATTTAATGACTATTCTATTTTTAAAATTCAAAAAATAGTCATTAATGTTTTTATAAAAAAAATATTTTTTTAAGAGCACTCGAGAATTCATGCTAACTCAAGAACACATTTGTATAAGTAGAACATACCTATTGAAATTAACTCTTCGGTTTTTGTATATGAAGAAGATCGTTCAAGTGTAACCACTCAAACAAAATGGAGCCAAGTATTAAGGTTTGCGAATGAAAGGGGATGCCTAAATACCTGTCGAAGATTGACTAATATTATGAAAGAAGAAAGTTATTAATGTGATATAAAAATAATTTTGATTAAAATGAGACAATTTTTGTATTGTTACCTCGTATGATATGTTATCAATATCGAGCCACCTATCCATGCCATAGAACATTAACCTGAAAATCAAATGAAATTACGAAATCATACACACTCGAACTCAATGAGCATACTGTAAATTATACATACACATTCGAATTTACAAAAATAAAAATAAATTGGGAGATGAACGAACCAGTAGAATGACTCAAACTTATACATCCTTTTGTAGTTTATTTGATTGTGCCTGCACCATAACATATAATATTATAAAATACAAAGCTTAATTAATTAGAATAAACTCATAAAGGCATGGCTCTTAACCACCGCACCATGGTCACCACTGCTATTACCGTCACCTGTCACAGCGAAACGAAGTGAAACATTGGTTTGAAATTGAGAAGATGATGAACTCCAAACAGAAAGAATACACAATACCTTAGTTTCAAAATTATTACTATTATGAGTAATGTTTGTTGGTTGGTCATTATTTATTCCCATTTTGTTTGAATAGAAATACAAAGAATGTAGGGTTTCAGAACACAAAATAAACAAAAAAACAGGAAAAAACGTAAAATAAAATAAAATAAAGAATCATGAAGATAAACAAACCTTGAATCACAGAAACACTTATTGCAGCGTTTCTTATATTCGGACTTCAGCAACACAACAATTGAAACCAATAAACCATTGCAAAACGTTAAGACTTAAGAAGCAACATATATCATTCATACTGTTCGAAACCGTAGTATCCTTCCGTTCGACACGACAAAAGGTTAAACTTAATCAATCCAACTTAACAGCAATGGTTTACTTGATGCCTCAGTTTTGAAGTTTAAGCCAGTACATCACAAAATATATCCATTAATTGCTGCAGAAAAGGGTTTAGAGGGATAAAGTTATTAGAAAGATTGGTTTTAATTAACAAATAGGAAACTTATTAATGGGAAAATTACTATTAATGACCGATTTTGACCAACTTATTAATGGGAAAATTAATATTAATTACCGATTTTGACCAACCAATAAATGATTTTTGATTTTTAGAAAAAAAGAAAAATTTTATAAATTTCCACAATGAGACACTTGGCACAATATGATTGGCTACACAATTGAGGATGAATGTGGGAGTGCCAAGTGTCCTCATGGACTTTAGTTTATTAGATGTATAGATTTACCTTAATATAAAAAACAAAATTTAAACATTCATTGCATTAATAATAAAAATATAAACATTAATTGCATTAATAAAAAGTTAATAAATTACAAATTAATTAAGACGATCCCTCATCATTTGCCAAACAGACACGTGTTTAAATTCTTTACGCTCCCTGTTTTTATACTGTCTTTGACTGTGTCTAATTGCCACGTCTTCGGGAAAGTTAGAGGGTACGTCCTGAAGAGTCCGGTTGTGGTACCCGTTGAAGATTTGACACTTCGTGGTCAAATCGTTCAACTTCCGGCTTAGGGACTCGGTTGTACGGTCTGACCCTCCAACGAGCCGATTGTATTTGTGCAATATTCGGAACCATTTGTTGGTTTGGTGGGTGCTTTCTTCAACATGACGCCATGCTGCAATCAAGGCAATTTCCTGTTCTTCGGTCCATCTTTGCGGTGCCATTTTTGGATGAATTAGACGGTGTTGGACGGTGGTGGTGGGGTGGTAGAGAGTGTTTAGACGGTGTTGGACGGTGGTGGATAGTGTTTAGACGGTGTTGGACGGTGTTGGACGGTGGTGGATAGTGTTTAGACGGTGTTAGGGTGACGGGAATGGGACGGGAGAACGGGTATTTATAGGGCTGAGCTGGACAACCGAAGCGTCGTCCGGTCATCGGGACTCACCGGCGTTGGGAGATGTGAACCGTCTTGAGAGACGGTTGAACCGAAGGGCCAGCCGTCTTGGGAAATGTGACCCGTCTTTTGAGACGGTTGAACCGAAGGGGCAGCCGGCATGGGAAATGTGAATCGTCTGGGAGACGGTTGGACCGAAGGCAGCCGGCATGGGGAAACGTGAACCGTCTGGGAGAGAGTTCTGACCCGTCTGGAGAGAGACGGTACAGCCTCGGGATCAGAGACGCCACGTGTTGGTTGGCAATTGGCTCTAAAACCAAACGGTCTCGGAGACGGTTCAGGCTGGTTGGGAGCCGTGTCCCGTCTCTCCAAAGACGGTGGAGAGGGCTATTTGTGCAAAACGCCCGGTCAACGGGCTATTTTGGTCATTTTCCCTATTTTATTTAGCATAATGATATTAAAATAAAATATGTTGACATATATATGTCTCTTTTAGCTATTGTTAGAAGTTAAGGCATGTAATATGTCGTAATATTTGACTTTGAAATCAATAGTGTAACTTTCCAAGGACCAAAGTCAAATTATGCTAACATGAAGGCCAATTTTTCTCAAGATAGACTTGAAACTTTGAAAGTGTGCACAAGAAGAAAGGAGACATCATAATTAATCAGGAGGAGAAAGTGGCTTCTACTTAAGAAATTAGAAGTGAAAAAACCAAGAATCAAGCCTCTCATAATCTCAAGTGATTGGAATAAATAGAAATCTATTTGGTGAACAACTAATAACCAAAAAAAATGTCTTGGTTTTTAGTTTTTGTGTGTTTTGAGTTTTGATACCAAACCATATCGAGCCGGGGGTCTCACTGGAAGCAGCCTCTCTATTCTTAGAGATAGAGGTAAGGCTGTCTACATCTTGCCCTCCTCAGACCCTACCTTAGCTTTGCTATAGGTGGGATTAACTGAGTATGATGATGATGATGATGTGTTTTGAGTTTTGACCCACTTAGTACCAATGGACTTGTAGCTTAGTGGTATCAAAGAGCTTAGTAAAGTGTTGGACTTTCAGGTGGTACGAGTTCTAGTTCCGTAATGGCCATTAATGTAATTTTTATTAGTAATTTTTGTAGATATGTGGGGTTGCTATTAAAAATAACAAGTGAAATTTATGGTATCGAAAGTATACAATATGTTAGGATAGCTGAATATGATGGTAAGAAATAGATGATGTCCCAAGATTGAATGGATAAACACATAACGGTAATGAAATTAAGATAAACAAACAATCAATTGACAAGGAAGCGATTCGTATTATGATTTCTATATAACCAAATGACAACAATTACATATCTTAATAAACATGTACCGAGAATGAAGAAAGAATAAAACACTAAAATAGTTAGGGTTTCATTCAATATAAAAGTTTAGTACATAAATAAAAAAGAAGCAAGAATGTCTTGAGCTGTAAATTATGATTAGCAAAGTTCCAGTCAAGTCAACTCAATCTGTTTCGTTCGCTCATGAAAAAAAAAAGTCTTTGCAATCTGCATAACACTTTTTGTTATCACAATGTAGAGGAATGGGCTGAGAAATGTTAACTTTTATATCTACAAGAAGCCAACATAACCAAACAATTTCACATGTAGTCACAACCACATCAAGATACTCAGCCTAAGCAGAAGATCCAGAAACAACATCTTGTTTTTTTACTTTTCCATGGTATCAATGACTCTCCATGGAAAACACAAAAACCAGTGGTGGATTTACGACCATTAGGATCTCTATCCCAATCAGCGTCACTATAGACACGCAGCTCTTGAGAAGATGTCGAAGGAAACAGGAGACTCGGAAACTGAGTGCCACAGAGATATCTCAAAATAAGAAGAACAACTACCCAGTGAATAGAAGTAGGAGCAATAACAAATTGGCTAACCACATCAACAACATACACTATATCCGGGCGAGTAGCCGTAAGATAAACAAAATTGCCTATAATAGTACGATATAAGCTCGGATCAGATAAAGGAACACCATCAGTACGAGAATATCGTGCATTGGTTTCAAAAGGAGTGTCTATAGTTCTCTATAAATAACTGAAACCTAAACGGTAATGTCACAAATATGTGCGCAACCAAAAACGAAACTCAAATCAAAACGAATCCAGAGAAATCAAACCAATTAAGTCGTACAACGTGAAACCAACTTTTGCCCAACAAACTTTTCTCAAAAAAACAAGTTTTCACCCAAAATGTTGAAACACTGAATCCAAAAATAACTTTTCGCTCAGTCGCAAGAAATAAGCCAAAACAACGGAAGCAAACAACGAACTAATCAAACGCGAACAAATTGTCTAATTGAATACCCAATAAAATCCAAAAGGGAAGTAAACAACGGAAGTAAATACAAACCGTAATTAAGCAACTGACGACACCAACAAATGCAAATCCAACAATATAAGAAAATAATATCCAGAACAACAACCATTCATTACTAATTAAATATAAAACACGACCCATATAATAAAACCCATACCTAAAGTGCTAGCCATTTCACATGTGAAACAAATTTTCAATCATCTAGAAAAAAATTAAATACAAGCATTTCAAGTGGGCGTCTACTTAAAAACTAAAAAATAAATTATGCTGTATTATCTTTAATTTAGTTCTTATAAATACTCAAGATTTTCAGTTTAAAATTTAAATTTACAACTAGGCGTATAAACATACGCGCGTTGCGCGTTTTTTGTATTTGTTTAAAAAAAACCAATGTTTCAAACCGGTTTCAAACCTGAGACCTCAAACCACACAAATGCACCACAAACCACTCCACCACCAAGCCATTTTGTTAATTATTATAGAATCATATGTATTTATAAATAAATAAATAAGTGTTAGAAAAAAAAATAAAAATGTCATGTTTAAAACAGGTTTCAAACCCAAGACCTTAAAGAACACACATATACCACAAACCACTCCACACTACCCCATTTTGTTAATTTTTATTGAATCATATATATTTATATATAAATAACTGTTGTAAAAAAAACTCAAACAGGTTTTGAACCCAAGACCTCAAATAACACATATGCACCACAAACCACTCCACCATTACCCTATTTTGTTATTTCTTATTAAACCATATGTATTTAAAATAACAAAATGAATAAAATAATAATTAAAACACTATTCAAATCAAGTTGCTTATTAATAATAGTATAATATAATAACAAAATGAATATATTATTTTTAATTTTAATTTTTTTTTTATTAGTATTAGTTTTAAGCATATTTTATTATTCTCTTAAAATTTTAAAATACAACATTTAAGTATGTCGTTAATGTAGACCCATTTCTTTTTACATATTGATATAATTTGAATAATTTAATGTAATCTTTTAAAGATTTATCTGACGCTTTTGCGACATGCCTATATTTATTTGCTTTTTGGTAAAAGTATCGTACACGATCAAACGGGTCAAATATGATTAATCTTTTGTTATTTAGGCGTACCGAATCAATACCGTCCGAACAACTTTGGTAGTATTTTTTTGTTGTTTCCGGTATATATCTCGTTAAAAACAGAGTTGTATTTGCAATAAACTATCTTATTTTTATCGCAAACTATAGCGAGTGTTGGTAGCGTACCAATTATTTGACGAACCGTAGGATACCGCCCCAATAATATCGGTATCACATTGATTCTCACCGAACATCATTGATACGACATTGGTACTTCGAAACTGTTACTGATATTTATTTTATGGTTTTCTATCGACGTAAAACACGTTTGGATATCCTTTTAAGCATAAGGGTTTTATTTTTGGCTTTTCTCTTATGATTATTATATCAAGTGTCAGTACTGTATCTATAGCGTAATGAAGCGAACAAATACTAATCAAATTCTCATAGCAACACACAAGAGGATGCCACTAGTTGTTTTAAAGTTTAGTGACGTACAAGTGGCTTTGTGTTTACTTTTGGTTGGCAAAGGAAAGATGAAATTGTTGTTCAACTGAATTATGTTACCAAATTACCATTTTAGCATAAAAAACTAATATGATTATAGTCTTGAGACAAATATAATTAATTACTATTCAATATTTGTTATATATGGCAAATGGAATACAAAAATACAACTATTATATAGTCTTAATGTTATTAGATTACATTACAGGTCACATGCATCTATTAAAATGGTTTGGACCGGTCTAAGGACGTTGTTATCAACTTTTGTACATTCAAGTTCATTTCAACAATATAAATGATTAAATTCTACTTGGAGGGGCTTCTTGTCTTTATGTGTGGCATTAATTGATAGTCTATAGTTATATCAATGTGTGATGTTTTATAATTATAACAACATTGTTTGATGGTTTTGATGGTTTTGTTGTATCAGAGCCTGGGAGAAGTTTTTGAGTTGTCCACTCGCCAGAAGGCGGTGATTGAATGCCTAAAGGGCCCTCATGCTCAGGATTTTTTGACCGTTATCCCGATTGAGGGTTTGGGTCAATGCATGTCTGCAGTAGAGTACAGGGCTATACTCAAGTACCGATTGATGATCCCTATGTACCCGGAAGATGAAACATGCCCCATCTGCCGTAAAACCTGCATGGATAAATACGGGGAGCATGCAATTCATTGCAAGGAGCTCCCTGGTTTCAAATATCGGCATGACTGGGTGAGGGATGTTTTGTGGGATATCTTGAGAAGAGCTGGGATCTCTGCCAAAAAGGAGGCCCCTGTAAACTTCCTCACAGACCCCACGGAAGGGAGATCCACCCTACGACCAGCAGACTTGCTTGTCTTTGGTTGGGAGAGAGGGAAACATGCATGTGTGGACCTCACCGGGGTATCTCCGCTGGTTGGGTTACGGGAAACAGGGTTCGTAGCTGGGCAAGCATCAAGAAAGGCGGAATCAAAGAAAGTAGATAAACATGCTAAAGCTTGTGCAGATAACCAACATGTCTTTATCCCTCTGGCTTTCGACACCTTTGGCTCTCTGGCGCCAGAAGCTATTCGTTTCTTGACCAGGGTTCAACGGGTTGTCCACAGCAATGTTTCATCCCCAGGGGGGCAAGGTTTTGTCTTTAGTAGACTAGGATTTGCAATTCAAAAAGGGGTGGCGGCGCAGCTTGTTGCCCGTCTACCAGCTATTATGATGTAACTTCCGTATTTTGTTTTAATAAATATATGAACATAAAAAAATTTATTTAAAATTTTGTGACATAAAACCTGCAAATCAGTAGTGCTTTCTTGACTAATTAGTAAAACAATATTAACAACATAGGCATGCAGAGCCTAGCCCTCTGTACTTTCCACTCTATTAACATTACATCCTTGTGAGATAGCTTGGTAAAAAAATTTCTTTTTATCAAATTGTTGCATTTCACAAAGTTCACTTAGAGTCCACTCTATTAACATTACATCCTTGTGAGATAGCTTGGTAAAAAAATTTCTTTTTATCAAATTGTTGCATTTCACAAAGTTCACTTAGAGTAGACCTGCCTTCTAGCAGATTTGTCAGAAAGTTCATGGGGGCTCTTTTTTCAGATATCCATGCCTGCTTGAGCACACCTCACAAGACATCGTAGACAAATTCATGACAGTATATGAACCCTAGCAACTCCTGCAGTGAACCACATGCTCCCAAAATATTATACAAGCAAGACTTATGACAGACCGAGCAAGGCTCATCGACTGAAAACAAGGGTTCATTAAACGGTATTTAAAGACGACCCAATAGTCAACCGTAGACATATGTTGGACAAGCCCCTGGATGGGAACAACCAAAAGAAATCTTGGGATGGGGCACTCATAAGCTTTCCAACACAACTTTCTACCATGTGGATAAATCAAACCGTTCTCCCAAGGTCTGTGCGCTTTTATTGTAAAAAGCACTCGCCAAAATTTCCTGGGACTTGGGGTAGTGATCTACCTAGGATACCCAGTGCACAATCGTAATTTAGGTCAACCCATTATCCCGGAGGATGTGGTCTTGTATCTTCCAAGACTACGCCCTCGAAGCCACAAAAGCGTAAACATATATATATATATATATATATATATATATATATATCCCCAGCCAAATGGAGGCTTAAGCCCCCATACGGGTCGGTAGGGATGCTAATCTCCATTGAAGATCCCTAAAGTACGGATCCCTACACACCACGATATCTTCAATCGCACCCCGGAGACTTTTATTATAGAGGGACACAACCACCTCAATGAGCATAGGCTGACAAGTCCATAAGCTAAATAACAATGTAGCAACCCCCATACAGGAGTGAAGAAACATGATCTCACTATGAGGATCCCGTAAACAGGGTAAGCACCACATAAAGTCCGCCGCACGCAAGGCCCTTTTCACAACCAGGTTGCTGATACAACTGGTATCCCGGCTAACAGCCCCTCCAAGGAGTTTCACGCCCCTTTCTGCTATCCCAATCTCACATAATTATATTTTAATAGCTTTCTCGTAACATTTATACATGAATCTGCTTAATAATATTGTGAATGCAGGTGAAATTATGAATTAATTTAACAAAAGTTGTAAAGTAGTTGATGTATACGTTTGCTAGGTACATTTAAAATAGAGAAAACTACAATTTGAGTCTCTATGGTTTTGGGTAGATTGCACCCTGAGTCAGTTTTTTTTTATAAAAAAAAAAATTGCTCCATGTGTCCCTTACATTCAAACTTGTTGTCATATTTGCCTTTCACATAACGAATCTTAGTCAATCGTTAGAACTTAGCGTATCATTGTCATTTTGCTTTGAATGACGAGGGTATAATAATCTTTTTCACATTATTATTGTTGTTATTATTATTATAAGACCCAACTCTGCCCACCCGTCTTTCCAACCCTTAATAAAATGCTCTTCTTCCATAAACTGAATGCTTTAGGCACCCTGCAAACCCTAGCCTCACAACTGTCTTCAATCTCAGGCGAACGCAACATCTCCGACATAACAAACTATGTCGTACAATGACATGGAGATCACATGGAGTGGAATAAAGAATGCTTTGACAAACCCAACCACCACCATCATCATCCTTCATTAACCCCCAGTCCCCACTACCTCCTCCACCCTTTCTTCTTCAGGAAACCTACCCCCACCTTCGTCATAACCCCCACCATTGTAATCTTACCAATCTTTAACATCAAGATAACTTGTTAACATCATACTTTTTTAACCAAGTTTTGAAAGTTAATGAGTCAAGATTGTAAATAGACAATAGCTATATGCGATGTAGATACGATGTAAGGATACGTCTTTTGTTAATCAACACGTTGTTCCATTATTGGTATATATACGATGATTGAGTCTGGTTTCAAGTAAAGAAACCCTATTAATATCAGTTGATTACTGTATTTCAATCTTTGTTCTTGATATCGATCTTTTGAATTTGTAATACTGTGTTTAACATCTACAACACTGATTTTTAACTTTATCATAAGTTTCATCCAAATTGGTGATCAGACGTTTCTCATGAGCAACAGGGTTGTATGAATAACTGTCAGAAAATGAAGAACAGTATTGACCAAAAAA
Source organism: Ambrosia trifida (assembly GCA_028751855.1). NCBI lineage: Eukaryota > Viridiplantae > Streptophyta > Magnoliopsida > Asterales > Asteraceae > Ambrosia > Ambrosia trifida. Next base: position 5,243,440 of record CM054125.1, on the reverse strand, counting down.
CCTGACAATCTTATTACTGAATCAAAGACTCACAGATATAACATAAAGACCTAAACAAACTTGATCAGGAACAATACAAACCTAACCAAAACAAAAGATCCAAGACCTCTAGAACCCTAATAGATCATTGACTGATGATCTGATACAAATACACTAGACGATCATTGACTGATGATCAAGATAACACTCGTAGAACAAAGATTTAGATCATTAACAGATGATCTAAATATCAAACCCTAAACGAGAGAAAAAAGAGAACAAAATGAACAAGACTCGTCAAAACTGGTAATCAGAGACGAGAGAGGCTTTATATAGCCAAGGAGATGGCTCGAGAGAAACACACCCGAGCCTCTAATCACCGTTAGATCAATTCCAAGAAAACACACCAACAACTGATCAGGACCCTTCATATAGGGATGGGGATTGCCAGCGTGACAATCCACCATCTCAATAAAAACAACTTGGACTGATGGGCTGCTGCAACTGGGCTTTATATAAACTCCACCTGGGCTGCCAGCACAATAATCCACGATCCAATCCATTGGCGGGAAGCCCAATATCCTCAATCCTCAAATACAAATAAACCCAATAAAAGTGAATTAGTGACAAATATAACAACTAGTGAGATACCCGTCCGTTGGGACGGGTTTTTGAACGGGGATTAGAAAGCGTGAAAGTATATTTGGGTTGATGTTATCATTTTGAGTAAACGAATGTCGATAACTAATCCTTATATAATCTTAAAGTATATCAAATTTAAAAGTTTTGTTAATATATATTATTTATGAAATCAGCCATTGAAAAAAAAAACTAATTTATTTGTTTTGTTTAAAAAAAATTATATGAAATCTTGGTACCAACCAAAATGTGTGACAACATTAATACCAACCACACCAACATTACTTCAAAAGTTTAAATATAATACCAATAACCTACAAAACGAAAGTTGTCTTAATCCACAAAACATACCAACATAGCAAGTAGTTTTAAATTCAGAAATATAAACATAGAACATTGGTTAACATAATTGAACACAAACATGATCTACTTCTTGGAATCGCATTGCAGCTTTTCGACATGATTTCTCAACCTCTTCTTGTAGCTCAATCTTGGTTGTTTAACATTTGAATGGCCAACAACTGTTGAGTTACTAAAATTCATACTAAATTTTAAAACAGATAAATTGAACATCAAAATCAATCAAATATAAACCAAATATCGAAAGGAACAGAAAAAAAGTCTGGATGTTTAAAAGAACAAAAAATGTGGCAACTCAAGAGTCTCAATGTACACCTCACTGCTCTGTTTGGAAAAATATCACAACTATTAGCTCACTATAACATGATCTATTTACCAGTACATTCGGTGACCCATAAGCCTTGTACCCTATAGGCAAAGACAAAAAGGATGGGGTGTACAAGTCATCTTTGCATACATGACTAGGGTTCCAAGTCATATTTTTGCCTGCATATGATTGATGTTCATCAATGATCAATCTATGCTTATCTTTTTTAAGTTTTAACTTACGCAATCACATGTTCCATTAGCCTATATGCCATGGTGCACCACCGACCGTTAGCCTCATGATCAACTCGAGATCCCATATTATCATATAAGTATAACCATGCTTTTATCTTCATATCCAGAGATGTAGAAATACAAACTGCAAACAAATAAGACAACTTAGTGTTAGGGATTTTGACCCGTTTACATATGAATGTATCGATTTCTTTGAAGCTTTGTCGGGTTAATGGGTAAAACCAAAGCGGTTAAACGGGTCGAAAGTTTCCCAAGGTTATTTCTAAAGCATAAAACCTCCTAAATCATTATATTTCAAAATTTACATATAGTAAAATATTATAAACTATAAACATATAAAATGGGAGAAAAGGGTTTAATATAGAAGTGGCATTTCATCCATTTGCTTGTGAGTGGATTAATTTAGTTTATTCTCAAAGGAAACAAATAACAAAAAATGGCTAGCAAGTATAGGAGTACAAAGTGCTGTAAATGATATTAAAAGTAGAAATAAAAGTCAAAATTGTCAAGACAGATAACACAGTCAAAACTGACAGCTTAGACAAGCACACCTCAACAGGAACATGTTTAAGAATCTGATAAGCAAGCATGCAACCGTTAAAGACTCCTAAATGTTGGCTCAACAACATCATACAATACAGAAGCATCGGAAAATGTTGAGATTTGTTAAACAATCATTTGTAACAATAAAGTTTAATCAAAACAAAACTTTAGTGACAAAAATCACAAAAAAAACTTACATCAGGGCCAACCAAAAGTAAAATGCTTTCATAAAGAAGATCAATTGATATGCTGTCAAATTTGAATTTCAATATGTACATTTAAACATCATGGAAGCTATATTATAATGCATTCCACAAGAGCTATTTCAATGACATAATTCCAAAATGTTCCATAGTAATAAGTTTAGAACAGTAAAGAAGATTGTGCAAGATGAAAGCGAGATGATAAGCAAAAAAATGAAGTAATATAGGCATTAATCATCATTAATAAATTTCATTCTAGATAAGAGAATTATGCTTTTGTAATAATCTTTAACGTAAAGTGAACGCTAATTCTATCAAATTGATATACAATTAACATGACAAACACTTTGCATCTACATGAAAGATCAGATACACAATAATATGTTGGAATATTGAAATACTTAATATATCCCGATCAATGAATGATTGGAAAGCAAAATCCTAAACAATTTATTATCAATAAATGCAAATAGTGTGAACTCAATGAAGTATACCCATGAATTTGATGATAGTGGAGCAGTTAATGATGTGATGATCTATAATCCCAAAACTGAAATGAATAAAAACCAAAGAAGCAAAACATACTTGTTCAGAGATATCAAGGTTGGTTCCTTTTCCAACCGTGCTTTTTCGGCAAGCAACTTCATAAACAAATTGAAACTTATAGTTACAAATTGATCAAAAAATGAAGAAAGAATATCAATCAAATTAACCTGAAAACCAATATTAGAGGAGGCTATGGGCGTTGAAGTAGAAGACTGTAAAGCTGCATATGGTTTCCAAAATGCTCATTCTTTGAGATGCTAAGTTTTATTTTATTCGCATAGGGGAGACAACGTTTGATGGCTCATCCCAGATTTTGAATAATATCTGCTCAACTATACCAATAAAAAAAAGAAAAAAAAGAAAACATAAACATGGATTACACTCATGATGGAAGTTATAGCAGAAAAACAAACAGCTCTACAAGTACCTTTACACGATTATAATTAGACATCCCTATCGAAGTTGTGTGATAAAGTCATTCACAGGCAGTGGCTCGATGAATGCAGTCGAAGACATATCTGCAAATTAACTTGTCGTACAATTACATCAGTTAAAACAACTTTCCAAGAAAACTTGTTCAAGCTTTGGTAACATAAGCTTTAAACCACTAACCAACATTGAACACATAAATATATTTTTGAAAAAAATGTAAATTTATAATTCTATCAACAGTAGGCCATGTTTGGAAATTGGAATAATCCATGATGAATTTTGGTGCATATAGGAAAAATACTTGAGAGAAATTAGCACAGAAGAAAGTGAAGAAATTGTAACATTGTACCAATCTGCAGTACTAACCGAACCCTTACTATTTGCACGGTACACAATCCCAAATGAACCTGAAGATGGTAAGACATTGTTATTGCCCTAAAGTTTCATTCCATTACATTGAAATTAAAATTTCATGTATAGATAATAACTAATAAGTTACGATAATAAATAAATACCAACACCGATACGCTCCATGATACGCAAATCAACCAAAGCTATCTTAAGCTAGTCTATTGCAAGAGAAGGCTCAAGTGTCAGGCATCTTGGGGCAGTTGTAGTGAAGTTTCATCTATTTTTTTTTTTTTTTTATCAAAACAGGTCTGTAATGTTTTTATTGTGTGACAAATTTTAGATACCTGTGACAAATTTTATGTAGAATGAGGAAGCATACCTTAAGAAGTAAACATAATGTAAATAATACATGTCATTTTAATATAAAAAACTCACTTAAATGTTCTTACCCGTGTTGATTTTTGTTATAAAATCACCTTTCCTATGCACACCTTCATAAATTCTTCGTTCAAATGAAATGATATTAGTCGCTTTTGTAATAAACGAACATATAACTTGAACAGGTAACATTTAAATTAGGGCATACCTTAAGTATGTCAACTAACCAAATTGGTGTTCTTCAAGTTCAAGTTTAAATGCCAACGTAACCATATGTCCAGTTGGCGTTCCGGTTCCGGTTCCGGACAACTTAACCTGTCATTACTCCAATTGATGCACAAGTTTAGTTGCATATTAAGGCTATTGAATGAATCATATACAAGAAAAGAGGTGAAGAAAAAATTCTTTCATATCACTGGTACATTCTCTTCCTTCTTTGACGAGTCAAATAAGAAAGAACACCATCATGAAGCGGTTGCACTCCCTACTTAAAAAAATAGAAAGAAAAAAGATGATGATGATGATACTAAAATACAATTTGAAGACATAATTAACTGGAGACCTGCAATTATCACATATTAAGGGTAACAAACTCAAGGGCTTACTTTTACATTGTCAGTTGACTTGATTAGATCTGACCCCTAAAATAAGATAGAAACACATATTGATTAAGCGGCTATAACAAATCATAAGAGAAAAAGTCGCAAAATTATTTGATTGATCCAACAAAGAACTTGGACTTCAAACTTAATCTAGGGTTTTAAAATATGAAATCAAAGAAAAATGAAAACGAAATCAAAACTGAAACAAAGAACATTCACAAAACATCCAATCAAATAAAGTTACCTCGCAATCATTTCCTTCAAATCCCTCCGGTATTCTGATTCTGAAACGAAAACAATTATGTGATTAAGTGAGAGAGAACGTGGTGGGTTTATAATGGGTGGGGAAGGGCGACGGCACAGAAGTCATAAAATGCAGGAATGATACAACCGTCACAAAGATTTGGAGGAGTGGGGAAGGGGAAGAAATCATATAGCTAACTCCACAATGTCCCAACACTGTAGGAGTTGTGGAAGCGACAAAAGCGGAAATTAAGTAACTGCTCCAAGCAAAACAAAACTGTCAATTTTTGGCAAAAACTACCAAGTTATTGTAGTCCAGATTTAATCTCACAAATAACTGCCTTAGTTGGACGGATAAGATCATCCAAAAAACGGTTACAATATTAAAAATGAGCGGTTACATACTTGGTGAACAATATAATAATAATAACTTAACTACCTTGTTATATTTTTAACAATAACATTAGTAGGTATTTATGCACACATTGATTTGATCAAAAAATTACATTTAGAACTATTTTAATTACTTAGTTCTAATTATAAAGAATGACACATATGATAGCTTAATTTGAATCTCTTGCACTCACGTGTCCATGTATATACAGAAAAAAATAAATTACATATTTTAAATTTGTCTACGTCATTTACTCATACTGTCATACATATATATACTTTAATAATAACTATAATTTCCATTTCAACAAAAGAGGCAAATTACATATATATACTCCAATACAGCATATGTATAACATCACTGAATCATAAAAAATAGTATATGATAAATTTCAGTAGTGTATGAATTAGTTCTATAAATAAAAAATATTACTGCACGTATGGTTACAAAAAGATGGTGCATTGTGCACGTAGTGAACATCATTTTCCAGTCATAGCACTCATGATTGGAATTAACCTAGCGTTGGTTGCCTAACATAATGTTAATTAATTATGCTTGGTACCTTTTATATATATACCAGTTAGTATTATTGACTGCACGTGTTTTCAAATAAACATATCTTAATTATTAATAACGATTGCGATATTAATGTCCTTTATAAAAAATAAAAATAAAAAACCTAGAGGGGTGTCCGCATGATACAGCGGAGTCCATATACACTGACGTAGCATGTTAATTTTTTTAGTTTTTATATAATATGATTTGGTTTATTTGAGAGTTGATGACCTAATTAAGAATTGAGAGAACTATTTTGAAACACTCATTTCTCGATCTAAGGTAATATATATATATATATATATTTATATCTATAAGAGTTATCTTGAAAACAGTAAATATTGTGAGAATCGTAAGAACAAAAAAATCAATCAAAATCAAAAAATTTTAATACAAACCTTATTATAATTAAAATACAACATCAAAAAAGGAATTTTCTTTGCAAATAATTTATCTTTTATTGCAAAAACACTTTAAAATTATTTTTTTACACATGTGTACATGAAACAATTTATACATCTATAAACAGTAAATTTACACACGTGTAAGAAAAAAATTATTTTTGTATATGACTAAATTTTTACGCGTAAATTATTTTTTTAGATTATATTTTAATAATAAACATAAATGTAAAAAAGAAGTTTGGAATTTAAATGGTCCTCAAATTTAACCTTCCCATATATGTGTGTGTGTATAGGGAAAGGATAATGTGGAAACCCTTGTTATATGGTAAACTCTGGAAACTCTGACTTCCTAATTTTTTTTATTTTTGAAAAAAATAGGGCATGTAATATACATGATTTTAAGCATTTTGAGCCAAAAAAATCAAAAAAGTGCCGAGTAGTTTTTTTTTTTTAAAAAAAAAATAAAGTTTTGACTAACACATATTAAGCGAAACTAACACGTGTTAACCATTTGTTACCCGAAGACGATTTTTTATTTTTTTTAAAAAAAATGGCTCGGCGCTTTTTCCATTTTTTTTGCCCAAAATGCTTAAAATCATGTATATTACATATCTTAAAATTTTCATATAAAAAAAAAAGTCGGGAAGTTAGAGTTTCCAGAGTTTACCATATAACAAGGGTTTCCAATATAACCTTATACTATGTGTATATATGTATATATATAGTAAATGGTTCAAATGAGAAGAAAATGTCTTGTTAGAGAAAAAGAATAATTTTAAACCAATAAGAATGCTCCAACTAATATTTGTATTAAATGTTTGTAACCCCCTTAAATTACCTAAATAAATGAAATGCATAACTGCTTTTCAAAATATATGGTTACAAAATAAATGTATGGTGAATTTCAATATGTGTAGGATGAATTTTATGAATTTCGAGATGTGTAAGATAAATGTGGATTGAATTTCGATATGTGTAGGAGGAATATCGATATGTGTAGATTGTATGTAAGATGAATTATAATATGTGTAGAATGAAATGTTGTTAATTTGAATCATTAATGAAAAAGAGAATAATTAATATTATTATTTAATTTTTTTTACCATTATGTTATTTCTTCTTTTTGTTTTCATATTTAGTTTTTTTCTCATTTGATCTTCCCCATATATATATATAGGGGAAAGTTAATTTGAGAACACCTATATTTCGTGCGAACCGCGAGAACGCCATCTAAAACCATTCAAATCAAAATTTTCTTTTTACACTTATCTTTATTACTAAAATACAATCCCAAAAACACAATTTACACGTAAAAATTTAAACGTATACGGAAATAAATTGTTTTTACACATGTGTAAATTTACTGTTTGTACATGTGTACACTGTTTCATTTACACATGTGTAAAAAGTTAATTTGAAAGTGTTTTTGCAAGAAAAGATGAATTATTTGGAAAGAAAATTCGTTTTTTAATGTTGTATTTTGATTATAATTAGGTTTGTATTGAAAAAAAATGATTTTGATTGGTTTTCTCATTTGTTCTCACGGTTCTCGCGATATTTAGCGTTCTCAAGATAACCCTCCCCTATATATATATATATATATATATATATATATATATATAGGGGAAAGTTAATTTGAGAACACCTAAATTTCGTGCGAACCGTGAGAACGACATCTAAAACCATTCAAATTCAAAATTTCTTTTTACACGTGTCTTTATTACTAAAATCCAATCCCAAAAACACAATTTATGCGTAAAAATTCAAACGTATACGGAAATAATTTGTTTTTACACATGTGTAAATTTACTGTTTATACATGTGTAAACTGTTTCATTTACACATGTGTAAAAAGTTAATTTGAAAGTGTTTTTGCAAGAAAATATGAATTATTTGGAAAGAAAATTCATCTATTAATATTGTATTTTGATTATAATGAGGCTTGTATTAAAAAAATTTGATTTTGATTGATTTTTTTACTTGTTCTCACGGTTCTCACGATATTTAGCGTTCTCAAGATAACCCTCCCCTATATATATATATATATATATAGCTCATGTGTGTATATGTGTATATATTTTTAAAGTTATAAACAACTTAAAAACAAGCATATACACATATGTACATCATTAAACCATGTAATAACTTGTAGTATTTTGATGAAAGCATAGCAGTACATAAGCATATAAACTGGAAGAACGATATTATAGGGACTAATTTAAAAAATGAAACAATTATATATTGGTTCTTAAAATCAAATACCAAAAGTACTAGATTGTTTCTAATTTAAGAAAAAACACAATTAAATCATATTGTATGTATTTACAATCTTGTCATTCATGATAAATGGTTGATAATAGTTCATTGTGTTCTCAAACACCTTATAGTTCTCATTTGAACCAAACTCTATGTATGTATGTACATACGTACGTATGTACGTGTGCCATGCATGCATGCATGCAAAACAATTACATTTTAATTATAGAATCTTATGTATTTGCCTTTTAAATTTTAGATTTTGACATAAAATATCTAACCAACTTAATTAATGATAAAACGCATATACAAAAAATAACCTAGAACCCATTTATATCAAATACAAACCTACCAATTTGATGCTAGGATTGTGTCGTGTCATGCTGAAAATTCACACCCTCAGGTTTCGATAGTAACCAATATAGTCAATTAGTCGTATCATTTCCCCTTCATGAAATTATTTTTCTTGTATGTCATTTACCCTTTATAAAATGATGTATTTTGAACTAGTATGCAAAAAGAGAAGTAAAAACTTAAAACAATTATCTATAATAAAGGAGGAGTGATGTACAACAAGGTAATTTGCATTTCCGTACAACTTAACAAGCAACATGTACAACATATTTAAGCAAGAAATTTAAGGGTATTATGGGCATAATTGGGACAATTAAGACACTTAAGAGGGTAATATAGGCATTTCATCCACCTCCTCCTTTACAATATCAAAAGACTTTTACAATACTACCTTCCTTCTTCCATCCATACCCTTCAATCGTTTGCCTTCTTCCTTCATAAATATAGATCATTAACCTCTTGTCCCTTCAAGTTCCGTAACTCTAAGGATCAAATTGAATGAGATTGATTGTGAAATTCAAGTCCTCCTCTTATACCATTCAATTGAAGGCCTACATGAACTATCTTGCCTTCAAAAAAGTGCTTATGTAAGAACTATTACTTATTTTACTATTTGCATTTTCTTTGTTTGTTGCACAAAGTTTGCAATGTTTTATATTGTTTTTTTATTTATGCACCTAGATTTGGACAAGCACATTGCAACGAACAATTTTGACTGCAAATCAAATTGTTGGATTTCCCAAGGTTAGTTTTACATGTCACATAAATTGCTTCTTTGATCACTTATCATTTGTAAAATTTGTGTACTTTCTTTACGTTATAGATACAATGGCGTGCACTTGATGAGATAAATGTTGGTGTATGTGACGGTATGACGTATGAAAAAATAAAGAAGAACATTCCTGAAGAATACGAGTATGTTAAATATGAAATATTTGATTTTTTTTTTATATAATTTTATACCTTTCCATTCAATAGTCTTTTTTTTAAAGGTCAAGGAAGAAAGACAAACTCAGGTATCGATATCCTCGTGAAGAGTCGTATCTTGATGTGATACAAAGGTACTGAATTCAAATACAAGAAAAATCTCTGTTGAAAATATATAAAGTAAATAATTAAAGTTTTGGTATTTTAAGCAACGTCAAAAGTTTGCAGTTGTGTATATAACAGGTTGGAGCCGGTTATTATTGAGTTAGAACGACAACGCGCGCCGGTTATTATTGAGCCGGTTATTCCATCATTGCCCTTTAACCATACCCATCTCTTTCAATTCCCTCCTTTACTTCTTTATTACTTCTCAAACAACTCAAAGGTTCTTGCAATTGCAATTGAAACATTTGTCAGTTACACACTCATCATATTCCTGAAGGTGTGCCTCCGTATTAAGAGATCCTCCTTCCAATTTCTTACCCTCATAACAAATCAGCCGTATTACAGGTAATTGTTTTCTCAACTTATTGGTAATTTTTCATGCTTTGTGGTTATTTTAGGCTTTGTATTGTTTGTTTTTAGTTTATTTGCGGTTCCAAATTCGTGGTATTTATATGATGATGAAAGAAACCCCACTGACCTACATAGAATTCAACGGCCAGTTTTGAAGTTCTTGTAGGTTAGTTTTTCTTTTAATCAACTATCCGTTTTTCAAATTCGTGTTGATGTTGTTTTATTTTTATACTTTTAAAACTATTCATGTATATTTTTATTACTTGTAATTGATTATAAGATTGTTCTGTGATGATGATGTGGTACAGGGTTAGTTTCTATAATTTATATAGTTTATAATATTAACCAATTACTTAGTTTTTCTTAACTTTAGTATTTGTTTCTACATGTTGAAACTATAAAAATTTCAATCTTGATTCATAAATCATAATAGGCAACTAATTTCGTTTATTCATTCCACTTAAATTTTTTCATTCGTATGCATGCTTAAGCTGTAGTTTTTTGTAATTTGTAGTTGCTTGGTTGTTGGATTGATCTTTTTTAGTAACAATGTGAAAAACTGTTATGATTGAACCATATTTTTCTAAACTCAGTGGAAAGTAGATGGTGTAAAAAACCATTTAACACTACATTAAACTAGAAGCATGTTGAGCCTTAGCTATTTCCATCATAACAGCACTCACATTTGCAGCCTACTCGATACACCCAATCTTATGCAGTTAATCTGTAAGTACAACACAAGTATTAGGATACACATTACATCAAATAATTTGGTGCGACTCCCCTTAAATATCTCATGCTTTTTTTGTATATGCAGATGTTCTTTTATGGATTAGTAAGTGGCATGCTTTGCATCTCCATTGAGCTTTCTGGCACATTGGGTTATTTAGCTCATGAGTATCTTTTAGATGGTATGACCAAGTAATCTTGAACTACTTAAATTTTACACAAAACTGATTTATGTTAAGACACTTTTTATTAAATTGTTTTTTTTTTAAATTTGATGGTATGTTTTCCTTGTACAGTTCATGCTGATGCTGCTATCGAAAAGTTTTTAATTTTAAGACAACAAGCCCATAAGCTACAATTACTTAGATATTCGTGTAAATTGGTAGAGCAAGTCTTCGTCACGTGAACTTTATACATACATCTAAAAAGAACTAAGAGTTATCACAACTGGAAAATGTATTATATAGCCATATGACATTAAAGTAATCAGTACAAGGAATTGCAATTTCAATTGAAGCATTTGTCAGTTACCCACGGGTCACCAAGTTCGAAGCACCTAAGGCGTCTCCGATGAGGCTTCTCGTAAGTCACTTGGTCAAGTGGCTATTTTCACGATTTTCCCTTTTATAAATGTAGTTTCAATAGTCAACTGTTTTCTGAAAAGATTGGCATATAGATATCACATGTAGAAGGGAATATCTATATTTTGTGTATACATTGAAGTTAAATATAAGGCATTGATGTTAGAAACTTCTTTCACATTGAATGTTAGAAGTAAATGTGTGTTAATTAGTTATCATTTGAAGGGTTTAATAGTTATGGGGTTTTACTTTATTATATTTAATAAAGTTGAAGTTATGTGTTATATAGTTATGAAAATGATAATTGATTGTCATAATCATTAGTTTGTAACTGATTCAACATTCAATATTCTTCAATCAATATTCTTCAATTATCTTGTTCTTCATCATCTTAATGGTAATAGCTTAGAGAAGGCATCATCTGTTTGTATAAAAGTAAAAGGAAAACAAAAAAGGAATAACTAATAAAATTTGTTGTACAAGAATGGGGAAAATAGAATAATAATCAATAAGCTGGTTGATATTTAGGTTGTAATTATTTACAAAGAAGCTGGTTGATGACTCCACTGACCATCAAGGCTATAACCTGATGTGAGTATTTTTTTCATGCATTGCGTCTTGGTTTAATGAGCCATCTTTACTATATGTCAAAACCGATCGGGTTGTCCATTGCAAATTGTCGCCCTACAATGCTTTAATTTTTTTTTTTGTAAGGTTTTATTTGGATCCCGCGGCAACGCGCGGGTAAACCCACTAGTGTTATATAATGTGTATTAACTTTAAGGACCATCTAAGCTTTTGGGTTCAATCTATAAACATAAATTTGGTCCCTATCTAAATAAAACCTGCTCATAATCACACATCATTCATTTACTGAAATCTAACACTCCTTTAACAGAACTACTATAATTAGACCAACACCTCAAACTTCTATTGTCACCCTTACATCTTCTAACACTTATAGAACAATTGTACAAACTTGGGGAAACATAACAATGTGTGAACACATAGAATTCGATTATTCTCTCCTAGAATCCTTTCGCAACTATTTTCTTGATGATCGTTCCGAAAACTACGTCGACGATCATAACATAGTCGGTTTTCCAGCTATTGATTCCAACGGTTTGAATGTTTCCCCAATCTCTGAAGAGTCATCCATACATGTCCATCCAGAAATGATGTCCACTTTTGCAGCCAACTCGGTCTCTGGATTGATGAATCCATATTTCATGGATGATCCATTCTGGCCCTTGCCGAGTGTCAATGATTTCGAGATCTCTAGCTTATTACATCGCAATAACGACGATATCTTTCACATTGCTAGTTCTTCTTATACACAAAACATTAATCCCACCCATCCACAAATGTTTCTGGAAAGTTCAGCAGATATTCCGCCAACGAATGAGGTACTTTTATCGCGTGGCGAGGACCACCAGTCTCCGCCATGTGTGAGAAAATGTAATTCTAAAAATGTGAAGAATGTTGAAGCTCGGGCGTTACCAACAGAGAGGAAGTATAGAGGGGTGAGGCGGCGGCCGTGGGGGAAGTTCACAGCAGAGATGAGGGATCCAGGGAAGAAAGGAGCGAGGTTATGGCTTGGAACCTACGATACGCCTGAGGAAGCAGCCATGGCTTACGATCGAGCCGCCTTTAAGCACCGTGGGTCTCGGGCTTTGCTTAATTTCCCGCATTTGATCGATTCACACAATGAGAACCTGGAAAAATATGTTACAAAAAAGCGTTGCGCAATTTCCACATCATCATCCTTTTCGTTCTCAAATAATTTGTAGAATAATGACCGGATAAGGAAAAGTTTCTCTGAAGAATAACCTAAAACCTGCTTGCAGTTAAATAAATTCTAATGAAAATGTAAGGATTTGTTAAAAAAATATTAATGCAAGTAATTAGCTAATGTTCTTATATATGATGATCTAATAAACCTTTTACTTCATTACTATTTTATATATTTAGGTAAATTGTTTCAGCTGTTATAATTAAGGAGGAAGGTAGGGCTGGCAATTTAGACACGAATACGATAACCTGACACGAACTTATACGATTTTAACAGGTTTCATGTTTGGCCTTAAAAGGTTTCGTGTCTATAACTGGTCGACACGTTAAGACCTGTTTATTTTCGTGCCGTGTTCGTGTTTACCTGTTTCGTGTTCGTGTCTTATCGTGTACGTGTCTTAACAGGTTTTATTGTGTCTTATCGTGTTTCTTATCATGTCTTGTCGTGTTAACTTATTTTACTAGGTGTTCCTTATCGTGTATTATCGTGTTAACCTATTATACACAAGTTTCGTGTTCGTGTTTGAAAAAAATGACACGATTAGATTTCGTGTCGTGTTCGTGTTTAAAGGTTTCGTGTTCATGTCTTAACAGATTTGTGTAACCTATTATGTCAGCCCTAGAGGACAGTAACCAAAAAATGCATTATGCAATTATGTAAATGTTTAACTCAAACACGTGTTTATGAAATGTAACAACCCAATCCTGTTAGAGCTGATCCACGCGTTAGTTGTTCTATATATACAAGATACATCTAAGCAAAGTTTGCCTAACGGATGGATAGAAAATAATATTATTAACATGTTTTTCATTTAAAACTTAAAAGTTTTTAGTTTTCAAAATATTTTCTCAGTGTAAGTTTCAAATGTTTTTAGGTTTAAAATCGATAGGTTGTCAGTCTAGAGCTTAATATTAGAGATGGGTTAAGCTAACAAAGCAATTAAAAGGCTCCGGTTATTTAGACAACTAGGGTTTTTATTTGCACAATCCCTTCACGGGTCGTCGAGGCCTGGACGGCCCGTGGAGGGCCAAACAGGCAAAAGGACGGGTCGTCCAGGCCCAGATGGCCCGTCTAAAGGCTTAAACCCTAAAACAGACGGCCCGTTGGGGCCTCGACGACCCGTGGACTAGCATCCAAATCCAAAACAATCATTGGTAATCATTGGCAATGATTAGGTGATGATTATTTGGTTTTTTTATAAGTGTAGTGTGGATGTTTAAAATGGGTTTGAATGTTTGGTTTTTATAAATGTTTGGTTTTTTATAAATGTTTGGTTTTTTATAAATGTTATTTTTTTATTTGTATAATATGATCTTTTTTATATAATTGTGTATATGAATATGAACGAATGTCGTTTATGTTGCCGAACTAAACAAAACCCAAGATACGAACAATAAAGCATAAATAAGCATAATATTCCAAAAATTTACATAAAACTAAGAGTTCAAATGTACAACCAAGAATATAACCCACCCGTCTAACCCGACCCACCCGGCTGATCCGACCCACCCGGCTGACTGGTGGACGCCCCACCATGCTGACTGCTGGACGCCCAACCCGGAAGTGGACGCGGCTCCAAACCAGCTTCCCGTCGTCTCTCATTCTCGCTCTCTAACAGCCACCGCATGTCAACTCCCATCGTCTGCACATCAGCCCGCAACGACCCCAACTGATCCAGGATCTGCTGAAGTACCTGGGTCGTGCTATCATGCAACCTATCATGCGCCTTCTGCAAACTCAATCTTGATGAAATGATTTTTGTTAACAAAAGCAAACGATACGAACGCATGTTCTTCAACGCTGTGTGGACCATCGAACATAGGGAAGTACGTCTCACTTTGATCATACGGAGAGAGAAATTGAACAACCACCCTAAATTTCTGAGCAATCAGTAATCCTGAGGCGGGCATCTCCATCCATTGGTCGCGCGTTGCTGGTCCCACTCCAATGTGATCGAATGAGTTGGAGACTCTGTCGTAAGTATCGTAATCTACTTCGTTTAAAATTGGCCTCCACCGGTCTTCATTCTCGACGATCTCCTCCTTAAGCTGTGTGCGGATGAAGTACCACATATCCTGTTGCCACCCTAAGCACACAGCTACGGATCGAAACCCACAGTGACCGTCTCCATGGACATCCCGAATGTCTGTAATGTATCTATGATATGCAGGTGGAAGCCATTTCTTAAACCTTTCGATCTCCAGTTTGTACCTGTACCCATCAAAAAGTGAGATTTAATATGTGTATAAATATGTATGCATGTGTGAATTTATATATTAGTAGTTTGTACCTATCCCTTTCCAACAATGGAAAATCTTCATCGTAAACAATCGGTTTGTCCCTTGATTGTTTACCTCTTCTAGAAGGCTTTTTGCCATACGTTGAAAAAATTATATAACAACAACAACAACAACAACAATAATAATAATAATAATAATAATAATAATAATACTAACCGCAGCCTTATCTTCCTTTTTTTCCTTTTCACTTGTTGTTGGCCGACCCCGAGTATCGGTTTGTACCTCAGGAGGTTTATGTTTAGTCATAATCGGATTCAACACCTCCTTCATCTTCTGCAACATGCTTTTTTTCACTTGCACCGGTTGCGACCTTAGTTGCTCAGCGAATGCATTCATTTCGTGCTGAAAGTCAAACTCGGGATTCTCAGCTACTTCTGGCATAAAGTCAAGTCGTGTCCAGAAGACGTCGATATCAGCCAGTGACACTCGTGTATCTGATATATATATATATTCAATCACAACAACAATCAATAATTTTATAAAAATTTGGCAGAGTTTCCTCTGTTTTTGTACGAACCAGACAACACAAGTCGTCTACAAAACGCTTCAAACATTTATAAATTTGACTATTATATCCTAAAAAAAATAATAAGTCTAAAAAATGATGTTACCTTTCGTATCATACAATTGCAATTGACAGGAACATGGCAATCCATAAGTCTTCTTGAGTCGGTGTTCACAAGACCTCTTTTGTTCCATATAATAATTTATCTTGTTGACCCCTCCGAGCATCAAATTAAGCGCTAGATGGGAAACCCTACCGATTACGTCTTGAAACAACGGTAGTTCATGTTTCCACATTCTTGTTGATCGGCTGTGTTCGAAGGAGTGCTTTATCGCTACGTGCCGTGACTCCATAACTTTGTCTATTTCCATCACAAGCGCGTGGAGCGAGCTGTTCGGGCCTTTTATGTACCTCTTAATCAGAGCATGCTGACTCTCGACCCTGTTGGTCGTAGTCTGACCGAACGTAAGGTTTTCATTTGCCCATGCTTCCACAAACATTTCTTTATAATCTCGGAGCCAAACTGACTCCATGTAGTCATAAACCTCTGTAAAAAACAGAATAGTGATGTCAATACAGAAAATATGTACGCTTGTAAAGCAAAATAAAAAATAAAATATATACCCGTTCGATCCTGCCCCCAAAGTCGTCTGTAGAGCGCTTCAAGATTCAATTCGTAAGCCTCTTCGTCAGGAGATTTACACAGTCGACCAAAATACTGCAAAAATATTTCCCATTCTTCTTTTGGAAATCCTGCTTTATGATATTTTGCAATATTTCGTTGAATATGATACCTGCAAAACAACAACAATAATATTAATAATAATAATAATAATAATAATAATAATAATAATAATAATATTTCGTTGAATATGACACCTGCAAAGCAATTTCGTAGCATCCGGGAAAACTGTAGCACATGCACTCATCAGAGCCAGATCTCTATCTGTAACAATTACACGTGGCTCCATACTCTCCTCCAGCAAATCTTTGAGCCTCTCAAGCACCCATATGTAGTTACTCGTTTTCTCTTTAACGATAAATGCATGGGCGATACAAAACGACTGGTTTGTCGACGTCATACCCACAATTTGAACAAACGGGATTCTGTACTCGTTCGTTTTGTAGGTGGCGTCGATCAGCATCACATGTGGGAAGGCACGCCAGAGATTGCACGAGACCCGGTGTGAAAAGAAAATATTCTCAACAGCATCTGTCTCTGGATTCTGCTTGGTGAAATAAGTAAATTTCTTTTCAACCAGGATACTCTCGAGTATCTGCATAACAATAATAATAACAATATTTAATATTTAACAACAACAAAATTAATAATAGTCTATGACAATAATAGTAATTAATAATAATACCTGCATTGGGGTTTTATCGCCGTAAATTCTATGTTTAATCTTGCTCACTGTATTGTGTATGTCTCGTAGAATACATATATTATTCGGGTTTTGTGCTCTGATGACCAAATGTATGTTTGCCGGTTCCAGGCCTTGAAAATAAAGCGTTTCCACCATTTCTTCTTCTTGTGGTGTCAGCCGCCTAGCAAAAGCGTGACCCTCAACATGTATAAAAGGGTCGTGGTTATGATTCGCGTGTTTAACCTCCAACTTCCAACCCTCTTTGCGTAGCCTCCCTATTAACATAAATGGACACTTAATCTTTTTGCTACCCGTAGACCTTACTGTGGCTGTAGTATGGTATTCGCCAGCACGGTCGCATCTCAGGTCTATCCTAATTTTTCTTGCATTATTTCCACTGCCTTTTGAAACAGAACGTCCTGTCACTAGGACGTAACCGCTAGCAAGGTGTAACACCCCAGCCTGACGTGGCCGGGTTGTCGGGTCGGGTTATCGGAGTTACGCAGCGGATTCAGAATATTGACAGTCTTGACTCTTCCAGGATCCACGTCATCATATCTGTTGGGTTACCTGAACACATGCCAAAAATAGTTTCTGTCAACATAAAGTTGGTGAGGTCGTGTATTTTATAAATTGAATGGCCAGTTCATTTATTTGTAATTCATTTATATAAACCATGCTTTACTATTCTAATTCTGGAGGGGGAAATATATTCTATTATACCAATTCGATTAAATTGTACCGATTATATGTCAATCTATTATATTCTATTAGTTGCCATTCCTATCGATTGTATCACTATGTTTGTGATAAATACTTGTACCGACTGGTTCCTGCCCTCTAGTTGGTGCAGGAAAGGAAATGGCGGATACCGTCCAGTACTGTCCTCGTTGTTTCTATTATCCCCTTTTCTATTATATTTTCTTTATTAATTCTATTATGTAAAGCATTTCTATATTTTCTAATAAACGACATGTGTTTCCCCTAAAACGTTTAATAAAACAATAAAAGAGGGGAGTTCACGATACTCACCGGTTTGCGTATAGTCTTCTTTTATTACAATTATATGTCAAATATATATATTGATACGTTTTACGCGTGGGACTCGTTAGATTGTATTATTTAGGATATATATCACATATACAATTTATGTATATATAGAGTTCGGTATATATTAGATAGTCCTAAACTCGGGGTTTATTATTGACACGACACGGACATCCTAAAATCTAGCTGGCTATTACAGCTTAGCACTCGTAGCTAATAAAGCTGGCCATTACAGCTTGGCACACGAACCTATAGGACTCTAGACACGTACTTACCCGGATGCTGGTTCGGCTGATCGTATTATCATTAACCCGAGTCTAGTATATCGTTCTATATATCGAATCTTATATATATAAACGTATATATTCTATATATGATTATTATTCTCTTATTATTATTATCAAGTCCGTACGTTATTCGTATTATATATATATAATCGTATAATTCTAATAATCCTCGTCTAATCAATGGACCGGGTTCTATTCCGGGTGTTGACCGAGTCACTGAGTCGGCTCGGTATCGGCTTGTATTCTCCAGCTCGTTTATCGGTACCTCATAACAAATAACAATTATAATCTTTAGTTAAAAATAGATTATAACATAATATTTGATAACCAATAGAACGATTAGAGATGTATTTACCGGGGATATAACCGGATCTCAACGGAACATAATCGGGACAGAATCAAGGATTAACCGGGAATTATATCCAACCGGTTATCAAACCCGTCTTCCAAACCGGTAATCAATACCGTGTAAAATAGATCACTGGTTGGCTTCACAGGAACTGGTCGAGCATAAAACAGAGGGAGCCCGGCTTGGATCCGGCTATAACGATATACGACAGATACAGAGGCTCGGGTTGGATTTATTATCCGATACAAGATCTCGCTGACAGTCACCATAGCAGGTGACTGTCCAGATTCGTTGAACAGATTCAAGGGAAGTATCATGGTGGTGCTTCGGGTGACAAAAGGGTTCCCGGATTAGTAACCGGAGGCTCGCCGGAGTTCTACCGGAATCACATGGGGACTCTACCGGAACTGACTTAGTCTTATCAACATATAACAATACACACACACATCTACCGATGTGTGTGTGATTGATAGTATATTTCCGATGGGTTTGGGGTTCTGAAGGGTTATAATTGACTGGTTAACACAAGACCCTCTAATAATTACCGGTTCTTAATCGTGGGTTATCAAGAACTGATATAGACAAAAGGGTTATCAGGTGGTTATAGACGACAGTCACCAAGACCGGTGACTGTCCGGCTCGTTTAACTGGAACAGAGGAAGAACATGGCGGGGTTTTGGTGGTGGTTCGTAACAGGGACGAGATGGTGATGGTGGTTGTAAAGGTAGCCGGAGATGGAGGAGGTTTCTTGGTGGTTTGGAGAGGATTATTATCGGGTTAAAGGTTCGGTTCAGCAGAGATAGGGAAGGAAGAGGGTTGTTATTAGAGGTAAGGAGGAGGCGGCGGCGGTGCGGCGGCCGGAGACGGTGGTGGTCCGGCGGCTTGGATCAGAGCATTTCAATACACACACTTTGTGTGTGTGTTCTATGTACAGAGAGAGAGTAGCGAGAGATAGAGATGAGGGGTAGTTTTATAATTAATTTAAATAGAGGGTGTTTGGTTACAGGGATAATTGCTGGAACACGGGTGTTTGGTAATAAGTATTACCATAAAATAAGAAACGTTTAAATAGAAGATAAGGAGCGTTTTATCGAGATAATAAAAATCCAATAATTATTATTTATAAAATAAATTAAAACGGCTAGTCGCGAGATTCGAACTTAAATAATTAAATAAATAATCGGGTGGTCGGGTACGATCCGACCCGTTTAAGAGACCCGTAACACCTCGAGGTGTTACATTCTCCCCCCCTTAGGAAATTTCGTCCCCGAAATTTGAGTGATCTTGTATTTTACACCCTTAATCGATAAGGATGTTACATTGCTAACTTGAACACTTGTCACGAGTTATAATCAGTACTCGTGGTTTGCGAGGAAATCGATCTTTATATCAATTCACATCTACGTTTTAACCTTTCTTGCTATAGTCATGTTAATACAGATACATGGACTATCTGTATCTTCTGGTATGACTATAAAAGGTTTTCCATATAGATTGATATCTTTCTTTATACTACGAATATTTTTCTTATCTTATTTCTCCTCAGAATGAGAAACAGACTGAATATTATTCCTATATAAAGACGATTCGAACATATTTTGGGATTCTAATCGTTTATGTTCAAAGAGATTTACAAATCTCCAGCAAATATCGCTAGAATCTCAAATCAATATGATTTATTCATCGCTTGATATTCGAATTTCTTTACAATAATGGATTCTAGTTGGTTCTTAAGAGATAGATACGGAAGTCCCTTCATTGTCCTGACTTGAATGGGATCCGAGCTACTACCTCTTATATTTGAACTTTAGAATCTGTCATTATTGTAATTCCGAGTCTTAAAGAGTAGAAATGATTTCTTTAAATCATTAGATGTATCTTTTCTGGAGTATAAAGGTACCGGAAAAGACTAATTCATTGATGATTGAGATTTCTCTTAAATCATCTATAATAGTCTTACTGACTATTTCATTGATGATTAACTGCATTGTATTTCGTTACATATTATTTGACTTTTCTTAGTGTATTATTGTGAACGAGGTCTTTCACAATTCTACAGCCAACATATGTAAATTTATCTTTATAGTCTCAGAATCTACTGGTAACAGTCGTTGTTACGATTCTTTGACCTTAAGATTCTTATGGCAATGCATCGATTATTCTCTCTCAAAATCATGATTATCATTCAGGTTTAATGCATGAATACTTATTGCGTTAAGTATTTCTGCAATTATTCCTTCTTGATATCATTATTTTGGAATTTGTTAACACTCTCGATTAAATATTTTATAATTTCTTCTTATAAATTATTCTTTTATAGAATTCTAGTCGTTTTCCTTACGACTAATATTCTTATCTAATTATTATATTGGCATATCGAATGCCTTCTAACAATATTTGGCACTTCAAATGCCTTCTCTTAATATCTGGCATTTCCTATGCCCTTTTAAATTATAATTCTTTTTATTTGTCGATTTATATTCTTTTATTTATCTATTTATATCTTTTTATATCCAAGCAAATACTGATAATATTTATAGCACACACTATAAATTCCATCATTTCTATAATATATTTTTGCTTGGAATAGTTCTTTCTTATTTATGTATTCGATTAAAGTTTATACTTTCAGTGTCTGAAAACACTTTCCGATAAACTTATATATATAGGCAATCTATCATAGATTCTTAATCCAACTATTATAAGCGAAGCTTATTTCATCGGAATATTCGTATGGATAATTCTTGCCAAAACAGTGATTTCTTAATTTATCTCTCACAGCCTTTAATTCGGAACAGGAATCCATCCTTCTTTGGCCAGAGAGTTTTACTGGAAAAATGAGCATAATTCTATTCATTTTTCATTTTCACTTCGATTATACCTTGCGAATCTCTACGCGATTCCGCTTGGTATCAATCGTATTTCGATATATTCGTTATAAATTATTTCTTTTAATAATTCGTTGGATTCTACCATTTCTGGTTTCTGAATCCATACAAATTTATATCTGTTATATTATAAGGATTTAACAATTCCTTCATCACTTCTTGAAATTCAACTTGGTAATACTTTACCGTTTTACCAATTTGATTGTACTATAACTCGCACGAGTCTTCATACGAAGTGACTACAAAGATTTGTTCATAGCATTATATATCCTTATTAAGAATTCTGTGACTTGGTGACAAATGTCCGGATATACCTTCTGTAAGGGTCCAGATATCATTTGCCCCTGATATTGCATAGAGGACATACAGCTATCTTTGGTTGGCAATCAGAAATCAATATACTGATTTTTATAATTCGTAGAAATTAACCAATCGATGGTTATTATTCTGCGAACATATACTTAGTCGTATTTCACGAAGAAATTCCAACTAGATTGCCAGTTCTGTGGTCGTATTCTCCACATATAATACGCTGATGGTTCGACTATATATTTCTTCTTATTATTTCTTTTAATATGTTTATGATACAAACATACTGTAATCTCGATAAACTCCTACTCGAATGTTACTGTGCCTGTGGCATTCATAATTATGTCGCGATCATAATTACTATTCCACCTCACCTAACATTCCAGTACTTATTTATTTTAATCACAATAGGTATGTGTCCTTCACATATTATTCTGATATTTTCTTCTTTATTTTCTCTTTAAATTATATTATTTCGGAATAGAACATGCTGATCCGAGTCTAACGAAATAGACTGTCAATCGTTCAAGAATTTGATCACACCAAAAGATGTCCAATATAATTATTCCATCTTTTAATCTTTGACTTGCTCAAGTCACAGGATTAAGAGAGTACTTATATTGTCACATAATCTAACGAGCATAATTCGGTTTCTTTAGAGAGATTCCAAATTATTTTCGTCACGAGAATTTCGAAATAATAATATTTCTATTCAAAATATTATCTTAATTCTCGGGAGAAAAGATCGAAGATATCATCTGGCTAAAGTTTTTCGATATATATATATATCCAAAGAAAGATTTATAGAACGTGGTAAATACTTATTATTTATATCGAGATAAAATATCAAGGAAGTTGTACGATCGGATATGAATATAGAATCATGCCAAAAATAATCTTGACATATATACGGATACAAATTCAACTAAGGATCTTTACGAAAAATGGTACCGAATATGGAGTGAAATATATTCGGACAAAATGGAACAACCGAGGTTTTTACATAATTACAATATCGAGAAATTATATAATCGAACATTATTAATATTTATATATACGAATACGAATTAATGAATAAATCTCTATGAAAATAACATTAAATGCGATATAAAATATGTTTCGATAAAATAATACGGTCGTGGTTCTTTTATATAAAAA
This sequence comes from Ambrosia trifida, assembly GCA_028751855.1. Classification (NCBI taxonomy): domain Eukaryota; kingdom Viridiplantae; phylum Streptophyta; class Magnoliopsida; order Asterales; family Asteraceae; genus Ambrosia; species Ambrosia trifida. The sequence goes on along the minus strand of CM054125.1, from coordinate 5,219,885 downwards.
CTTTTAGGAATAATTTTATAATAATAATACTGATTCAAGTTTCATAATAATACTTATTTTCGAAAATAATAACTATCTGAAAAGGGTCGTTGTAAAAATTTTTCATAGTGTCGGAATTCTTAAATTTTTAATAAATAAAATTCTTATTATAAATTGATAAAATAAATAAATTTCTTAAAATATCGAAATCAAAACTTTAAGATTAAACAGATAAATTTAAATAAAACCTGAGATAGATTCTGGGGTGTTTCAAAAATTATCAATACTAAAAAAATAAAATATCAACAGGTTTTCTTAATTTTATAAAATATTTAAAATTTTGAACGGAGAGTATTCATATATATTTTCTCAAAACTGAAATATTGTAAAAATAATACTAAATTCAATAAACTTCAAAATTTATACTGAAAAGATTTTAAAATTCTTTTAAAATAATCGCGGTATATATGGGATTTTTATTTAAATAATCGAGGAAAATTCTTAGGAAACACAATATTTATATATTTTTATTCAAAACTGAAATACTGGTTTAGTATAATAATAAAATAAAAATAACCGAGAATAAATTTAGTAAATTACTGAAATATTCTGAAGGAATTTATAAAAACAATTGATATTATTGTGGGAATATTTCAAATTTTCGATTAAAAAGAATTGGAGGGAATTCTTTAGAAACACAATATTTATATGTCTCTAGCATATCTGATAAAATTTCGGAATTTTCGGAATAAAAATAATATTTCTGGAGACTCGATCATAGGAATGTTCAAGTCGGAGCGTAATATTTGTATTCTATTTATAATTTTGGAATAACCGTGAGGTTAACGATCTGATAGAAATAGTCACTGGGACTGGAATAATTCAATAACTTATCGGAAGTTTCTTGAATTAACGATGGATGATTTATGTTTTATAATCTATTTATTTTTCTATATATATTTATACTTTTTATAACTTATTTCATTTCTTTATTTATATCTCGATTTAATTTCTGACTTCTTTTAATATATCTGGTTTATGTTCTGTATTTTTGTCTTATTTCTTTTAATACCGTGAATTATGTTTTATATTCTTTCGTAATTCATATGGCCTTAATATCCTGTAAGATTTCCCAGAAATTAAATGTGTATGTAAATTCACAATTGTGTACAGAATTGTCAATTTACCCCACATAATCATTCTAGTAATATCCTGTAGTGGATTTGTTTTAATTTCTAATATACTATTCTGGTGCTCACCAACTTTATAATGGTTTGGCATTTAGGTACCCAAAATTTTTCCTTCTAATATTCTTTTTACCCTATCCATATTTCTAATCACAATTTCTTTTAAAAGACATTTCTGGTAGATCCTGGATTAATAATTATTTCAAGACTGTCCATAAGCGCAGCTCTGATACCAACCTGTAACACCCCAGCCTGACGTGGCCGGGTTGTCGGGTCGGGTTATCGGAGTTACGCAGCGGATTCAGAATATTGACAGTCTTGACTCTTCCAGGATCCACGTCATCATATCTGTTGGGTTACCTGAACACATGCCAAAAATAGTTTCTGTCAACATAAAGTTGGTGAGGTCGTGTATTTTATAAATTGAATGGCCAGTTCATTTATTTGTAATTCATTTATATAAACCATGCTTTACTATTCTAATTCTGGAGGGGGAAATATATTCTATTATACCAATTCGATTAAATTGTACCGATTATATGTCAATCTATTATATTCTATTAGTTGCCATTCCTATCGATTGTATCACTATGTTTGTGATAAATACTTGTACCGACTGGTTCCTGCCCTCTAGTTGGTGCAGGAAAGGAAATGGCGGATACCGTCCAGTACTGTCCTCGTTGTTTCTATTATCCCCTTTTCTATTATATTTTCTTTATTAATTCTATTATGTAAAGCATTTCTATATTTTCTAATAAACGACATGTGTTTCCCCTAAAACGTTTAATAAAACAATAAAAGAGGGGAGTTCACGATACTCACCGGTTTGCGTATAGTCTTCTTTTATTACAATTATATGTCAAATATATATATTGATACGTTTTACGCGTGGGACTCGTTAGATTGTATTATTTAGGATATATATCACATATACAATTTATGTATATATAGAGTTCGGTATATATTAGATAGTCCTAAACTCGGGGTTTATTATTGACACGACACGGACATCCTAAAATCTAGCTGGCTATTACAGCTTAGCACTCGTAGCTAATAAAGCTGGCCATTACAGCTTGGCACACGAACCTATAGGACTCTAGACACGTACTTACCCGGATGCTGGTTCGGCTGATCGTATTATCATTAACCCGAGTCTAGTATATCGTTCTATATATCGAATCTTATATATATAAACGTATATATTCTATATATGATTATTATTCTCTTATTATTATTATCAAGTCCGTACGTTATTCGTATTATATATATATAATCGTATAATTCTAATAATCCTCGTCTAATCAATGGACCGGGTTCTATTCCGGGTGTTGACCGAGTCACTGAGTCGGCTCGGTATCGGCTTGTATTCTCCAGCTCGTTTATCGGTACCTCATAACAAATAACAATTATAATCTTTAGTTAAAAATAGATTATAACATAATATTTGATAACCAATAGAACGATTAGAGATGTATTTACCGGGGATATAACCGGATCTCAACGGAACATAATCGGGACAGAATCAAGGATTAACCGGGAATTATATCCAACCGGTTATCAAACCCGTCTTCCAAACCGGTAATCAATACCGTGTAAAATAGATCACTGGTTGGCTTCACAGGAACTGGTCGAGCATAAAACAGAGGGAGCCCGGCTTGGATCCGGCTATAACGATATACGACAGATACAGAGGCTCGGGTTGGATTTATTATCCGATACAAGATCTCGCTGACAGTCACCATAGCAGGTGACTGTCCAGATTCGTTGAACAGATTCAAGGGAAGTATCATGGTGGTGCTTCGGGTGACAAAAGGGTTCCCGGATTAGTAACCGGAGGCTCGCCGGAGTTCTACCGGAATCACATGGGGACTCTACCGGAACTGACTTAGTCTTATCAACATATAACAATACACACACACATCTACCGATGTGTGTGTGATTGATAGTATATTTCCGATGGGTTTGGGGTTCTGAAGGGTTATAATTGACTGGTTAACACAAGACCCTCTAATAATTACCGGTTCTTAATCGTGGGTTATCAAGAACTGATATAGACAAAAGGGTTATCAGGTGGTTATAGACGACAGTCACCAAGACCGGTGACTGTCCGGCTCGTTTAACTGGAACAGAGGAAGAACATGGCGGGGTTTTGGTGGTGGTTCGTAACAGGGACGAGATGGTGATGGTGGTTGTAAAGGTAGCCGGAGATGGAGGAGGTTTCTTGGTGGTTTGGAGAGGATTATTATCGGGTTAAAGGTTCGGTTCAGCAGAGATAGGGAAGGAAGAGGGTTGTTATTAGAGGTAAGGAGGAGGCGGCGGCGGTGCGGCGGCCGGAGACGGTGGTGGTCCGGCGGCTTGGATCAGAGCATTTCAATACACACACTTTGTGTGTGTGTTCTATGTACAGAGAGAGAGTAGCGAGAGATAGAGATGAGGGGTAGTTTTATAATTAATTTAAATAGAGGGTGTTTGGTTACAGGGATAATTGCTGGAACACGGGTGTTTGGTAATAAGTATTACCATAAAATAAGAAACGTTTAAATAGAAGATAAGGAGCGTTTTATCGAGATAATAAAAATCCAATAATTATTATTTATAAAATAAATTAAAACGGCTAGTCGCGAGATTCGAACTTAAATAATTAAATAAATAATCGGGTGGTCGGGTACGATCCGACCCGTTTAAGAGACCCGTAACACCTCGAGGTGTTACACAAGGGCTCTATCGTAAGCCCATTGTTTCATCTCTTCAACAGACCCGAATACCTGAAAATTTATACAAGAGTCTAGTCTAAATTCATACTACTCTAAATTATATACTACTGTAAAGATATACTAGTGTAAATAAATAAACGCACCTGCTCGGTTTCATACGAAACATCCGGGTTAGGTTCAACTTTTATGTTAACATCTTCATAAGCATCTTCCTGGTTGTCATCATTCGGGTTAGAGCCGTTATAATCTTCCTCTAAGTCCTTAGCACGATTCCCGCGCGAATGGTAACTCCCGTACGTGTACTGCGGGTAGCTTGGTGGCACGAAAAATGACTCCTGTTCCTCTGCATATTCCTCGTTGAGATCGGGCAGCATGTTCCCGTCATTACCACGAACCCCGGATTTAACCTCCTCTTCACCAACTTGAACCTCGGGTTCATACCCTACGCTTTCAGAGACGTAAGACTCGTTCTCAGACAGGTCAACGGTTGTAAAGCTTTGTAAATATGTCATCGTGAGACCGGGAAGTCGAAATGGGTCGAGGGTTTTGGTGGTGGTGATGTTTTAAGGTTTGGTTCAAATGGGGAAGAAGCTGATCGTGTAATGGTTAAATCTGGAAATCTCAACGGGCCGTCGAGGCCTATATGGGCCGTCTAGGGATTAAATGCCCTAACCTAACACATTTCTACGGGACGTCGGGGCCTGGACGGCCCGTCCTAATGTACCTTTTTCAGACTTTTCAGTCTGAACTGCCTGCTTTTGCAGGAGTTCAGACTGATCACTTCGTACATCGTACTTCTACGGGCCGTCTGGGCCTCGACGGCCCGTCGTTTTTGTCTTTTCTGTAAACAAACGGCCCATCAAGGCCTGGACGACCCGTCCTGAAACCCTAATTTTTCTTAGCGGCCCATCTAGGCCTCGACGACCCGTCCTAAGGTTGTTTAGGGTTTTTTGTTGGTTGTGTAAATAATATCACCCAATTAAAATTAGCTAGATATTTTGTGCACCCTTAGGTTTGCTAGGTTTATTCTAGGTATTCTTTTGTAGTTTTGGACACTCGATGGCTTGGGGTTCGTCTACTTATTCGTGTCTAGTTATTCCTAGGTTTTTAGTTTATCATCTTAGAGCTAGCCTCATAACTAGAGGGTTGTTGGCATCAGTGGTGTCACGTACTTGGTAGTTGTGAGAGTCGGGATTCTTAGGGAAACCTGAATCCATCTTAGCACTTCTACACATTGTCTTGATTATTCTTCATAGATTGGTTTTCTAGCGACTTAATTGTGGGTGCGGATCACACTCTTAGATTTCTATTTACTATACGATTCTCTCATCCCTCACCAGAGATTGGTCGGGTCAGAAATCAGGATTCTAGTCACTTGTCTTAGAGGCTGTTTGGTAGCCTCTTAATCAGGCTCTTAATCATTCAGTGCTGAATGATTTAGCATTCAGTGCGTTTGTTTCAGCCTCTTAATGGAATGGTTAAGGTTGAATCATTAAGACTTGGGATATTGCTGAACCATTAAGCACTGAATCATTAAGCACTGAACTAGGCTGAACCTTAACGAAATTCTCACACCAATGTGGAACAAGAAAACTAGCCATTAAGAGGTTCAACTTAATGATTCAGCACACCATACAGACCTCTTAATGATTCAGCACTTAACTGTGTTCCAGAGTTTCATTTAAAGGGGGAAGGGAAAAGATTGGGAAGGAAGTGAGGGAAAAATGTGTTCCAGAGTTTTTTATAGGAGGGAAAGGGAGGGAATGAGAGGGATAATATAGAGCTTTTTGGAGTGATTTTCAATCTTTCCAATTTGGAAGGAACCGAAGAGAAAGAAAGAGGATGAAGATCTTTTCTCTTCCCCCCTTAAATGAAACTCTGGAACACAGCGTTAATCAACCAAACAACCCCTTACCTTACCTAGAGGTCATTACAAGTTATTGGGAATTCATAGTCAGGGCGGTTCTTGGTCATTAATTGGTTTTAAAACTCGTGTTTCTAAATTTCCATTTGTCTACTTTGTTCTTTTAGTTCTTTAGTTTTCGTAGTTCTATTATTTAATTAACTTAGTTTTTTCAAAAACCCAAAAGTCCACTTTATTTCAGTCTCATATTCGATAGAGGTCTTTTACTTAGGGTGTTCTATAGAGTCCCTAGGTTTGATATTTGGTCTTGCCTTTCTACTACCTTGCGATCTATGGCGGACCTTGAACTTTTGACTAGGTTGGGCCGAACTTTTGACTAGGTTGACTCAGCGATTCGGTTAGGTTCGGGTCAAACAAAAAGAACTATAAATATGCATTTATCTTTAATAATTTAAATTACCATTTTTAAACAAAAAGAAAACAACAACAAATTTTAACAAACAAAGACCGAAAATATAATTAAAAATGCGAAAGAAAGGATAACTAACTTAAAAAGGTATCACAACTTAGCCCGACGGCTTTAGTGTTATATATACGTGTATTTCGATATCGCACCCGTAGAAATTTCAATTTCTAACCTGTGCAAATCTTTACACCAAAACCTTAAAAATTCTAGCACTGAACCCTTAGAAAACTTGAAACCGATCCTTAGAAAATTTGACAACAAACCTTAACCCACATTTTAATTAACAAATAATAACTTGTTAAGACCACATTCTATTAAAAATTAACCTATTAACTCATTTAGCAAACATTTAATTAAAAGAAACACATTAGTTTTTTTTGTTGGTTTATCGATTATTGAAGTTATCTTTCGTTTTACCCGTCATGACTGCAACTATTTAGAGATCCCTTTTAGCAATGAAGTATGTGAAGTCTGATTTGAGTAGTTGGATTGGTAATGAACTTTTAATTATTTGCATTTTAATTTGATTTTGCTATTTTTATTATGTGATCCAACCCGAACCTACTTAAACCGTTAACCGGACTAGATAAAAGACAGAAACTTAGTGATAAAAATCGGTCGTTCGGTAGGAAAAGATTCTTGGCTACGCCACTGGCATCGAGTGCTCATTGAATCTACCATTCGACTCATGTTGTTGTTTATCCAGTGTTTCTGTAAATAGGTATAATCAATAATACTGTTCAAAAGTAACACCCAGTCTTTGTCGCGCCCCACTGGTATGATTGCAACGCCTTGAAAACGCCCCACCGCCTGCAAAAGTAGTGCCACGTTAACACTGTTGTGGCCATTAACGTGTATAGGACTAGGCTAATGCACAATACACTCGGTCTAACATTACCTAACCTACACACCAGTGATTAAGGTTGTTCAAATTGCTTGCGGCTCGCTTGGAAAATATTTGTTCGATTTCCCGCTTGGTTGTGAACGAGCCGATCAACTCTGTCCGATTTGTAAACGAGCCAAGCACAAGCAAAGGTCCTATCGACTCGATTCGACTTGAATAATATATATTAATTATTATACACACACACAAATTACAAGTATATTTATCGTTTTATACAGACCACTCAATTGGGTTTGACATATTTATACTTACTAGTCCAATCAACCCAATAAATAATTTAACACTAAGTTTAATTTTAAAACCCTAAGTCATAAAACAACAGTCTTGACTTATTTCTCTTATAGTCCCCCATCAACAATTGTCTCATGCTAGCACCCTACGGCACAATACGACAAATGTTATCTGCAACATGGTCATCACCTTTCCTGCCTCAACTTGAGCCTAATCCTCAGACAATCGAACCTCAAGCTTATTGTCGTAATCGGAAATTCAGACCTAAGTTGCTACCCGACAACGACCTATCCATTTGTAGCTCGCTCAGCAAAAATCGCGCTTGAAAAATGGTCGCTTGGCTTTTGGTTCGATTGTAAACGAACCGATCGGCTCAGTTAAGATTGTAAACGAGCCAAACAAGACTAAAGATCCGCTCATCCGGTGAACAACACTCTCCGAGTTGAAAAAAAAAACACAAATATAAATTATTGGTAAGTTAGTGGACCATCTATGTAACTTTACTCTAATGTAGTAATCATGTTAACGACAAATCTGCAGAAGTTCAGATATCCTCAGCCAACCACCATCGTCTCTTCTCCGGTGAACTTCTGGGCCCATAGACAGAGGGAGGGAAGGAACGATATTGCAAAGATTCACTTATTATTATTATTACCATGAGAGGCTCCTCATCTTCATTTTTCTCTCAGTTTGTTTCTTCTGCTCTGAGAACTAAACCATTCGGCAAATCATCTGACGCCCTCCGATCAACCTCCAGTGATTGCCTCGTCCGTCGTCTCGGACCCTTTGATTTAATTCTTCTAGGCATTGGTGCATCCATTGGTGCCGGCATCTTCGTCGTCACCGGCACGGTTGCCCGTGATGCTGGTCCCGGTCAGTTTCTTTTTCCTATTCAAATAATATTAATATTAATATTAATAATACTTTACTGATTTCAATCAAGTTTGCATTTTTTTTAGTGGGGTTTTAGTAATTAGGCTTTCTTGATTAAAAGTTAAAACCTTGTTTGCCCTTTGTGTTTGTCATCTGCTTGTCTTGCAAATAATTCTTTCATGGTTTTTAATTATTTATAAAGCTTTGACTCAAACCAAAACAGGGTCTATTAGATTACTACTGTTTCACATTATGAGCTGTTCATCTAGATGTTTTATTTTTGTTAAAAAAGTTACATATTTTGTCCATAAAAAGCTGAACTTATAACTTTCATATGTTAAAACCTTTAAAAGTTTTGTTATGTATTTAATAGACGCCCTGCTTGCAGTGTGCGCATACTATGTGTGTGTGTGTGGGGGGGGGGGTGTTTGAAATTGCCCTAATTTTAACGTTCTTTTACTAGTGTCGTGAAAATAACGTTAGAAGCAGCGGACGGTGTTATGCATTTAATGGTACAGAGGCGAAGGATACTTGGGGGCAGGGGTGGCCCTGGCCCCCCTGTTTTTTGGCGCAATAGTGGAAATTTACGATTTTCGTAGGTAAATTGAGTCCGGGTTGAGCCCGGCCCCCGCCGATTTTCCACTACCGATCGAAAAAAATTGAGTCCGGCCCCCACCGATTCGAAAACCAAGCTTCGCCATTTGAAATTTGTATACTGCTAATTTGAAAACATTAAAATGTGTTGCATTACTTTTAGAATAATGGTTATTAGTATGATTACATGTCATTTATGATGATTTTAGTCCTGAGTATTGATACCACATTTTGATTGCAGGAGTTACAATTAGCTTCCTACTGGCAGGAGCATCATGTGTTCTAAATGCTTTATGCTACGCTGAGCTGGCTTCTCGCTTTCCTGCGGTCGTTGGGGGAGCATACTTGTACTCGTACACCGCTTTTAATGAGCTCACTGCGTTTCTTGTGTTTACACAAATGATGCTTGATTATCATATTGGTGCTGCTAGCATAGCGCGGAGCTTAGCCAGCTACGTTATTAATATATTTGAGCTCATACCCTCCATCAAGGATAATATTCCAAATTGGGTTGGACATGGAAGTGATGATATTTTTGGGTTTTTTTCTATAAACCTATTGGCACCGATCCTTTTAGTAGTTTTGACTATAATATTATGCCGTGGTGTTGGTGAATCGACACTATTAAATACTATCATGACCATTACCAAGGTCATCCAGTTCGAGTAACTTATAATATTTCCCTATTATCCTTTGGTTATTATAGAGTAGTCTTTGCAATACAAAAATGGGTAGCGGTGCAGCTTGTGGCCCGTTTACCTGCATGTCACTTGTAATTGGATGTTCTGTTAATTTAATGAGAGGTATTCAATTTATAGAGTTAATTTTTCTTTTTTGTCTGGCTCGAGACAGGTAATTATTGTTCTTGTGGTTATCCTCGTTGGTGCATTTGAGGTTGATGATTCAAACTGGTCACCTTTTGCTCCAAACGGTTTTAAATCCATGTTAACCGGAGCCACTGTAGCTTTTTTTGCATATGTTGGATTTGATGCAGTTGCTAATTCAGCCGAAGAATCTAAAAGACCACAGGTGAGCATAAAACTAGATCTTGCCTTTTCGTTATATCTGATAAAGTTATTCAAGTTTTCTTATACTTGATACTTTCAGCGGGACCTACCGATAGGAATCATTGGGAGCCTTCTTGTATGTGTCGTATTATACGTTGGTGTTTGCTTAGTTATTACGGGTATGCTACCTTATAACTTACTTGGTGAAGATGCTCCCTTGGCCGAGGCTTTTAAATCGAAAGGGTTAAACTTTGTATCGGTTTTAATCAGCATTGGTGCAATTGCTGGGCTCACAACAACTCTACTAGTTGGTCTATATGTTCAGGTAAGAATAATATTCTATTATTTTGTCACTAAACCGTTTAAATAACTTGTATTTTCTTAATGATCAGTCTCGCCTGTATCTTGGGCTTGGAAGAGACGGGTTATTACCTGCAGTATTTGCTAAAGTTCATCCAACACGTCACACTCCAATTCATTCTCAAATCTGGGTTGGAATTGTCGCATTTATTTTGGCTGGACTGTTAAACGTGACTGTGCTGTCGCATATACTTTCAGTTGGATCACTGGTATACTCTTCTGAATTTTTTTGCATACAAACCATTTCACTATCATTTGTATGTGACTATGTTCTCAATACAAATATGATTTTGATGCAGGCAGGTTACTCAGTTGTGGCAGCATGTGTGATGACACTTCGATGGGATGATAGTCGTGACTCAAAGAGGATGGAAGGCATCACATGCATTACTGTGATTGCTTGTTGTGGTTTTGTTGCTGGAATTCTATACCGTTATGGTGTTTCAACTGTCGCGTATATATTTCTTATTTTACCCATAGCTATTGCAATCTTTGCAGCTGCAGGTCTTCAATTTAGGCAGGTAAGTTTAGTCAAAGTCATACGAATGCCTGTTAACTTGGTTTTAAAATGTGTGCATCAAGAGCGCATAATGCGTGCATTGAATGATGCGGTGATGAGATTGCATCGATTGATGCGATGCCATGATGCGCACATCACATGGTGTGGTATGAGCGATCTTATGCGTGATGCGGCACCTTATGTGGTTGACCAGTATTTGAACAAATTGGACCGTCGATTGCAATGGCTTTTTCAAATCTGTTTGAACAAATCTGAACATTGATTGGGCAACGGGTTTGAATATATGAACAAATTAGACCATTGATTTAACAAATCTAATCAGATATGATGAGAATATCTTATATTTTAGGGTTTAAAAGCTAACAAGTTAAAATAATATCTATAAATATTTTTTTAGTACTTTTTAATACAGAACGCCTCGCAGAGCGCGCATCACGCACCAACTTTTGGGATCAATACGCACCGGATTGCCACTCGCTTTTTTAAAACAACGCCTGTTGGTATATAATGGCAAATTACCAAAGGGATATACAGTGGTCTCAATAATATTATGACATGTTACCAAAGAATATGCATGAAGATGATAAACTGACAAAACAAATATAAACCCATAATACAAACAAACAAATGTACCCAGTAAAAAATATACACACATAATATATTTAGTTATTCAGTTGGTTCTGCATGAAGGTAACAGAAATAAAAGGGGTAGCGGCGCAGCCTGTGGTCCGTTTACCTACGTGTCGCTTGTAATTGGCTGTTTTTGATTGAAATAAACTACGTCATTTAATTTCTTCTCTCATCCATCCACATTTTATTTCTGTTACCTTCACGCAGGTCTATAGAGATCCGCCTGGCTTCTCTTGCCCCTGGGTTCCAATAGTGCCTGCTGTTTGCATCTTCTTTAACATATTCCTTTTCGCTCAGGTTTGCTTTTTTGTAGCCTTTCAATAAATTTATCTGCCAAAGTTTAAAAAAAAATTTGAGTGAATCATTTAAATCACAAATTATATAGACTGACTGTAATTTTCATATGCAGCTTCACTATGAAGCATGGGTGAGATTTGTTGTCCTTAGCATTGTTGCGGTTTTTGTATACGCATTTTATGGGCAATATCATGCAAATCCTGCAACTGACGACACCATTTATTACCATAGAGCACCAGAAGTTGTAGCTGAATAAATCTTTTATGCATATCATAGGTGAGCACTCGATTCGTTGAAGCGTATTCTTGTACTTTTATTTGTTCCCCACGAGCAAAACATATGCTCGTAATTAGATGCTCAAACAGATAGGTTAGGAATATAGCTATCTAATATACACTCTATAGCATATCTTCTTGTCAAGTTATTAGTAAAAGTTCTTCTAGGAGTGGTGCCTCTGGAAACCTGCAAATTTGTATGTTACAAAGCCTATAGTAATATTTTTATGGTATTGTTACATCTATTATCTATTAATTAATATATATAAAAGAATTGAACATTGCTGACGTGGCGTGCAATGGTGCTTTCAACCTCTCCATGAAACTGTCACGTGGCATCATAATTGAAAGATTTTAGTGTTTTTGAATTATTTCCATTTTTAATTAAATTGAGTTATTTTAGGAAAAAAGAATTTAAAAATAAATTTAAAATTTTCTCTCTTATATTTCCTCCCATAATTTTTAAACGTTTATATCTTTTATATACGGGATTTTTTAAAGAAAAAAATTATACCAAATTAACGAGCGTTTTATTATCTTTCCAATGAGTACCATAGTGCTATATAAAAAACGGAGAAAAAATCGACTATTTTTTGTGGGGTTTCGTTCATACAGGAAAAAAACACACAAAGTGTTCATGTTATTCATTAATCATGTTTTTTTCTTTTAAACCAGGTTTTTATTTACGATGTTGAAAATCAGCCCAATCGCCATGTTATCATTGGAATTTTACTAGGTATACTTCATCAAGAGAAGCTAGGAGAAAGAATCGCGCAACACTGCAACACATGGTGTCAGCTTATAGCAATGTTATTTTTTATTTATTTAATTACAAGAGTAATAAATATTACTATTAGTATTAGTATTATTAGAATGATTATATTTTTCAACCCCGGGACGCTCTCGGAAAGAATTGATAGTTGCTGCGTGGCGTTCAATGGTGGCCTCAACTATCTCTTGATTATGCCACGTGACATAATGAGATGCAATGGTTGTAACTTAAGTGTTTGTTTAGTTGATTAGGTTAGGAATTATAAGAGCCATTAGAATGTGAGAAATTAGAGAGATGTTATGAGTTTTTGAATAGTTGCAGCGTACATAAATGATTCTTTAGATGATTACTGATTAGGTTTTAGATTAGGGAATATTAGTTATTACTGATTAGAATACTATGAACATGCAATGATTGAGAGATTTTGTGGTTAGTTAACTTGAGCCATTTGCAATAGGTTATCACGTAAAATTAGTTTTTCAACCCCGGGACCCTCCCGAGGTATTCAGCTAGTGTCAAATAAACAGAACTATAAAGGGGTCTTTCGTAATTGTAGCATAATAAATACATATGTAACGTATTGAATAGATAATGCATAGTTTTAGACCGACGCATATGTATGTACGTATAATTGCTCCAAACAAACTATGTTCTCAAACATATTAAACATTTCTTTTTTAGTCGGGTACATACGTAATTAATGAATTTTTTAAGAGGATATATGTAATTGCCCCAAATAATTCCAACTTTATTAGTTTGGAAGACAATAATTCCAACTTGAAAGTTGTAATTTAACAGTCACAACTTGTCAAGGGCTTTATTTCATTGGACCGAAACTAACAGAGGTTAACTCTGTTAGTTAGTTGTTAGTTACTTGGAAAAAAAGGCTGGCCCACTATTTTGTGATGTGTATTTTCCTTTTTTTAATCTATATATATTTTATATACACACATATTATATATACACACATATAACATCTTCACCACAACCACCTGCTACTACTGTTTACCACTGCCATCTCCGACGACGCCCACCACCACCACTCTACACCACAACCACTTGCCACCACTGTCAACCACCACCATCTTTGACGACACCCACCAACACCACCACTCTACACCATCGTTCCATCTCACTCGAAACCCTAAATCTGAAGCAAACAATTAGGGCTTCTTCCCTCAAAGCAATTAAGGCTTCAACAATTAGGGCTCCGACCCCTCTACTTCTCCCTGTCTTCTTCCCACTGTCTTCTGCCTCTCTTTGATACATCACGATGGGTAACACCACAATTCCACTTTTAAATTAACTCAAACTCCAACACTGTTGTCATCATCGAAAAGAAACAACCCTAAACGACAAAATCGGTGGCTCCGACCCCTCTACTTCTCCCTGTCTTCTTCCCACTGTCTTCTGCCTCTCTTTGATACATCACGATGGGTAACACCACAATTCCACTTTTAAATTAACTCAAACTCCAATACTGTCGTCATCATCGAAAAGAAACAACCCTAAACGACAAAATCGGTGGCGGTGGTTCGTGTTCGATTTGAGTCCTGTGATTTTCGATATGGTGTAATCCACTTACCATTCTACCGAGATCTCGTTTCAGACCTGGAACGAAGATAAGGGTCAAATTAAATGCTTTTCGACACATGGGGAATATTAGTATGGGTGTTTAAGAGTGTAGATCATATAAGTAGCGAATGGTGAAGACGGTTGTGGTGGTGGCAGGTGGTTGTGGTAAAGATGATGAAGGAAACCAGATATTAAAACTTTGTTTGTGGGCCCCTTTTAATTATAAAACGTTATTAAAACCTTTTTTTTTTAATTGAAATATCCAAGTAGATGTGGGCCCATGGTTTTTTTTTAAGTAGGGACTGTTAAGTTACAACTTTTAATTTGGGATTATTTAAATCCTATTTCCCCTAATATGTATGGGTGCAGGTAAAAAAAAAAATAACATAGATATTTTCCTTATAAAACCCCTACATTTTCTCAACACAAATGGTGGGTAAATTGACAAATTTAACAAACATATAAATATATAAGAAATCCCGAAAAAATGAGAGATGGTGAGGATAGATACGCAAGTAAAATTCAGAAAACAAAGGAAGAAAGGGGATCATCGCATGTTGATAGATAGCTACAGAAATGGAAGCAAGATATTAAAAGAATGGAGGATGCAAGGGATGGAGATTTAAGGGTACCATTAATCTCCTCCCTCTTCTTCGTATTGGTTTTCACCGGCGGTATTTTCTTAACATGTTATGTTTTCGCACCCAACGTTTCTCAACCATGGTTTCCTGGAATCGCGTTAGTTTTGATAGGATCGCCATGGGTCTTTTGGTTGTTGACCTATTTGTACACATGCTTTAAGGGCTGTTGTGGTAATAATGAATATGGCCATGCAAATTCAAGGCAAGGGTTCCCTTCTCATCCAATGACCCCTCGTGGCAGTGTTGTCTCGAACCAAACCGAGGATGGTTCACCAAGCGATCAGGCAGTCGTTTTGGACAATGTTGCTTCGCGTCATGTGCATTTTGGGGAGGAGGTGTTGGTGGTGGAAAGTGATGGGAGCAAGGTTATTCATGAGATGGATTCATGGACGAATTCATCCAAGTCAACCCAAGTGTCATTCAATGCATCTTGACATAATTTTTATGTTACTTTTCCTTAAATTTTATGATGTAGAGTTATGTTGATAGAATCTGATTTCATTTGCAAACAGGATTTAGAAAAGATATGTTTATCAATTTATGCTGACTTTTATGCGTTTTTAGCAAATAGTTTAGAATTTTGAATCACGATATATCCTATAATAGCATATACATACTATAGTTTCGTGCGAGGAGCCTACATCCAGGTGCCAAACCTTCCCGTTCACGTTAGCTCTTGTTGATATTGTCATCGCTCTTCATCCAGGTGCCAAACCTTCCCTTTAACGTTAGCTCTTGTTGATATTGTCATCGCTCTTCATCCAAGTGCCAAACCTTCCCTTTAACGTGAGATCTTGTTGATATTGTCATCGTTCTTCATCCAGGTGTCAAACCTTCTTGCTAATGTGAGCTCTTGGTGAAACTATCATCCATAGGCATAACTTTTTTTTTTTTTTTTTTCAACAAGCGTATTATTTCAATCACTTCATTCAAAAGAGGTTTATTATTAGAGTTATATATATTATTGATAATCAATTTAGTTGAGATGCTATTTTAAATGATGATTTAACTCTTAGAATTTTACTAACATATTAGATGTTTATCACAGTGGCGGACCTACTTACATCCCAACGAGGCAGGTGCCCCCTTAAGAAAAAGTTTTTAGTGCCGTCCACCCTTAGGGTGGGGTGGCATGAGAAATGAGGGTTAGAGCTTGGGCTAAAAAGTTTAAAGTTCGAATCTGATCCAACCCGGGTTTTACCGTAGCGGGCCTTCTGGCAAACGGGTTTTCCCTGGTTCGGGAACTTGTGGGTTTAGGCTAACCAGCGCTATTGGTAAACCCAAGAGTATGGGGAGCTTTCACCCAAGGGGGCGGGCGTCCCCCGGTAGTCAGGCATTAGTTTCGTTGGCCGTTAAAAAAAAAATTTAGTGTAATTTGTAGGCAAAAATCCCGATCACAGCCCTTAAAAGTTCGGTTAAACCTGACGATCGCCTCCCAAGAAAGTAATTTATGGTCCACCACTTATTTATCAGTTAATTTTTTGAAGCGTCGCCATTGGAGAAAAATTTGATTCTTCCACCTAGTAAATTTCTAAAACTACAGTATTAGTAGTGCTCGTAAATTATTCTCAACTACCAAGGGTCATGTTTAAAATGTTCAAAATTGCGCTTCGTTAATAATACCAAAACTAATAAAAAAAATATCCACTAAAACGTTGACCCCATCAACCTCTTGTGCGGCCGTCCTTCACCAGATTAACAATCTTTTGTTTTACAAAGAAACAAAGATCATATCATATTCATGAATAATGTTGACAATGTTATTTTTGTCCACCGCAAAAATTTAAAATCATGTATATATTTCTTATGACAACCATGACTTGCGCTCCTAAACTAGCCCCTTAGATACCAACCTTTGTGGATACAAAATCAATATTGTATAGAGAATTGTGAAATCTCATAAATATTTATGCATAATGTTGACAATGTTATTTTTGGCACGTATCCGCAAAAGTTTCAAGTCACGTACGTATATCGCTTTTGAAATTGAAGAGATAGGTACCCGCACACGCGCAGAAAGGAAACCCGCGCACACGTCAGCACAGTAATATAACGTGGCGTTCTGGAAGACGGCGCACGCAACAACAAAAAAGGACAAATATCACCCGACAGGAGCAGAGCCAACAACCAATCACAGGCCAGAGCACCCTGCTCCACGATCTCCTGCCAGTACGAGGTACTGAAAAGGACGAAAAGGACGACGTCAGGACACGTGGACCAATCAAAAGAAGACAGCGCAGAAAATGACAACGGCCACAATCGTACAAGACAGCTGCCATGCTCCTCACAGCCAATCATAGGCTACCTAAGCAGCCTATAAATACCTCCCTTCGTCACCAGAAGAAGGGATCGGAAAACGAAGGAATAGAATTCATATAGAGAGCTGTGAGAGATAGATTATAGTCGAAACGCTGTAATAATCTTATAACAATGTCTTGTAACTTGTCCTGATAAATAAGAAGTCCGTTCCTTTACATTATTAGTTCAGTATCATTGTTATATTTCGATTATTAACACCCGGTGTTTCTTCATTGGCGCCATCCGTCTATTGAGTTATTAAGAACAACAATTTAAAAACTTCTATCTCTCATCACACCAGCGATGAGTTCTTTACCAATCAACACAAACTCTCCACAAGGCCCGTCCGGCACTGGTGTAGCTCCGGCAATCACCAGCCAGCCCGACAGCCACGTGGAAGAGCAAGTTCACACCACCGACGTGGGCCACACCCCGTCCTCCGGGACAAGGCAAACCCCGTCATTCCATTTCGCAACTGATAACCTTCAGACCTCACCTGCCGCTCATACTACGCCGATGGTTAGCCCGGAGGTATGGTATGCGCAGCAGAAAGAGGCTCTGAAGCAAGCATTCATGCACAGGCTTAAAGAACAACATCTGAGAGAGGCATCCCGCGCCCTGTCCTTCAGCGAAGGAAGGCCTGTCACTATCTCGGAAGGGCCGTCTAGAGCTGCAGGACACGTCGGCGGAAGCACCCATAACACTGACCCAACATGGAGGGAAGACTCCGACGAGTCACAGAGTCGTTTTCAACGTGACACAAGCCAGTACTTGACCAACACCGTTGATCGAGCACACTTGTCGTCCGGAGAAGACGACCTGACAAAACCATATTACCCCCCCTCGTTCAGTGAAAAATCAAAGTTTACACCGCGCATCGCACTCGCCATATTGCCCGCTGGGACAAAAATGCCAAGCACATTGGGAAAATTCGACGGCACCGGCGACCCTGATGACCACATACGAAGTTTCGAAGTCGCAGGAAAATGCGCGCGGTGGACCTTGCCAGCATGGTGTCACATGTTCGCGCAGACGCTCACAGGTGCAGCGCGGGTATGGTTCGACAGCCTACCAAACGGAAAGATTGATAATCTGAAAGAGCTGACTGATAAATTCTTGGACCACTTCAGTCAAAACAAAAGAATCGAGCGGGATTCCACTGACATTTTGCAAGTCAAAAGACGCGACAATGAGTCCATCGAGGATTACATCACCAGGTTCAACCGCGAAGCTTTACAAATTGGTCCAATCGGATTCGAGCTTATGAAAGCAGTGTTTACGCAAGGAGTCAGATGTGATTCGCTGATCCGCACGCTGGCCGGATGCACAGGCATGCCAAATACATGGGAAGAGATCATGCGCGGCGCTAAAAATTATGCAAAGACAGAAAGAGAACTATCCGTCTGGAGCAGAATTCAAGCACCACAGTACACAGATACACAAGCGCAAGCAATGCGCAACCGAAACAACAAGCATGACAGGAGGGCAAAGGGCAATGTCTGGACGAGGCTTCAAGGAGCCGACCAGACAACCCCAAAGCCTCCTGCGTCACAAGATTACCAGCGCAACACCTCGCTTGTGCACAAGCCCAACCGAAGGAGTCACAACAACTGGACTCCCTTAACCAAAACACCGGCGCAAGTTCTAGCAACGGAAAACGTTGACTTCCCAGAACCTAAGGTCATCAAACGGCGCGAAGGGTTGGACCACAACAAGTTTTGCGCGTACCATCAAGACATCGGTCATGACACCGATAAGTGTTACCAACTAAGGCAAGCCATTGAAGATGCATTAAAGTCCGGCAAGCTCGGCCACCTGCTGCAAAACGTCGAGCGCAAACAAGCAGGGGGGCCTCCGCCCAAAAAGATAAAAAACATAAGCATGATGATACACAGCAGTGGGCACCGAAGCCAGAAACGAAAAACTGAATCAACAGCAGAATGGAGGGAACAACAGGTGTGTTTCCCCATAGTCAAAGGCGGCCCATCGGCCACAAAAGCAATCATTGTCACAGCCATTTTTGACCATTACAGAACCACTAGAGCATTCATGGACACGGGCAGCAATTCAGACATTGTGTATGGTCAGTGCTTCGACCTCCTGGACGAAGAGGATAAGCAGCGCCTGCGCCCCATCAATTCGCCGATCATGGGATTCTCCAACGAGGTTGTAACACCCCTCGGAGAAATATCCTTCCCTCTCACTCTAGGCGCGCAAGGACGGTCGCGAACAGAAGAGGTCACTTTCCTCGTCATCCCATCCAAGTCTAAATATGATATCATCCTGGGTAGGGACTCCATGGCTTCTTACAACATGGTCACCTCCACCGTGCATAGCGCGATCGGTTTCCCCACTCCAAACGGGGTAGCCATTGTATGGGCCAACAGAGAGTGCGCCATGACCACGGAGCCCCACCCAGCAAAAATGTTGAAGCCCTGCCCGCGCACTGTACCAGAAAAGTGGATCTTAAACCCAGAGTTCCCTGAGCAGCCCATAACAATAGGGCCAGAAATCTCCGAAAATATCAGGGACCATCTGAAACAACTCCTCCGCAAAAATATCGATGTTTTCGCATGGCAACCGTCGGACATGATCGGTGTTCCGCGCGAACTCGCTCAACATAAGCTTAACACATACCGCTCTGTAGAACCCATCGCGCAGAAACGCAGAAGTATGGGTGTTGAAAAAACTCAAGCAATGAATGAGCAAGTTGGAGAACTGTTAAAGGCAGGCATTTTGAGGGAAACACGATACCAAACCTGGGTCGCAAACCCAGTCATGGTTAAGAAAAGCAATGGCGGATGGAGGATGTGTGTAGACTACACCGACCTCAACAAAGCATGCCCGAAGGACTGCTATCCCCTACCAGAAATCGATTTGAAAATAGACTCTCTAGCCCCGTTCCGCTTCAAGTGTTTTTTGGACGCCTACAAAGGCTACCACCAAATACAGATGGCACGTGAAGATGAAGACAAAACTGCCTTCCGCACAGATAAATGAGTCTTCTGCTACACAAAGATGCCATTTGGCCTAAAAAACGCCGGAGCCACGTATCAACGACTGATGGACCGCGCATTCGCCAAGCAGATCGGGAGAAACCTAGAAGTCTATGTTGATGACTTAGTTATCAAAAGCAAGGAAGAGGATCAGATGCTAAAAGACATTGAAGAGACCTTCAAGCATTTAAAAGCGATCTGCATGAAGCTAAACCCAAGCAAATGCGCTTTTGGGATGGAAGAAGGCAAGTTTCTGGGGGTCGTGGTCACCAAAGATGGGTTCAGACCAAACCCCGAAAAAATACAAGCCATTGCGCAAATGCCCTCCCCATCCACCCTAAAAGAGGTTCAAACGTTGAATGGACGCCTTGTAGCGATCAACCGCTTTCTGTCGCATCACGCAAGCAAATCCATTCCTTTCATCGAAACACTGAAAAGCTGTTTGAAAAAGAACCATTTTAAATGGACACCGGAGGCAGAGAAGGCTTTTCAAGAGATGAAGGAATGCTTAATGGACCTACCAACGCTCACCGCTCCACTCCCTAGGGAGCCCCTAACGATGTATCTTTGCGCCACAGAGCAGGCGGTGAGCGCAGTACTGATGGTAGATAGAAAGCTGGTCCAAACGCCTATCTATTACGTCAGCAGAGTACTAACAGATGCGGAGTCCAGATACACCATCATGGAGAAGCTAGTTTTAGCCCTCGTTCATGCATCAAGACGGCTGCGCCGTTATTTCCAAGGCCATCCCATCAATGTGCTGAGCGATTACAAGCTGAACAATGTCCTATCAAAGCCAGAAGTTTCTGGGAGATTGGCAAAATGGGCAATTGAGCTGGGTGAACACACCATCAATTACAAGACGCGCCCGGCGATTAAAGGACAGGTACTGGCTGATTTCATAGCAGAAGTACCAAAAGAAAAAGTAGAAGAATGCAAAGCCGAACAAGAACCGCAACCATCGAATGACGAGAAGGCCATCTGGAACCTCTACACAGATGGGGCCTCAAACGAGGATGGCGTTGGCGCGGGAATACGCTTGGTCAGTCCAGAGGGAGCGGAATTCACCTACGCAATCAGGCTCGAATTCAAAGCCACCAACAATGAGGCTGAGTATGAAGCATTCCTCGCTGGACTACGCATCGCGCACAAGCTAGGCGCCAAGCACATCTTCGCGCACGTCGACTCAATGTTGGTTGCCGGTCAGATTAGCGGGAAGTATGAGGCCAAAGAACCCTCAATGATTTTATATCTTCAACGCGCCAAGGAACTCATGGCTACTTACCCCAGCTGCACCATCGACCACATCAGACGCAGTCAGAACAAGCCGGCGGACGCTCTAAGCAAAATGGCCTCTACAACCTTCAGCCATTTAGCAAAAGAGGTCCGAATCGAAACGCTGAGCGAACCGTCTGTACCACCCAAAGAGGTCAACGTCATCCAAACGGGTGCTGACAGCTGGATGACCCCGATAATATCCTATCTGACCAATGGTGCCCTGCCAGAGCAACGCGCCGAGGCCAGAAAGATACAGCACAAAGCCCTACAATACCAAATACAAGACGGAGTGCTCTATCAGAAGTCATACCTGGGGCCATTGCTGCGGTGCGTGGATGCAGTTGATGCGGACTATTTGGTGCGAGAAATACACGAAGGGATATGTGGGATACACGCGGGGCCGCGCATGGTGGTCGCGAAGATCATGAACGCGGGATACTATTGGCCGGGCATGCACCTAGATGCCTTAAAAATCATCCGCAAATGCGACTCATGCCAACGGCACGCCCCCAACACCCTGCGTCCAAAGAATGAACTTATACCAGTAACCTCGGCATGGCCATTCCAAAAATGGGCAATTGATCTGGTGGGACCTTTCCCAATGACGACAGGCAAAAGGAAATTCCTGATAGTCGCAATTGACTACTTCACCAAATGGGTCGAAGCCAAGCCGCTGGCTGAAATCACTGCTAACCATGTGAAGAAGTTCATTTGGGAATTCATCATTTGCCGTTTCGGGCTGCCCATGTCAATCGTCACAGATAACGGGACTCAATTCGCAGATAAGGGGTTGCTGAAATGGTACGCGGATTTGCACATCCAACCAACCTTCACCTCGGTCGCGCACCCACAAGGCAACGGCCAAGTTGAGCGCGCGAACCGCAGCATCGTGGAGGGCATCAAAGCCAGATTGGGAACAAAAGGTAAGGCTTGGGCAGAGGAATTACCGAGCGTGCTATGGGCTAATCGTACGCTAACCAAAACGAGCACCGGTGAAACTCCGTTCAGCCTCACATACGGCTCTGAAGCCATGATACCCGCGGAGATTGGATGCCCATCCCCGAGAGTACTTTCCGCAACCACGACAGATAATGACCAGGAGCTGCGCATAAACCTTAACTTGGTGGAATTACGCCGCGACGAAGCAGCAATACGAGAGGCAAATTACAAGCAGCAGCTAGAGCGCTACTACAATGCCAAAGTCAAAGCCCAAGCGTTCAAAGTCGGAGAGTTCGTCTTGAGAAACAACGAGGCCAGCGGAGCCCTCCCCAAGGGAAAGTTAACCCCAACTTGGGAAGGACCGTACCGCGTCCAAGCAGTCCTCGGCAAAGGGGCCTACAAGCTATCAACGTTAGAAGACAAACCGGTTCCCCGAAAATGGAACGCGGCGCAATTAAGAAAGTGCTATATGTAACTGCAAAACATGATGTAACGAAGGCCGTTTCGCCACTTAAATGAAATGAAATATAGCAGTTTCCTTTATTTTACATGTGCCCACACCCTAAACTTAGAAATTGCATCGAGAAAATCTGCAATTTCCTTAAAACTGCGCGCTGCATGGTTAAGATGCAACGCGCACCCTAAAATCAGAAATTGCATCGAGAAAATCTGCAATTTCCTTAAAACTGCGCGTTGCATGGTTAAGATGCAACGCGCACCCTAAACTCAGAAATTGCATCGAGAAAATCTGCAATTTCCTTAAAACTGCGCGTTGCATGGTTAAGATGAAACACGCACCCTAAACTCAGAAATTGCATCGAGAAAATCTGCAATTTCCTTAAAACTGCGCGTTGCATGGTTAAGATGCAACGCGCACCCTAAACTCAGAAATTGCATCGAGAAAATCTGCAATTTCCTTAAAACTGCGCGTTGCATGGTTAAGATGCAACGCGCACCCTAAACTCAGAAATTGCATCGAGAAAATCTGCAATTTCCGTAAAACTGCGCGTTGCATGGTTAAGATGCAACGCGCACCCTAAACTCAGAAATTGCATCGAGAAAATCTGCAATTTCCTTAAAACTGCGCGTTGCATGGTTAAGATGCAACGCGCACCCTAAACTCAGAAATTGCATCGAGAAAATCTGCAATTTCCGTAAAACTGCGCGTTGCATGGTTAAGATGCAACGCGCACCCTAAACTCAGAAATTGCATCGAGAAAATCTGCAATTTCCTTAAAACTGCGCGTTGCATGGTTAAGATGAAACGCGCACCCTAAACTTAGAAATTGCATCGAGAAAATCTGCAATTTCCTTAAAACTGCGCGTTGCATGGTTAAGATGAAACGCGCACCCTAAACTTAGAAATTGCATCGAGAAAATCTGCAATTTCCTTAAAACTGCGCGTTGCATGGTTAAGATGCAACGCGCACCCTAAACTTAGAAATTGAATCAATTTCTTTAAAATAGTGCGTCGCATAGTTGAAACACAACGCGCACCCTAAACCTCGAAATTGCATAAAGTATATCTGCAATTTCCTTAAAATTACTTAAAATCCTATGTCTACTGGATTCCTGCGCGGACGCTTAGATAAAAATGTGATGCGCAAAGTAACAGCTATGAAATAATAACATGGCATATGAACATTAACACAAGGCAGGAATAAACAAAACTGCCATTGACAAAATAAATATGTTCAATAATACTTATAAACATAATATCATTACATATTGTTTAAGCAGACCAAAAGTGGAGCTACAAATACAGCCAAGGTAAAATACAAAGACAAAATATTCAGCTTCATTTCTTGGACGAGGAAGATGTATCACTAAGATCATCATCGTCTGACCCGGACAGGCTCAACCGCTCACCACCCTCCGCCTGAATCTCAGCCGCTAAGTCACTCGCCTTGAGCTTCGCGTACTCATGACGCGTATGCACCAAGCCAGCCTTGTCAAATGATTCCTTGAGTTCAAAGCAGCTGGGACGATCACGGTGACTTACAACGAAGTCCACCAGCTCGTACTTCAATTCATCAAACTCCGCGGCTTTCTTTGCAAACACAGCATCCAGGTCTTGTTTATACAAGGGAAATTGGTCCAAAGGTTTCCCATCCTGTGCATGCTGGTACCCTTCAATGAAGCCAGCCCTGCGACCCACAAGCTTCGCAGCTGCGTTCACTGCGGCCACCGCTTGACGCGTCTGCGCGCAATTTTTCACATGATGGGCGACCTGCACGATACTCAAGAAACATAGTTAGTGCAAACAAACACAAAATAGTGAGAAAACAAATGCAAGGAACATACCTCGGGGACACAACATCCCAGGACCCAAGCGCGGTCCTCCTCTGCCACATCCTTCTCACTCTGGGCCTCCAACAATTGCCCCTCAAGCTCAAGCACTTTCCGGTGAAGGGACAAGTTTTCCTTGTCCAGCCCATCATGCCCTTCACGCAAGTCAGCGATCAACTGGTCCTTCTCCTTGAAAAGCTCGCGGGCCTCAATCAACTTATCTTTGTGCTGCTGCACCAGCCGCCGCTGCACATCCAATTCTTTGCAAGTCTCATCCCTCTGAGCTTCAATCTCGCTGAGGCGCTTCTTGGTCGCCTCCATCTTCGCGTTATCCTTCGCGCAAGCAACCCTCCATTGCTCTTCCCTCTCGGAGATGTGCTCACGGAGTTTGTCACGCTCCTCGCGAAAGGTAACGGCGTCCCATTTAGCACGCTTAAGCTCCGCTTGCACGCGGTCACGCTCCTCCGTCACACGCTGTAAATCTTGATGAAACCTGTGACGGTCATGCGCCATGGACCCCCACTCCCGCACTATCTCAGCAGAAGTGGACAACATGTTGGCCACACTTAAAATATGGTCATCCATAAGGTCCCCGCGAGGACGCGTGGCCTGGTGCTCGCGCTCACCAGGAGGGATAACATTCGCCAAAAATTGACGACATTCCTCCACACTCAAGAAACGGGCGGCTGGAGTCAACGTCCAGTTAGGCACAAAAATGCCGCTAGACGACTCCCCGCCCCCAGCTGGGCGCGCACCTGAAGAACCGGGATTCGGCTCCGTTGTCACCCGTTTCTCGTTCTCCTCATCATCATCAATGGTCATATCAACTCCATGACCGTACCCCTCACTAATGTCTGTCGGCGACACCCTTCCCTCATCACCTTCCGGATCATTCCGCGGAGGAGTAGGGAGCCGCACAGGCGATGGCGATTGCGGCGGAGTTGGAAGACGCGGTGGCGTTGATCCCTGCACAGGAGAAGGCTGACGATGGGGAGATGGCGGGTCCGCCAACACAGAAGTGACCAGCACATTATCCTGCACATCAGTATGCGCAGACTCCTCAACCCGCTCTTCAGGGGACGTCGGCCTGATGGGCCCAGTGTCGAACTCCTTATTGATAGGAGCAGCAGTCACATCCTCTGGCGCGGTCGTGCCCAACAACGAAGCTATAAAAACCACAAGGTCATTAGCCAATAAAAAAGAAAGGAAGGGAGAAACAAGTAGCAAACTCACCTAACAAGTCTTCCTCCACAGACCGGACAAGCGTGTCCAGCTTTACTCTCTTCTCAACGGGCGATGTCAACTCCCCGCTGGCTCTCCTCTCCCTACTTGACCGCCTAGATCGCTTTTTATGGCGGGGCGCGTCAACAGGAAGGGCTCCACCCTCAGATGGCTCCGCAGTGACAGGTTTCGTCAGCATAGCGCTTTGAACCTCTTCAGTCAACCTCACCACGGACTCCCCTTGAACGAACGCATCTGAAAGTTCAACGTAGCTTCGTTCAAAAGGCTGATAATTTGCAAAGTACCTGTTAACCACTTCGTGGTTTAAAACGAAAAAATAGTCTTCACCTCTGGTCACATTCGCCTGCGGATTGGAAACGCGACGCACAAGGGGGTCTTCATCGATAGTCTCCTCGCTGTCATCATCCGCGCGCGCAGGTGGTTGTTGCACATCTTGCCTCCCTACAGACCACGCAATTGGCGAAAGCAAAGACGAGTCAGAAGACTCATCACTAGATATCACAAGTAAGGGTAAGCCCGTCCGCACAAACATGTTGACGGGCGAAGGGTTCTCATAAGGTGGCGAAGACTCACCAGCTTCAGTAATTAGTAGCGGCGCAGTTGTAGCCTCCTGCGACGCGCTATCCAATTTGGGACGGACAAGTGTGTCCCAAGCCTTCTCCAATATGTATAACTCATTGTCCGCCAGTTTCTCAAAAGCGAACCCCATGTTATCCCCGCCTAACAGCATGCTGTAGAGGCATTCTACCTCTGCAAACAAGAGTTCAACAAATCAATAATGCAATACACCCCGCGCAGGTGCAAACGAAAAAGACAACCAACTACTAACCTTTACCATCTTCAGTCAAGTGCGGATTGCGACCCTCCACCTCATACTTTATGCTCATCCCAGCCATCACAAGGCCAAGTTCAGGGATCTCGCATAAGTCAACAGGATGGCTGGTCAGGGTATTAAACCACGGCTGATCCTTATATTGAATCAACTCCATCTTACCCAATCCCTCCGCCGGGTCTAACCTACTCATCTCAATCGGAATAACCCCCTGGTTAATCCAGAAAAATTTAGGTTTCCACTCCCGGAAACTCTTCACCCCGGCTCCAGCGCAGGCAGAAACCCCTGGGCGTGGCCTACACGAGAGCCAACTCTCCACAAAACTCAAGCTATAAAACACCAAGAGCATGTCCACCAAAGGCTCAATCTTGTTGGCGCGGCAGCAGAACTCGAAGAACATCAATCTAGACATCAAACCAGGGTGGATCTGGTTAATGTGCACGCCAATTGCACGAATAAAGGTACCAAGAAACTGGGTAATCGGAACCCTGAAGTTGCAGTCTCGGAAGTAGCAGGCATATAACCCCACCTTCCCAACAGGGGGTTCCAGTATAGTTTTATCTGGAGCAGGAATCTCTACCCCATACGAAGATGGAAAGCCAACCCCTTTCCTAAATTTCTTGAATTCTCCCTTACTCCAAACCGCCGTCACTTCCCCAGCGTGGGGCGGTTTCTTTTTTGAACCGTCATCTCCTTTCTTTGATCCACGCTTCTTCCTGGGAATGTTAACGATGTGGTCCATGACTCAAAAACAAGAAATATTATCAGGAAGATAACGCAGAAGTATAAATTCGCCGAGGAGAAAAGAAAAGAGGATTTGAGAGTGAGTATGAAAAAAGTGAAAAGGTTAAGGGAGAAAGAGGGTTTAAATAGGAAGGCCACACGTGGAAGACACGTAGCCTGACGGTTTTTCGAAATTCAAAACGCCCACCAACCAATGGAAGACACGTCGCAATGTAAAGAAGACAAAACGACCAGGGCCCACCACGTCTCTGACGTTTGTACAACCGTCAGAGACTTTTCGGCTACCAACCAGTCGCGTCACCCACGCGATCTGACAAAACTGATGTGCACATTAATTGGGGGGGGGTCCACACCTCCCCCACTCGCACAGCACTGCGCGGAAGGTCCCCCCGCCTAATCAACGCGCAATTCTCAAAAAATACCCCACGACACAAAGCTGAGTCCAGCGTCTCGCATGCTACGCAAACAACACACTGGACTAGGGGGACTTGAAGAGATAGGTACCCGCACACGCGCAGAAAGGAAACCCGCGCACACGTCAGCACAGTAATATAACGTGGCGTTCTGGAAGACGGCGCACGCAACAACAAAAAAGGACAAATATCACCCGACAGGAGCAGAGCCAACAACCAATCACAGGCCAGAGCACCCTGCTCCACGATCTCCTGCCAGTACGAGGTACTGAAAAGGACGAAAAGGACGACGTCAGGACACGTGGACCAATCAAAAGAAGACAGCGCAGAAAATGACAACGGCCACAATCGTACAAGACAGCTGCCATGCTCCTCACAGCCAATCATAGGCTACCTAAGCAGCCTATAAATACCTCCCTTCGTCACCAGAAGAAGGGATCGGAAAACGAAGGAATAGAATTCATATAGAGAGCTGTGAGAGATAGATTATAGTCGAAACGCTGTAATAATCTTATAACAATGTCTTGTAACTTGTCCTGATAAATAAGAAGTCCGTTCCTTTACATTATTAGTTCAGTATCATTGTTATATTTCGATTATTAACACCCGGTGTTTCTTCAGAAATGTTATATCAATTTCATATTATTTCATAATTAACGCATTAAACTTTTATATGCAATATAACTACATGACAACTTTTGACTTATCAAATGTCAGATTATATTACGAAAAAAATACTACCAAGTCTAATGTAGCAAAAGATGAATACACAAATTGTAAAACAAAGCAACTAAATATGAATGATTTCTATTTAAGCTTGATTTTGAATGTCTTAAAATTAGAATTTAAGTACATGTAAGACGCCATACGAAAGGACACATGCGAGTAAAGCCTTTTAATACACTTGAATGTGAGGTCTTGTATTAAAATCTCACAGGGAATGTGGCAGCTTCTCACAGGGTTCTAGGATTCATACACCCCATGACATCATATTTAAGGTGCATGACGTCACATTCTGGGTATGTGGCAGCTTCTTATTGGTGATAGGTGTGGGCCAGGGTGTATAAATCCTAAAGTAGGGGTGTATGAATCCACAACCCCCAAGAAATTAGCGGGTTAAAAAAAAGTGTAATATTTTTACATACATTTGAAAAATGTAAATCCCATCACATGTATAGTTCTAAATTCAATGTTTTAAGTTACGATAGAGTATAATCAATTGCATATAACCGGACATGACCACGTGACTTTTAAGAATTCCAATGATGCAGACGAATTACACTCTACTATACAAAGTAGAGTTAATTATCACCCTAATCGTACCATGTCCACGCCAAGGTGGGTGTTTCCGGCGTGAAGGGCGCAGCACACCACCCTAGGGGCGTCAAGGGGGTTAAAGGTGGGTGAGTGGAGGAAAATAACGGGCCCGTTACAAAAGGTCATATTTCCGTCCAATAATAAAAAAATAATCATTTTTTATATATAAATACATACATCTCTTGTCATTACACACTACTCGAATCCAATTTATTTTTCACAAAAAAAAAAATAAACAACAAGAAAACTGAAGTGAAGATGAAAACATAACTTTGGTCACCTCTTGGATTAACGTGTCCGAGAACATGAAAGTAGGAACCGTATCGTTTGGAAGAGCCGTTTTTAAAGAATTTCATCAACCTGTAAGTGAGGCCAACCACTCTATGGACAGGGGCGGATGTAGATAACAAGCAGGGGGTGCGGACGTTGCGGCTCAACTTCGCGCGTGTAGTGGAAAATTAGTGGAAAATTTGGTTTTTGTTTACGAAATTTGGAAAACGTTACTACTAAAATGAAAAAAAATGAAAAACGTTACTATTGAAAAATGTTTCTAGATCCGCCACTGTCTATGGACCAAGTTGTTTCGAATTTTAGGAATTTGAAAACGAAGGTTTCACATTTAACCGGTCTTCAACATCGTGATGGCTCGCATTGACAGCAGAACAGAGGCTAAAGCTATTGCCGAGGCCCTTCATCCAGTCGTTAATCATTATACAATAGAAGATTTACTCACATCTCGTCCTAGAAATTACAAGTAATGGATAAGTTTTATAATTAGAATAGAGCATCATTTTCAGCCGAATATGATGGTGGACGTACCAAATATGGCATACCCATGTTTTGCCCCTTGGCCCTTGTTGATATCTTTTTGTTTTAGTTGACTAGTCATAATCATATCCAATCCAACAATTAATTTAGGTAGTCAAGAAATCATCTATGATGCAATAACAATGCACGAGGATATGCTTAGAAGATACTTATAAATTACATAGCCCTATAAAAGAAACAACCCAACTAACTAAGGTAACCTCAAAAATGGACAAGGTGAAGCTTTTGGGGACATGGCCAAGTCCATTTGTTCAAAGGGTTGTTTGGGCACTAAAACTGAAAGGCATAGAGTACGAAATCATATATGAAGATCGTGCCAATAAGAGTCAACTCTTGAAGTACAACCCTATTTACAAGAATGCGCCGGTATTAGTGCACAATGGCATACCCATATGTGACTCGCTTGTGATTCTTGAGTACGTCGATGAGACATGGAAGGACGCGCGTCCCTTGTTACCTCAAGATCCTCTTCTCAAAGCTAATGAACGTTTTTGGGCAAAATACGGCGATGAGATGGTAAATATAATACAATTAATAACTACCATTTGTTGTTCTTATTTTTAATATTAACATGTCTCTTCATTTGGTTTTGTTTACAAGTTGCAATTTTGACTCAGTACCTATAACTAAATCTACTTTCTAAATACATATAACCTTTGTTTTAATCAAAACTTAAACGCAGGTTTTATCAGCAGTCTATGGTTATTACAGAACGCAAGGGAAGGATCAAGAAGAAGCCCGAGAAACAACATTGGCGCACCTAAAACGCGTAGAACAGCTGCTAAATGAAAATAACTTCATGAGCGGAGAGCGTGTTGGATTCTTGGATCTTGCTTTTGGATGGCTTGCTGATTATTCTGGTCCCTTAGAAGTGGTAGGTGGTGTAAAACTGCTTGATGAAGATTCATTTCCAAAACTATGTGCATGGAGGGATAACTTCCTTAAGATCCCTGCAGTTAATGGAAGTTGGCCTGATCAAGAAACCCTAATAGCCAGGTTTCAAAAAAGCAAACAAACTCTATTTGGCTAACTTTTTATAACCAAACATGTTGGTTTTATGGTGCCAAATGTCTCGCTTATAGTACATTTTCATCGCGTGTTAAATAAATAGTACCTCCATATTTTCGTCGATATATGTATAAGTTGTAAGATTGTCTATCCGAATATATTGTACTTTTGTTTCGTTTTCGTCTGTTAAGCTGGATCTATTGTGGTCTACGGTGGGACATGTTTAATTCATGGTCTATTGTATATGAAGGGGAAGAAAGGAATGTGAGTGTGAGGTTATCTTTAGGCATTTTATTTCATTTCATTATAACGGTCCGCTTACGGCTGTGCGCATATAATGTATATATGTGTGGTCCTCGGGGAGCAAAAGTAGAGTTGCACTAATTTTAACGTTATTTTACTAATTTCGTGAAAATAACGTTAAAAATGACGGACGGTTAATCATGCATCAGGTGGTGGCGTTGATAGCCAAAAGACAAGGGGGTACATGCACCAGTCGGGTTTGTCCCGATTTCTAAGTGTTATGTGCCTTATGTCTAAGGCTTGATACAAAACCACTATTGAGCCGGGGGTCTCACTAGAAACGTCCTCTCTATTCCCACGGGGTAGAGGTAAGGCTGTCTACATCTTACCTTCCTCAGACCTTACCTTAGCTTTTGCTATTGATGAGATTAACTGAGTATGATGATGATGATTTCATTTCATTAGAACTAATTTCAAGTCTATTACTTGAGAACAAATATAAAACATTCATATACATAGGAAGCTAAGATTAGACCCTTGAACCAACAAATCAAAAACCTACTGTTCCATTGAACAATTCAAGTCCAGTACATACACATACACATACTGCCTAGTGAAGGTATTTACATATTACTTACATATGTATGCATATTTCATAATCTTGATCTTTACTTGAAGCCCAAAAATTAAAACTAACACACTGATGCACTAAGAACTAGCCATTCCTTTTAAGCTTGCAATCTGCACAAAACAATCAAGAAAACAATCAACACAGATAACTAAGATCAACCATCAATAAACGAAGCGAAATTTACACTCAATTAATGTACCTCAAGAACGAAAAAGAAACTATCATCAAGATCATCATCTAGAGACCGGCTTTTGCAACAGAGCAGTCAAATAAACCTCACCATGCTTAACACCACTCGAATCCGCCTTCTTCCCAACCGCCCATTTCACCTTCTTATACCCCAACTTCCCAATCAACGGCCCGAAAACCTTATCAAGATCCACCCCTTTACTAAAAAACCGATCCACCCAAAACAACCCACCACCTCTCAACACTCTATCAACATCATAAACCAAAAACTCCAACGCCTGCACCGGTATCCACCTATTCACCGCATGCCCACACCGCACCAAATCCAACACCCCATCAAACACAGGCAGCCTCTGCTGCAATGGCACATGTAAAGCCACCAATCCCCTGAGTGCAGCCATTTCGTTATACGGTGCACCCATGCTCATTGTAGTGGTAACCACTGTCACATTATGTTCCTTCATTTGCGCAGCGAAAGTACCCGTACCCCCACCGATATCCAACGCTATCCGAATAACGGTTTTCGACGTCTTAGCAATATCAGTTAGTTGAGATATTGGGAGGTCAAGCTCAGTTTTGTAAGTTAAAAGTTTTGATCTTTCTTTATTTAAATCAAAACCCATATCAGGATTAAAACAATTAAAACTTTTACACTTGTAATTGTTCCATAAAATGGAATATTCCGGCACCGGAGAGAAAGGGTTGGTGGGGAGTGAAGTGGGTTGTTTGTTGGGGGTGGGGGAGAAGCAACGGCGGCGGGGTAAAGGGTGGCAGCCACGTAGGATAAGTGGTTCAGCGGCGGCGGAGGACGGTGGTGGACAGGTGGAAAAGGGGGTGTAGTTCATGTATTGGTGAAGGAGGTTAGGGTGGTGGCTGCAGGAGGATGCAATAGGGGAGAGTTGGGTGTAGAGGAGGAGTTCAGGGGGTGTGGTGGTGGTGGTGGTGGTGGTGGAAGGGTGGCGCGTGAGGTGGGTGATGGTGGCGCGTATGGTTTGGAGTTGGTGGAGGAGGTGGTCAGGGATAGGGGGGGTGGGGTTAGTGGGTGGTTTGGTGGAGGTGATGGTGGTGGAGAGGTGGTAGAAGGAGAGGATATTGGTGGCAACCATGGCTAGTAATAAGAGTAGATTTAAACCCATTGTAAAAGTAAAACCCATGATTATTTTGTGGAAAATTTTATGTTTGGTAATGGTTATTATGATTTGGAGTGAAATGGAGATATGTGATGGTATGTTGCCATGTTGGTCACCGTTGGATGTGTTTAGAAGTTGTGATCTAATGGTGGGAAATATGAAGGTCAGTTGCGCTGTGTTCCCGAGTTAACTTAAAGAGGGAAAAGAAAGGAAAAGAATCGAAGGAAGGGAAGGGAAAGGATAAATGTTCTTTCCTTCCGTTTTCTTTCAAATCGGAAGGAAAACTAAATTAAAGGATTTTAACTAGTTTTCCTTCTATTTCCTTTCTTTTCCTTCCTCTAATGAAACTCAGGAACACACCATATTTTGTTTTCCTTTCCTTTCTTTTCCTTCCTTTAATGAAACTCGGGAACACATCTTTCCTTTCATTTCTTTTCTTTTCTCCCGTTTAGTTAACTCGGGAACACAGCGTAGGTTGGAATATCAAAAAATCATACTCATTAAGGTTGAAAGGGCTTGGCGTGAGGGAGGACTCGAACTTGTGACTCGAAAGTTGTTAGGACTAGAATTTAACCATTGAACTACGTCTTGAAAAAAACGGTCACGTGGAAATAAAAAAGTAGGTCACATGGAAATAAGGACCAAAGTTGGAATATTTTGGGTTGTTTTTAGAAAGGGTGAATATTTCTTTGCTAAATGACAATATGGATAGGTATAAGTAACTTTATATATTTTATGATGCTTAAGAGTGTAAATGTTATATTATTCAAAGATATACATAAAAAAACAATATACATAACAAAAGGATAGAATAGAAGTCATAGAAAAACATTAAACATCCATTAATTTATGTATTTTGTGCAGAAAAAAAAAGGTAAGTTTTGAAAACACAAACAGATTATATATCCAGAGGTTGTATGTAGGGTGGGTTTGTGAGTCCAAATTACAGGTTAACAGTTGATTCCACAGTACCGAACATCTGGGCCAGTGACTCTGGTAGTAAACGGGTCGATTCTAACCCACAACAGAGAGAAGATGGATGCAAGAAGAATGGACCATACGACAACGATAGTAGGCATCCGGTTTTGTTGCCCCATAAGACCCTTGAGGAAAGGGTAGAGATGGACAATCACCCAAAACGCGAAGAAAAGTTTACCAAAGAGTGGACCCCACGACTGGTATCCGCTGTTGATAGCATACGAGATCCCAGCAACCACACCTACCATGTTCACGACCAAGAGTGTTGTCGGCGGAATCAAGAGCGTCGTCCATTTAAACATATAAAGTTCAGCAAAATCGCCATCTTCGTCTGATGCCTTTGATGTAACAGTAAAGTTGGTGTCTATACCTGCAAGCACTTTTAGCAGACCTTGAAAAACGGCAAAGAGATGAGCAGAAACACCACCAATCACCCAAAACTGTTCGTTTCTCCACCACTCGTCGATCCCCACTCCGCTCCATCTCATTTCAAGTATTCCAGTCGCAAAAATGGAAAGAAATAGAGATATAAACCATAAACTTGCAAGGTTACTAATCTGGGGAATGATGAACTTTCCAGTAAGGAGGCAGACGGCTGGTAAGGTACAGTAGACCAGAAGCGGAATTGAGGTGACTGGATAAATGGTTGTGTTTATGTATGCAAGACGTTCAAGCCATTTTAGTCTTCCACTATAACCATACCAAATAGGGCAATGTCTGCTGAAAAGGATTTCAATTGAACCTAAAGCCCATCTAAGCACTTGGTTTAAACGATCCGACAGATTTATAGGTGCAGAACCTTTAAAGGCTGCTCTAGGTGGCATACAGTATATCGATCGCCAACCACGTGCATGCATCTTGAATCCCGTAAGAATATCTTCTGTCACAGAACCGTAAATCCACCCTATCTGTCAATATTCAACTCATTAGATACCCTTCAAAAATTAAAATCATCTAAAATGTTTAGAAAATTGAAACCAAAACGAACCTCACTTCCCCAGTCTGTTTTGTCTTCATACCCACAACTGATAACATGAATAGCCTCTTTTAAAAGAGTATCTGGTGCTGCAGACTGTGGGACACCGCCATTTTCCATAAGTGTGGACGCAACAAAGACAGCTGACTGTCCAAATCTTTTTTCAAGAGTCACTTGTGACATTAGTAATGATTTTTCATCATCAATCCCAGGTCCTGATATATATATGAACAAAACTATGAATGGAAGAACTAAGATATAAACAATGAGATTAACAGTAAGAACTTGTACCTTCAACGCCTTCTTCTATATCCTCCAGGCTAAATACTGGAACCGTGGGATCATCAAACCTGCTAGATTTCTTTTTATCTGACCCCTTTTTGTTTGAATTTGAACTTTTGTTTCTTGACGCGCCAAAGCAAGAAGACAATAAGCCTTTCTCTCTCTTTTTCTTAGGTTTAATAGGTGGCTCATAACCATATAATGCTGTTCTGTTGAATACGCATCCAGTTCCCACATAAACAGGACCTTGAATGCCATCTAAACCTCTCAAGTTTATCTGTTGAAAAAAAATAATAATAAAACAATTGTATAATCAGTGGCGAATCTTGACCCGAAACTTCAGGGGGTCGGAAGTCACTAGTTTCGGGGGGTCGAAACCTTATATACCAAAAAATTTATATACGAATACTATATAATCGGAACTTCTGAGCGAAAATTCCGGGGGGTCGGCCGCCCCTCCCCGCCCCTTAAAAGAATCGCCCCTGTGTATAATTGGGATGGAAGAATAGAAATTTAGCAAGTTTGAAAAACTCACGTCAAAGAACACAGTGTTTCTGTTGGCATAACGATCATTCCTGTCAATTCCATCAAATCTCTGTGGAAACTGAACGTAACAAACATATTTTCCAAGATTTGGATCCATCATAAAACACATGGCTTCTCTCAATGCCTTGCTATTATTAATGTAATGATCACAATCAAGATTCAAGATAAAAGGGCCGTTGGTAAGGACCGCCGATACACGCACCTATAAATAGTCATATTGTAAGTTACGGATCATTTACGTGAAGATGTTATACATAAAGGTTCGAGCATAAAATTACTCACGAGTGCATTCATGGCTCCAGCTTTCTTGTGATGTTGAAATCCTGGACGTTTTTCTCGGGAAACATAAACTAACCGTGGCAACTCATTTCCTTCACTGTCAAGCCCACCACTCTGACCTAAGAAAACCTGGAAAAGAAAAGGACAATTTAGTCATGATTCAGAAAGAAATGCATAAACAAGTTAATTTGAAATAATTTGGAAAGGTTAAATTACCTGGATCATTCCTGGATGATCCCTAGTATTATTTCCAGGCCACGGTGTACCATCTTGCATAATCCATCCTTCTTCAGGAACTTTTTGTGCCTTGGAAACAAGGCGATTTATACGTATTTTGAATTCTTCATATTCTCTCTACAAAAAAAGGAACAAAGTACCAATTTTTAGTCAAGGAAAAGTAACAAGAATCATAGATTAATTGCATCAAAAGTTTTTACCTTCATGGCTCGACGGTCTTTGACAAAAGTTGGCTGAATTTCATCTTTGAGGTAGTCAATTTTCTGGGAGAAATACCATTCGGGAGCTCGGGGCTCTATGTTATATCTCTTGCAAAAAGGAACCCATTTTCTTGCAAACTCTGATGTTTCAGTCAGAGCTTCAAAAGTCAACATTGCAGCTCCATCATCAGAAACATAGCATGAAACCTTGTCAACTGGATAGTCAACTGCAAGTATAGATAGTACAGTGTTTGCTGTCACAAGAGGCGGTTCCTTTAATGGATCCACGGTACTAACAAATATGTCAACAGCAGCTAACTGTGATGGTTCTCCCTCCCGGTCATACCTATTACAATAATTATGCAAAAAATTACAATTTTTCACATTTTGGTAAATTTATTAAATAAAGAATGTGATGGGAAAGTGCATTACCTAAGAGCTAGTCTGTCAAGATACGTTTCACGGTTTACTGGTAGCCACTTGGGGAATTGATCCAAAATCCAAGATATTGCAAACCATATCTCACATATAACAGAAAGTAACCACAACGGATATGCATTGGTCACAGGATTTGTTAACCTGTAGTGCAAGAAAATGCAAAGAACGACCAATCGGAGTACAATAACCATTCTGTATGGATTTATTCTGGATGATGAAATAGAAACCTTTCTTGAAAGTGGTTGGCGGGCTTCATCATTCCTTTAGCATACCGAACAAATAACAAATTAAACTTATTCAATCAGCAACAGTTCAACAGCGCATCATAACAAGATTACAGAGAACCAATAGACTTACAACAGTGAGTCATCGCCCAACACATCAGTGGTGGCATCAATATCTTGACCTCTTTCAGAAGCAGCACGGCTAGTGGTCAAAGGAACCATATTCTTATCTTGTTTCATCCTCCAGCCCTCAACTCTCTCTTTCCAAGCAAGGTTTCCTAATCCTGTGCTTCCAAACTCCCTTGCAGGGTCCACAGCCCTAATATCAGCTGTAAACAGAATAAGGAGACTATCTATTAGCCGAGAGATTATAGGCCATGACAGTTGGCATTATATTTATTATTATTGACATATTCTATAATTAAGTGATTGTGTTTATATTTACCATATTTAGAGATAGGGTTGTATTCTATATAAGGGATGTAATGTATCATTGTAATTCATTCAGAAATAATATTCACAATCACTATCTATTCCAAAGATTAGTTCACTATCTCATCATGGTAAGCGCATAACATACATGACTGATTAACATCACCATGGTACGGAAGCGAATGTGTTCTCCCCCCACGAGGAGAAGATGCTGAAGAAAACTCACCAGAAACCTAACAACAAACAGAATTAAATATGATAATTGCAGCATATGATTATTAACACAGAGCAATGAATGTGTAGATTAAGCTTTCAACCTCTTGTCCACTGATTAGAAAAGGTATGTGGTTATGAGGTCCCTCTTTATCATAATTCGAAGCACTAGCATCCTCCCCTTTTCCATATGCCGTGTGCCAGCTCATCATACGCTGTGATATCTTCTGCTTCTCATTTTTATTTTCTGTTAAGTGAATATCCGCAGTAATGTCATCCGCATTAACATCCTCCTCCTCTCCAACAATGGCCGGACTTCCTATATTAAAATAAATCAATCGTGTTTATGAACAATCAATGCACATAAGTCATAACCATACAATAAATATAGTAAATGAAAACCTTTTTGTCGTTTGTATCTAGTTTTGCATTGAGGGCAAGACTGATTGCCATCCTTGCGCTCGTATTCATAGCACGGCCTGCAAACCGGGAATGCACATACATCACAAGCAATAAACACTTCTCCTTTCTCTGTGCTGCCAACATTATCCTCACATATCTGGCAAACCTGATTCCCACCGTTCTTCAAAGACTTCCACTGCACAATCAAAACATAACAAACATAAACTAATGCTAACTCCCGTACGATATACAAGTTACTACAAAAACAATCATTCACTCCATAATCACCACGCCACATTCATAAATACCGATTTCCATTGTTCTAACGAAAGATAAAGTACATTTTACAGTAATCGACGAAAAACAATACAATTTCTAACAAAACACAAATTTACTAACCCCTGTTTCGCCTGATTCCATTGCCTTTTGCTCCCAATCAACCAATTGTGAACTCAAACATTAATCTCAGCCTGAATTGATGCCAGAAACCATTATAATAATAATAATAATAATAATAATAAAAAAAATTTAATAAAATAATAATAATAATAAATTAATAAAATAATAATAATAATAAATTAATAAAATAATAATAATAATAATAATAAAATTTCCTAATAGTAACAAATTCATGAGGCTTAAACCGGCGCGTAATCAGTCGGCATGTTTCTAAAACTTACACATTAAGACGCTCCATTAACCATTACAAGGTGTCTCTTAAGTGAACCAAACACACTCTACCTCTGACCGATTCAGAGTAATACTATCATAATTACATATCTAATTACAAAATTGACAATGCAAATACAATTGAGCACAACATAATGAATAAAAAAACAAAAATACAGGTGGAAAATATCGTAATGCATATAATAATAAATGAAAAAAGCAGATGAAATTGGACCTGAGAATCGGATACGGAAGGAGTGGAGAGTGAATGTTGTTTATAATTATAATTATAATTATATGAATGTATGGATATTTTATTGAGTGAATGAATGATACAAGTTGCTACAGCTGTTTTTGGAGATAGATATGAATTGAAGTCGAAATAGCTTACGAGAGACGATAGTGACATTGCTCTCTTCTACTTTCGTCACCACCGTTACCGACTACGCTTAAAATAAAATACTATTCATTATTATTATTATTATTATTAAAACTACTGTTTTGTTTCTGATAACTCAGAACATTCAACTGTACGAATTGGTCCCTGTGCTTTTATTTCTATGCACTATTGGACCTATAAGTATGACATGTACATTTGATTGGTAAAAAAAATGCATTAAATGTTTAAATAGGAGGGTGGACCTATAAGTATGACATGTACATTTGATTGGTAAAAAAAATGCATTAAATGTTTAAATAGGAGGGTCGCAAATGAATGTGTGACAACAGTTCGTGAATTGTTCTGCGTAAAGTTATTTTTATTTGTTTGGTATGTAAATGAACGAACATGAACAAGAAACTTTATTCGTTTAGTTAAATGAAGTTATGAACAAACATGAGCATAGGCCATTTTTGTTCATCTATCTTCGTGAACGTTTAGTGTCGTGTTCTTTTATGTTTGTTCTTCGATAGTTCACTAGGGTTTATAGTTTTTTTTATATCTTATTAAAATACTTCAAAATTCCGACCTATAATATTTATCTACGTAATGTTTGTGAA
This sequence comes from Ambrosia trifida, assembly GCA_028751855.1. Lineage (NCBI taxonomy): Eukaryota > Viridiplantae > Streptophyta > Magnoliopsida > Asterales > Asteraceae > Ambrosia > Ambrosia trifida. The sequence goes on along the minus strand of CM054125.1, from coordinate 5,179,744 downwards.
GAAATATACTAATTTTATTCAGAATGAATGTTTGTTTGTGTTCATGAATATTCTATTTTGATAGTCATTATAAATTTAAATCGAGGATCTCGAAACAAAAAGGTGTATTTTTTGTGTTGTAAGTTTCAGCTAAGACCACATGTAGTGGTCATGTATCACAACGCCTCATTCTCCACTTTAAGGACTTTTGATTGGCTGCAGGAATAAAAGGAAAATTCACGACAAAATCCAGCGTGAAAAAACAACGTTCATGCCCATTTTTTATCCATAACGCCCCCAGGGACGGTGTGTGGGGCGTTATGGAGCGTGGTGAAGGGGAAAACGCCTGATTACACGAGCCACTACACATGGGCACATGGCCTAATAATAAAAAAACACACGGACCAAAAACATCGATTTTTTCCCGGATTTAATGTTTTTTTTGCCGCAATATATTCTTTTTTTCACATTTTCACCTGTACGTTAAATTTTAAATTATTTATCTATGTTTCTTTTTATTGGCAAAGACAATAAATGAAATTTACGCCTTGTAATTTGTATTTTCATTTTGATGACTCTAAAAAGTCAATGTTTAGATTGGTCGTTTTGGTAAAAATGTCGATGATATTCATTACGGTGATAAATCTACGTAGATGATAAATAACTTTGGTATGTTCGTAAATTTGTACTTGGGACTAGTGTAGAGAGTGTCAGAACAATCAAATGTCATATTTTTGTACCAGATCCTCTGATTTTACCATAGATAACGAGGATAGCATTAAAATTGAACACTTTGAGAGACTAGCACATTATGTGGATGGAGGATGCACTTCTCAAAAAAAAAAATAAATAAATAAATAAATAAATAAAAAAAAATAAAAAAAAAATCTCCATACGTTATTGAAAATCTCACAGCCCTAAATTAACTTTCAAACAGAAAATCATAATTTATATATGTTATTCTCCAACACTTGTAGCCTAGTTGGTTGAGAACCTAAAGTTTTCTATGAGAGGCTTGAGTTCAATTCCCACTAGCTACATTTGGAGGACATTGGTGGAGGGGAAATGAGGGATGACCCAAGCCATTGGCTTGGGTTCGAGTCCTGATCCCGATCGGTTTTACCGATTATTTCACTGTCGTGCCTTCGGCGGGTGAGTGGTCGGGTTTTCCCGGGAATTGGTGGCCCGGATACTCTCGAGTAGCTGATTCGCCAAAAGGGTGCCCGAGAGTGCTCGGAAATTGATTCGTTGGCCGTTAAAAAAATAATAATTTATATACGTTATTGAATGAATTAAATTACAATAAAAAAATCTATACCTAATTTAAAACTCAAAATAAAGAATAATTTGAGTGGAATACATATTCCACCATCTATATATATACACACACGTTCCCCAAACCCTAATAATAGCCAATTAGCAGCCATGAAGTCGTCAGAATGTGATGATATCTGTAACCTCTTTCCAGCGATGACATTAAAGGACACTTGTTCAGTGATCAAGTCAAACACATTGGAGGATCATACATCTGCATGGAAATTAAAGAAGCAAAAGAAACAAGATAAGGTCATGTTAGGTGTAAACAAGAAGCCGAATAAGAAGAAAAAAGATGTAGGGTTTAGGGAAGAGTGTAGGAGAGTGCGCCATGTGAACGAGTGGAATGAGGAAAATGCAGTGGGAAACTGTAGGTTGTATTATGGGGTTAAGAAATCGGTGTTGGGGACAAGGTTTTTCGCCGAAATAACGTATCCGGATGGTCGTTTAGGATGCATTGGGACTTTTAAGACACCGAAGCTCGCGGCTATGGCTTATGATAAAACAGCTTTGAAGATTTATGGGCACAAAGCTTCGCTTAATTTCCCGCACCGGCTTAGGATGAAGGAGCCGGTGATGGTGACTTGTCCGCCGAGGGCGGCGGACATCTGATCATGGTAGTAACAATTAGAGGTTTATAGAATATTTGGTTGAAAACTCAAATTCATAGACAAATAATCTGGAAAGATTATTATGGAGCATAGATTCGGAATTGGATCCCTTTATCAATGATGAAAACACTTTTTTTTTATCGATCATTGTTTTTCGAGTAGGTCTTTATGACTAAGACCAAACCCAATGCACCACACTTGGCGGCGGTGCACTTGGGTGACATGAGCAACAAAAAAAATAGAATAACATATCCTGATGGTCCTTTGGTATGCCTTGGGACATATAAGTGATTTTTTTTTGCCAAAATAGTGCTACAGGATGGAATTTTTGTGCATTTGGGGGGTGTCAAATCAGAATTTTTCTTTTTGGTTAAACCGCAAGTTCATCTTGCGGTTTCTCTCTCCTACTCACCAAAAGTGCATGATTTAAAAAGGAAACCGCAAGTTCATCTTGCGGTTTCTCTCTCCTACTCACCAAAAGTGCAAGTTCCTCCCACCTAGTCAAAGCATAAACCGCAAGATGGTCTTGCGGTTTCACCAAAAGCACAAGTCAAATGAACAAAAAAATCCTACTATAGTACCATTTTGGCAAAAAAATCCATATAAGTAGAGGTGTACAAATATTTAACTGAAGAAACTCAAGGAGAGATTATTATTATTTGGGCGTCTTCTAACACATGATTTTTGTTTGTCTGTGGATGAAAAATTTGTAGAATATTTGATTTTTCTCGTGTCTGAATTTTTTGGTAAATCATAAAATATCAACAAAAAAGTATATGATTCCCCCTACTAGGTTTACTCATTGTTTAAAGAGTAATGTAATCATCAACTAATGATGTACATGTTATTTAAACGGCTTGTATGAAGTTACTAGTGGCACAAAAAGTGTGTACATGTCACCATTTTATACGACTATATGTGCAAAATACGAATGTATGTATGCATGCATCAAGACGCATGGAGTATATGTTACATATGGAAAATGTGAACCCCCTTTATTGTGTCATCATTTTGAACATAGATGCTAATGGAATCGCTAGTTGGCCATTTGGAAGGCGCGAAACTCTAGGTGTTTGCAGGAATTACTCCTAGAGTTATAGATGTAGTTGCTAATGTTATGGCTTGGTCTTTTATGTGGCTGAAAAATCGATCTAGTTTCAAAAAGATCGAGTGAAATATCGAACTTGTAACTGGTTGTTTTGGCGGTCCTCGCTTCGAGGGCGCGCCTTGTTTTCAATGAAGTTTACTATTAAAAAAAATCAAACTATGGAAAGTGCAGATCATCTCACTTAGTTTCCATATAACTATCATTTAAATTTTAGAAGAAAATGAATTTAACAAAAGTACATATTTTTTTAAACAAATATTATAAATTATCAGAGAAACTAAATTGAATGTTTAATAGAAACTAAAAGAATAAATAAATTTAAGGGAAATGAAATCATGGTTAGGAACTATGAATTCAAGTGAACTCAATAATACTACACATTCATTTCCTCATGTAAAAAAGCAATCATTAAAAAGTAATCCCTCAAAACTTTGTAACAACAAACACAGAGTTGGTCAAACGTTATCCTCCTAAACATGTCTTCTATACCTGTCTTTTTGCAATCCAAAGGAGTCTGGGAAAGCACTTGTGTACAAACAAAAGCGATGTATCTATAATCATCTTGCTGTTTGTTTACTCTTGATCAATCGTTTTAGTGTTGCTAACCAGAAGCTGCATTCGTCCCAGTCACTTGTCGTAAGATCAACCTGCATCAATTCATACAAGCTTCACGTTATTCATTTTTCATTTTGGTAATTGTAGAAGTCGCAAGATGCATTTAGGTCGAAACAATTATCTTTAGGTTTGGGACAAAAGAAGTTGGTTGGTTGTCCTGCCAGCACTATTTTCTCTATATTTTCTCAACTTCTAAATAACTAATACATGAAACATAATTACAAAAATTACATTTTATAGATAATCTACTTTTATAAACAAAATATATATGATGATTTAAGCCATTTAAGCACACATTAGATGAATGACTTTCAACTCATTTGACATTTTTCCTTTATAATTGACTTTTCTATTTTACTAGTTATCAGTGAAATACACCTCTACTTTTGTAAATGGTTTAAGATACTGCCACTAGTTACCTGGATTTTAAGGGCGGTAGGGAAATCACCACGATCCAATGCTTGACAGAGTTGAACAAGCTTTTCAGAAGCATTTTTGGATATATCACCACTGTTAAGTTTGACAAACAAAGCACCTAACTTCTTTGAGTTGTCATCAATTTCCCGTTTTTTAGCTGGAACAGCATGTGAGCCCCCCATGATTTCTGACGTCTCGGTAAAAAGTCTCGTTAAAGTGGTGATAACGGACCTTTGATGTGCTGCAACACAAACACAAAACATACAAGGTGTGTTAATAAACTTCACCACCAAAATTCAAATCATATTGTATCCAAATCTCTGATAGAAAAAAGATGATAGGTATGTGTAACAGAAAAAGAGATTTAGATATATACCAGGTACATTGGATACATCAGCGGTGTGTATAGTTGGTAGAGCAGCAGGAGGTGCAGGTGGTGGTGTAGGACTGTTTGATTGCATTTGACCATGACTAGGACTAGTTCTTTGGACTACTCCTGTATTATTCATTGGCATAGGCATGAATCCCCTTACCTGTGGTGTAGGTCCCATGTCTTGCACAGAAGAAGGAACCAATGGAGATGGAACAGGGCCAAGTGATCCAGCCATTGGTGGTCGAACTTGGTAATTAGGATTAGCATTCACCTGAGACTAGTACACAATCAGGTTTCAGAAGCCGACAAAGATCGCACAATTTAGGGTCAAAATTGGATAATCATATTTCTGGTAGGAATGAGATTGTCCAGAAAAGTACTGTCAAAGATACAAAAGTTTTTATTAAAAAAATTACTGCAAAAACATTATATTACGTTGATACGTTCATAACAATCTGTTTTTTTTAATGTATCAAGAGGTTTAATGCATTACAAATACACTTTGGGTGGATTCAGACACAGCTGACATTTTACCTTTAAGCAAAAAAAAAAAAAAAAAAAAAAAAACCTTTTGGATGTTTAAACACTTGAGAAATAACACAACCAAAATCAACCCACTAATGGATTAATGTGCTGAAATTGTCACTACCCAAAAAAAAAAGATATGTTATAGTGTGTGTTATATAAACGCTTACAGCATATAACTGAGTGCCCAAACTAGGGGCCTGCTGGTATTGGTCAGCATTTTTCATAGCTGGAAGATTACTAGGAACAAATACTTTTGGAGCAGATTGAACTGGTGGTTGTGGAGTGCAACCAACCTAAAAGAATAAAGGTGAAAGGTGAAACCTTATTATCAAAGAAACACCACCATATAATATTACAACAAATGAGAAATCATTATATATATTATATAAAAGAGGTCAAAGTCAAACAAGCATCAAAATGGAACAAGTGATGGGGAAAATAAAAAATGAAGCTCAAACAAATATTAAAAAGCAGTTATAAGGTTTTAATTATTTACATACCAGTGGAATGTTAGGTGCAGTAGTTGGAACAAAAGTAGTAGGCTGTTGCTGTTGATATTGAGTAGTAGGCTGCTGCTGTTGATATTGAGTAGCGTATGCAGGGGCAGTTGGTTGTTGGTAGTTTTGGCTATTATAAGCCACATCATCCTGAAGAGTAGTAATACCATCAATAGAAGAAATTAGTCAAGGCAGTTTGCTTAGGTTAATTAGAGTTAAAGGTGGCCATTTGACCGGATTTATTTGTCAATAGGTCAAACATGTGTATTAAAAAAGTATCAACAAGTCAAAAATGTAGAATTAACAAAATTACTAAATATGAAAGTAGTCGAAAACTGCCTCAAGTGTACATTTAATGCTTAAACTCTAAATCATTTCACTGCAAATTAAGCTTATTACTCGACAAAAATAACTTTTGCAATCACATTTAATATTTGACATTGTACACACACATAGATATATAGTATTAAAGAAAGTGTTTCAGGTCAATCCCTGTGCCCAGCCCAACCCCCTGCCTCTTTTGCCACCTCTTAGTTCAAACTAATGAAAAGTTGCCTCTAGCAGTATGTTTGATTAATCTATGCCTTTATATAAATACTCCTGGATGATAGGAAGGTAACTTTAGGAGAAAATGGAGCACACAAACACCTGATAATAGTTTCGAGAGGGCTCAACAATTGAATTCTGTTGGTTGAAGCCGTACGAAGATGTCGTCGGTAGCTGAGAGCTGCCAAAATCCATTGACCCATTTGCCTTTTTCTCTGCAGAAAATCAGCAGCCCAACATACATAAACCCATAAAAGAATATATCTTACTCAACAAAAAAAAAGTAAAAACATATCATAAACATAAAGCTCCAAAACCTTGAAAAAATCAAAATTCATTCAGGTTTACTAAATTCTTAGCTGGTAATTAAGGGTCCGAAAGAACCCTGACAATAAAGTGATACCTGGTTCAGATAACAGAGTGATCCGATCTCGCAAAATCAGAAATTCAGGCGAAATATCTTCAGTGCCCATTAGTTTTAGATATTCCATAGCCGTTGTTAAAAGTCCTTGGCTTGCTAATATTTCAGCGTACTTTTCAACAAGTTTGCATAAGGAAGCACTGAATCTCTTCTGTCCAGTAGCCAAAGCAAGGACCACAGTTTTCTCCATTAAATCCTAACACACATACACACACATAGCACAGTAAATAAAAAATGCAACCAAATAACCAAAAAAACAAACTAAAGTAAACTTTTTACATGATGCTTACCTGAAGAAGGTCAACATAGGATTTCCCTTCATGATCACTTGTGACACTCTTTGACCAAATTTCCACTGTTTTGTCTATGTTTCCCGCGCATATATAACAAAGGGTCGCAGCTAGTGTATTACCAGCAGCTAAGAGTCTAGAAGCAAGGGTGTCACATAGTAAAGTCCAATCCTCCCTCTGTGCAAACTGTTGCATGTAGTAATGAATAGTTATCATAATAATACAAAAAGAAAGATAGAACTGCTGGGAATATCAGATATGAAGAACTTACAGTACAGAGGAGGGCAAGTGTCTCCTTCCAAGATTTTAAGGGTCTCGTATTCACTAGGCTAACAAGATCATTATTCACCATTGCAGCAACAACCTGTTGGTCAAAATTACGAAATTAGACCACTGAACAGTTTATATGAACAAAAACTTGGATAAAAAATGTACCTTTAAGTATGGTGAACTACTCTTTCTAAGATATTGATCACGTGTAGTCTCCCACAAAGAAGCACCACCAACTTGTGCAATAACTAGAGCATCTGCCATTTTATTTGTAGCTATGCACTGTGCAACAGCTCCCTTGTAATCCCCAACAACCAAAGCACGCTGAACAGAATCATCAAATGAAAAGTCAGCATTGTCCTCGAGCGACTCACTTTCCGTTATCAATTCTTCAGTTCCAAAGTGGTTGACCGATGTTGACAAAGGTGTCTCGGGTTTAGGGCTTGGAAGATTGTTAAAAAAATCTTCCCCATTATCACCCAGAAATCCTTCTTTAACTACTTCATTTTCTTTAAGATTTAAAGAGCTCAAATCATGAGAAAGATCATCTTCTGTTGTTTCATTTACTTCTGGTGGTAAAGTGAAGCCAAGGTGGTTTAAAAGCTTTGTTCTTGCTGTTCCATCATCTTCAAACATGACCTTCAAGAATCCCCAAGTTTCTCGTCCGTCTTCAGATCTATTTCCGTTTGACAAAAAACCTACATTCAAATTAATAAGTGGTAATAGAGCAGATGACAGTCATTATTTCTTACAGAAACGTACTCAGATTCTTGATATTTTTGTTCACATAGAAGCCTCAATGAGGAACGATCTCCACTCTTCATTGCAGCTTCAAATTCAGATGACGCACTCACTACATTTAGTTCAGTAACCAAGTCCCGTACATTAACCTGAAACATCATTAGAATTATGGTCTAAGGCTCTAAGCAATGACACGATTTAAGAGGTTGTATGCCTTAAAACGGCTTTGGGCGACATACAACCCGGTTGACCCATTTCCCGTTTAGCTATTTTTAATGTTCAGTTGACCCGTTTGAGATAAAATACAACCCATTTATTCAACCCACATAGATAAATGAGTTGAGATTGCCAAATTTAGATAATAGGAAATAAAATTAATGAAAAACAATGAGTTTAAAGCTGCTAGAAATACCTCTGAACGACCAGTTAGTGAACCAGCTGAGTGAAATGAAACAAGCTTGCCACCAAAACCAAAAGCAACTCCAGCTTTGCGTTGGTACCATTTGGGGGCTTTTAAAGGTGCTGCACAAAACCATATCAAATAATTAACAACCAAACTACATATATGTAGACAAACAAATGAACACGACAGCCCCAAAGCAGATTACATGTGACAGTATGGCATGTGAGTCCAAGATATCCATGCTTTATATATATTTTTGCTCATGGTGCGCCATTCTTTTTTTTTAATTTGGAAAGGTGCGCCATTTTTTTAAAGTTTTGGAAAATGAAAAACAGCTTAGAAACTAAGTATACAAGCAAAGAATAAATATATTCAACTTGAAAGTTGAATATCTGATGGACGTGCGATTATTGATTTGAAGATTTTGATGAATATAAGATTGATTGAAGGTTTGTTTGGTTTAATTATGAAAGTTAAGAGATTAAAGATGAAAGTGTGACAGAAAAATCAGAAAGAAATCAGCTGAAGATATTGTTTGGTAGGATGATTGGTGGAGATTTGTTTATTTATTTGTTTCCTTACTAGTAACTAGTAAGAGTAGAATTAGCTTAGGGAGCAAGTTATGTGTTTAGTATAAATAGAGAATTTAGGGTCTATGTGAAGTGTGATTTTCGTTGTTAATATTTAAGTATCGTGATCTTGTGATTTGATCATATAAAAACGTGGGTGTTATTTTGTTTGCTCAATCCACTTATTTCAGCACATTTACTTTACCTTTTAACACTAATAGTCAAACTTAACAAATGACCATGGTACAAGCATACAGAAACTGAACTACTATTACAAGTCCATACTTCAGAGTTCAGAGCCTAAGCTTCAGCAAAAATGCACTCTCAGACACTCAGATGTAATTTTTAAACCTTAGGACTAAAAGGATAAATGGCCCAAACCACGGGGATGAAAACAGAAGTTTACTCTTACAAGAGTAATCGTTATAGCATTACATAAAATATTTCTTTATTTAGCAACTATCTGGACATGAGCTCAGTATCTATATTTCTTACTTATGTCGATCTCTTTGCTATTTTACCTAATGGAAAGCAACCACATCTTGTTGTGGTCTAAAACACCAGACCTGCAATTCGGATGGCTCCAATAGAGCAATAGGCTACTAGACTTTCATCTGTTGCAATAGAAGAAAACTTGACTATCTAAATATGCTTCAGAGTTCATTAAACAAGTAATGAAAAGTCAATAAGTCATATGAACATAATTTGGCAAGTATATCAGTCATTTGAGTAACCACATATGCTTTAGAAATATTATAAAAGCTCAACTGCAAAAAAGACCATGAAGAAATCCATTACCTGAGACTAGGTAACTCTCACCAACGCCATATCGAGCACAAGCCTGCAGAAAGGGTATATGTAAGCTCCCATAACAGTCAAATAGATACTATTAATATGACTTTTTAACCATGTTCTCCTACGAGGAATATTGGGTAATGGGTGCAAAAAAATATGAATTCTAAGCAACAAGAAAAAAAAAAGATCAACGGCTCTGTGACAAAACTGTAAAAATGTAAAGCGCAACTCAGACCAGAAAATAAACATGGCCGGACAAATAAAAAGCATACATATGGGTTAAAATTAGCTAACCTCAATATTATATATACCAATTTTTCCATCAAACGAAGATGCAGATATAACTCCGGGTATCTTCGGGTACCAGTGCACATCAAAGTTCCAGTTGGTTCCAGCTGGAAGTTCAGAGACAATCTGCACAAGTTTTTTCATCAGGATATCTCAGATTTTAGCCAGAAAGAAAATTAGAGTATAAGATGTTAATCGTTAAAAAACATAATCGTGTGTCAAACAGCTAACAAAGAGGTTAACAGACCTCGGCTGAATTAGTGTCCCAGCAAATAGTGCGGTTATCTTTAGCACACGAAAGCAAATAGGTACTATCATTAGGACACCATGACATTGCAACAACACCTGGACATTGATTTGTTAGAAAACAAAAACGTAAAACAGAGAAGATATGGTTCAAGTTTAATATATATATATACACACACACACGCACAAGTTTTAATAAGAGTGTGCATTTGTCTGTTATGGTAGAATCATTGTGTCTGGCTGTTTACCATCATACCTTTTGTGTGACCTATCAACTCCCGTAGTGGAGACATTGTATTCCGCATATCCCATATCTGCATAACATAAGTTTGGAATCTGTAAATTAAACGGATAACAATTAACACATTTGTGTGTAGATAATGAAAGGGACAAAATCGGTACCCTCAATGAAGGTGAACTGTCATCATCTGAAGCAACAATAAGTTGTGTGGCAAAATCTGGGTGCCACTGCAAAACTGAGCATCGTCTTCTATCTGAATCTGAAAAACTGTAAATTGTAAAGTTACTACATAACTACTCAAAGCTTCAAGCTTCAGACCAGCATTACATCGCTTAGCCATTATGCAAAGTTTGTGGAATTTACCTTATAGTCGGTTTTTGCTTCCTCAGGTCCCAAACCACTAAAACAACAAACAAATTGTACAATCAGTTTTTCTACATTGAATTTAGCTTAAAACTAATCTCAATTTTGGTGCGTACCAGTTGTTCCATTAACAGAAGTGGATGCCAAGATAGGTTGAACCTTCTTATTCCATGATAAGAATGATATTTCACCCTGTGTAGCAGATCCACTGCCCTGCAAATAGAGATTTATCACTCAAAATATAAAGCTAAATGCTAAGTATGTGTGTTTGTAGTATACAACTTCAATAATTCATATAAAATATAAGAACACATATGAATAGAATTGTAATAATCATGTTGTTTATTTTATCGACTCAATAATGTTACCTTGAGAGGTGGAAAATGTGAAGGTTCCGTTGGTTTAGCAATATCCCATATACAGATGTCACCTTCTTCAGCACCAGAAGCAAGATGATTTGGTGAAAGGGAACTAAATTCCAAACCACGAACCTGAAAAAAAAATGCCACCGAGGACAGCCATGAAAGGTTATCACTAAATGCCAAGTCTATATGAGCCAACAATTAGCTATTAGTCTATTACATTCCAAAAACAAAACAAGGAAACATAAAAACTTACAGGCCCTTTGTGTCTTGATAGGGTTTGAACAATAGAGCTTTCACTTTCCTCAGAGCTAAAGTAAATAAAAACAAAAGTTAATGAGATGCGCATACTAATTTCCTTTACATCATGAATAGCATTACAAACCATAACATCACTGCAGATTTACAGGGCAAAGGCTCCATAGTCTAAGATATAAATTTCCCATACAAAGAAAAGATTTCCACTCTACACAAATAGAAACAGGTAGCAATTTTAATATTTTGACAAGGTTTATTTCCTATATTTTGCATCTATGTTTGTAGAAAATTGGATGGCTGGTTAAAATATCAAAGCATCATTTATAAACCTAGAATGATGAAAGGGTCATAAAGGTAAACGTTTGGACTTCCTACAAAATGGAAAATATTATACAAACACAGCCTCCATTTCCAAAGAGACTGAAATTAAAATTTAACAAGCCTGAGGAACATAACTAGCCCATTAAACATCATATAAGAAGTCTAATCACTAAGATAAAACCAAACTAGAACCCAATACAAAGAAAAAAAGAACTTCCACAATCCATCTACTGTTAATAGAAGGCCCACAATAGTAACAGTAGAATTATCGATTTATCCCTCAAAAATGAGAAAAAAATAGGTTGGTCATTAGCACATATCAGAGATCCACATTCCTCAATATGTTGGTATATATAATCCTTACAAGAATCTAACATTAATACTAGAAGGAATCAAGGAAGCACAAGAAAGATCCACAAAAACTCAAACTTATGAGTCAAAGATATTGTTAGGCTGATATAGCCTTCGTCCCAATGGCCTAAGCGATAATTAGAAGAGGAGAAGGCTAGTGTCCGGCCAGCCATAACCCTAACGAGCCTAGTTTGTTAGTTTCTTGTTTAGCAAGATTACCAAAGAGATTAACCCTAATTCTAGCCTACAAAATATATCCTACGTACTAGTAATTCATTATCACTCAATAATACGAAAATCCTAGTAATTCATTATCACTCAATATCACTGTGACCGAACCACATAAAATCTCTCGTGTTTGTTTATTGTATCCTATGTTGTTAGTTCGTGTGTTGCCCGTTTGATCCTAATAGATATGTGGCTCATCAAGTCATATCAGTTATCACATTACCCGATCAAACCTCTTAGTCTCTTACATTTACAAAGCGTTTTGATCAGTTACTCATATTATCATGCTTTAATCACAGAAAGCAGAATTATAGTTTAATTGAACGGACTACATACGCAGCCGTCCTAATGATGATGATATATCTGATTTTTCCGTACGGTCATAACAAACTCATAAACAATAATATATTTCATGGTTGTAAAAATCCCACCTAGCCTCCAATTAATCACTAGTCGGAGGTTCACCGAATAATCGCCAATTACTCACTAGTCTAGTCGGTGGCTATCTAGCGATTCCAACCAAAATCCAGCCAATATCTGTAGATTTTGGTCAGATTCCAACCAAAACCTGTAAATTCTGGCGATTAATCTTATATTCTTAAAGGTACATATAAAATGTGTGTATGTATATAAAACTAAAAATTACATATAAAATCCCAATCCGATTAATCCTTACTAATCCTGATTAATCGCTAGTCGGCACCTTATCGCCCGACTGACGCCTAGCAATTCTATCAACCCTATTATATTTAGAATAAAACCTGTAACAATAATAATAATAATAATAATAATAATAATAATAATAATAATAATAATAATAATAATAATAAGCGGTAGTAACTAGTAAAGTACCTGAGGAGTAAAGCAGGGTTCCAGATACCAATGGTGCCATCAACAAGACCACCAGCTATAAGACCTAGTGCAAACTCTTCTGAGCCGGATGACGGTGATCTCCCCCACGACAAACGGTTAAACGGTTCTGGACTGGATACAGAACCGAGTAACGGAAGCTGACGATCGTCTGATTGGAAATCAAGTTGGAAGATGTCGAGATTTGCGGAGGAACTAAACGACATGTCTACGGCTCCGGCCATTGTGCCGGCGGCGAGGAGCGGCGCGTCAGGGGCAAACGCCACCGAGGCTGATCTAATGGCTTCCTTTATGCAGGGGGATTTATCCATGTTGTGATTGGAGTGTGAATGTGTGATTGAATTGGTGATTTGGGTTGTGAATTGTGAAATGTGATCTGAAAAAAGGAGTTATGATTTTCCGTTTTCGTGACGACAGAAAGACTGATATCTCTCTCTCTCTCTCCCTCTCCCTCTCTCTCTCTCTCTCTGGGAAAGACGTGAGTTATATTCAAGGATGACTACTCGACCATTGCCAGTCTTAGGTGTGTGTATAGGTCGGTTTAGGTCGTTTTTTGTCTATAACCGAAACCGATATGTTCGGTTATTACGTTTTTGAAACTGATCAGGTTTGGTTATTTCGGTTTCGGGTTGTTCGGTTATTTTTAAGGGTCAATTCAGTTTCAGTTAAATTGTCGGGTTTTTTTTTTTTATTTTTTATTTTATATTTTTTTAACCCTGCAAATGTAATATAAAATTCTACCCTTATGGATTTTGATAATGTACCACTTGACTTTGCTGCACAATGTACATCTCAAGTTCTCAACTGTGTATCATAAAAAAATGTGCAGCCATTGAGTATCTGTATGAGTGTAATGGGCTGACATTGGTTTTATTATTAATGTAATGGGCTTATTAGTGGCTTACTAGTATTTTGTAATATATAAAAAATGTGCAGCCTAAATATAGCATATCGGGTCGGGTCGGGTCGGTTTTTTCCGGTTTTAGAAAACACAATAACCGTAACCGAACCGAAATGTTCGGTTAATTCAAAAACAAAAACCGAAACCGTCGATTATTTTTTCGGGTCGGGTTTTTTGGTGCGGTTGTTTTCGTTTTTTCGGTTGCGGTTCGGTTAATTTGGTTTTCTGCTCACCTCTAGCCTGTCATGTGGCTCTCTAACACGCGTGGAAATCTGACCTTCATCTGTTCGAAGGCACGACAGTAGAGTAACTGGTAAAACCTTGTCTCTCATCTAAGTCGACTGGCGCCACCCATATTCGCTCTTCACATTGATGCCGCAGAGAATAATGGAAAGAATGGGAATCGAACCTAGGTCACAAGAAACACCAAGTGTTTCCCCCAACCACTTCACCACTATCTTATTAGCTCTCTCTCCGATCACTTCTTGTGTAATTTTCGGTCAATTGAATAAAATTAGTATTGAATTTGGTGACGTGTAACTTAGCGTTGGGATGTACGACTCACAAGCGTGATGAGAGATATTATTACGATGGAAAAGTGTTTAGTTTATGGTGTTTGGCAACCTACATCATTAAGGTGTTGTTCGTTTTTCAGAAGTAAAATGTCTGCAGTCTGCAGCAATAAGACTATTTGTTTTTTAACGTCTGTAGACTGCTAAATAAACTGGTGGAGGAGGTGGACGGTGGAGGTGGTGGATGACGATGGTGGTGGCGATGGGCCAAGTATGCACCAAGAGAGCTCGTACAGACAGTCTGCAGATGGTAATGTCTCCGCTTGGTCTGATCGGCGCAGGCAGAAGAGCTGCGTAGACTTTTAAAAAAAAAAACATATAGCGCCTAACTGTTGAGTCGGTAAGAGTCTTGGCTGGGTAAAAGACTCTCAAGTTGTAAGTACTAAACCAGTAAGAATACGCCGATGTGGAGATGATTAGTGATAAAGAGGAAGCAGTTTGGGTCGATCAGGTGTTACGTGGGTGGTCGAGTGAGGTTATGTACACAGGTGAAGATATAATGGGTAAAATTTCATTCATCATCATTTTGAAATTTAAAAGGCAAAAGGCTTGTTGCGTGATTCAGTTGTGTCTTTCTGGTGAACCAAACACACTTAATACTTAGTGATTCAAGTGTAGCATCTTAATGGAGTCATTAGAAGGGTACCGAACAACCCCTTGGTCAATGGAATGGAATTACTCATTAAGTAACGAATCACATTCCATCTCCTTTTTCACCCTTCATCAACATCACCACTGTCGCTATCTCCCACCTCCGCCAACAACCATCCTCGTTGTCGCCAAGATGCATCACTACATCTATAGCCATTGATTTTATTATTTCCCGTTTAACCGTTGTACACCCCTGTTTTCATTTGTATCTTCCCCAAATCAAAACCCTAGGTTATAGCCACTGCTATCTCGTATCACACCCCCTTACATTCTTCTTCTTCTCCTACCACTTCGCCTGAAAACAACACACTTTGTCGGATACCCCGTGATATACTTGACGAAACTTAAGGTAGGGTGGGGGTTGTAATTGGTCTAGGAGAAAGGAGCGGGATTAGGTTAAGTTATTATTATTATTATTATTATTTACAAAAAGACATAATTGCCCCTGATGTAACGGTTAAATATAGATCGTGCTCCTTCTCCTACATAACCATAATCGAATTATTTTTGTATATTTGATTAGTAGAATATATATTTTGTTGACTTTCCCTTTTATAAGGAGACATGGCACACCATCCATCATGACCACAAATCATTTTCATTTTAACTACCCAAGCTTCCATTCCTATGGAAAATAGTGTTCTTTCCAACTGTTTATATTGAATCTTTTGTTTTTAACAACAAACTAACCTATTTCTAAATATTTCTATACTTGCACCTTGTGGAATTTATTCCATCACTTCTAAGCTAGAGGTGGCAAGATTTTAAAAGCACGACCCAAATGCGGAAAAAAACTATTTGGATATAACTCGCAAAATTAACCAAAGTACATGATGAAAATTACACTTTACACTAGATTTTGGATCTTTATTGTTTAGTGTTAGTAGACTCTAATCTCATATGCCTTTATAAAAAAAATAAAAGATAAGAGAAGGAATTCAAATTGTATTGACCCAACAACTATTAAGTTGGTTTTAGATTTGGAGCCTCTGGTCTATAAAAAATATAAAATAAATAGAAATATTTGTACTTTGTTTCTTCACACATCACATATCCATTAAACCTGTGAACTCCATGTGCTTCGTCTAACGGAAAAATAAGACTATATTGTGTGGTGCAACATTCCCCCAACTCCCTCAAATGCCACATCAGCGCCACATCATTTCCCTCATTTTCTCCTTCAAAGTTTGGAAATGGTTTCCCTCAATTCCCCATTCCCTTTTTATTTTTTTATTCTTGTTCCTTTTTATTTAATTATATAATTTATACTTCATATTTTTTGAAAGGGCCCCACCTCCAACATTCATATAATTTTGGCCAATGGGATTAATCGGTGCAATCGGCAATTACTCCCCCAAGTCCTCGAAAATCAAAGGTGGGGGCGGTGTTCTCGATTGGGACCGAGGCCCCCTCACCACCCTGAGCTCACTCCCCGAACCCACACCATATAGTCTAATTTGTATTTTTTTTCCTCAGTTTTACCATAGTACCACCCTTGTCGCGTATATTAAAGGGGTCAGATTACCATATTGATGTTGGGCTCGGATACCATATAAACTAAAATTCCAGCGGCCAGAGGGTCAACGAATCCTCTGACACCTGTGGTTCCAACCCTGACAATGGCATAACATGCACTAAAAGTTAAAAGACTCTTGTTAACCCATAAACTAAAATTTGCAAGAACACTGCCATAAGTTAATAAATTCAATGCAGCAACAATAAACTTGTCAGAGTGCCCAAGAACATATCAGATGTGATGCCAAACAGCAAGCAATACTGAAAAAATAATAATATCTATTTCTGGCATAATGAATTCCAATACCTCTATGGTATGTGCTTGTGTGTCTGGCACTTTTGGGATCCCTATACCTTTTTTCAAGGCCATAACACATGTAAACCTGTGTAAAATAAAAATATAGAGCAATCTGTTGTGTGACAAACTGTAAAATTTTACATCAAATTCAGTAATGCATCAAACCCAACCGGTGTATCAAATTTCAAACATGTGCATCATTCCTAATTTCTTATTCATCAAACCCTACTAAAATGCAACATGTTTTAAATAATATAACAAAACTGGTTTCAAATTAAAGAATAATAATCTAAGTTTTTATGTAGTGTAATATGGTTCATAGAAAGTTATATTTGAAAATAGATCAAATTCAAACATATGACAAGGAGAAGAGGCATGTAACTTCATTTTTCTTGGCTAATCCTTCATTAGCCATTGTTTTACAACTTCTAAGCTTCTTCTCCCCGGTTTTGTTCTGTTTTTTTTCTAAGGGATTAATGGAACTTGATGGGATTACATCAAAATTCAGAATTCTGCATCAAACACATGTATCAAATTTCAGACATGTGTCTCATTCCTTTTCGAACAACTATCATTAAACTGCTGTTTTTTAAAAGGAAATGTAACAGTGTCCGATAATGAGTTAAAAATCTTTTTTATGTAATCAGTTTCATTAAAAAGCAAACATATTAAAGACATTTTATTTCTTTTTGCCTTTCTAAATATATACATATGAATTTGTGTTAATTAAAATTTTACACCAAATTATTGTAAACAATATATTTTTACGCAATATCACCATCATGCTATTTTACACTTTCCACAAAAGAATTTTTACATGCATCTTGCGTGTCGAACAAAGTTAAAAGGCTGGTAATGGGTCGCGTAGGAAGACATTGGGGATTTTTTTATGTTTTACCCTTTGATCCATTACCAACAAAATAAAAGTCAAGTCAACTCAATTTTTTTTGTACTAGAAGGTTGAAATCGCCCCAATGATGCACAAATCGCTGGTAGGTATCCACATAAAAGAAGTCGGCATCATAATCAGTTAAAGTAATCAAAAACCGTGTATTCTAATTTGCAATCAGTCCATCATTCTATTACTTGATGTTTTATCCCCACATAAAGAATTTCATCTTTTATAAACATTTGAATCTAACACAAACAAAAAATAAGTAATTTTCTAAAGTAACAAAAAATGATTAATTACTAGGTGCATGATGAAAAAATGACCTTGATAACAACTCGTCAAAGTATTCATGACCCAAGTATTCTTTTGTTGAAGCGGTTAGAGTTGACTCGTGCAAAAACCCTTCTGCCATCCATAACAAAACCAGTTCCTCTTTGTCAAACAGGAAATTCTTAGGGAATAAGGTGTATGCAAATAATTGCTTTAAACGTGCAGAAAGATCATGGTAGCTTAGTCTAAGGGCCGGGACAATTACATCATCTTTTGACTTCCATATCTCACTTTCTAATATTTCCTTCCAAGAATCTTCATTGTGTTTCGTTCTTAGTGATCTCCCGATTTATATTAAAGCCAAAGGCACGCCATCACATTTTTTCACAATAGCTTCACCATGTGGTTTAAGTGACATAAAGAAAGAGCATCTTCATGTGACAAGATCTGCAGTTTGGTTAGATGATCGTAACCCAATTGTTGGAGCAATTTGTCATGATAATTTTACTTCCAGGAGCACATGCATGCAATGGGCCAACAAGTGTTTCCCAATCCTCATGACTCTCACTCCACACATCATCTAACACCAATAGAAATCTTTTCTCCCTTAGGTCACCTATAACCTCTAGTTGAAGCAGATTTAAATCTGCAAAATCCTTGGTTTATACCAAAGCTATCAAACTCTTTAGAAACACAAACCCATGCCTTGAGTTGGAACCCATGCCTTGACTTGGAAGTGATCCTAAACTAGCTTTTCATGACACAAATGTCTAGCTAGATGCGTTTTACCTACCCCACCCATACCAACTATGGAAACAATGCTAAAGTTCTGATCACATTGTTCGCCCGACAATAACATGTGGAATAATGCCTCTTTCTCCGCTCCCCATCCAACAATAGATGCATGAACAACGGAGGCTTGCAATCTTCTATTTATATTTTCTAGCCTAGTTTCCACCTACACTCTCAAACCAAGAGTAGCTTTCTCCTCTACTAGATCTTTTAATTTGGCAGTAATACTATCTAACTTGTCATGTGTCCTACTACTCCATGAGAAACTCGTGCAACAACTTGGTAACAGGATTAGCTTTCTCACCTTGCTGGTAATGGCTTCCGATTCGCAAGTGATCTCACTATGCATAACTTTGGTTGCGAAATCATCGAGTACGTCATCTATGTCATAAGCCAGATGTTGGAGATCATTCAGCCACCTTTTCATAGATTTACTGGTCAACTCCTTGTGAGAAGCATTAGTAAGCACATCTTGGATCTGGTTTAACCATCTCTGCCATTTCTTGATCTCAGCATCGATTCCGTTATATCGAGTAATGTTTCTGACAGCTGCAGAAGCCAGCTTCTCAAAGAGCACACCCAGGAAAGCAGAAAGCAGAAAGCACCAGTTCAGCCATTGGTTATGTAGATGTTGGTGAAGCGTTCAATTATTCTTTTGTTGTTTGCAAACTGTACAGTTAGATCTGGCCTTTATCCTGCATATATTTGAACACTATTAATCATACTAAAGTTGACTTTGACTATTTTATTTATTTATTTTTTCAGTTTACACCAGTAAATACAATAAACAATTTATAAACCCAAATAATCTGTAAATAACAATATATACTTGTATATATCTTTTCTTTCAATTATACTTTACTCTACTAATAAATCACTACTTAGGGTTTTTTATATTTGAATATGATAACTCATGGCAGAGATTTGTTCAAAATAAATAATAACTAGAGAACTCACGGCTGGTCGGTTGGCTCATAGGAGATTAGGAGGTGCAGGGTGGGTGATCACCGCGCAAAACCCGCCAAGGACCAAATTTTTGTTAAATATATACTAACCTTTTTTTATATATTTTAAGCTTGTTATATATGTGTTTTTTAAATATATATATTTTAGGATCCATTTTTCTACTCGTTTGAACTACTAACTTTTAGGGATCCTCATAGACGAGTATGTCAGTCGTGTCCAGTTTCGATTAATTGGTTGATGGACTGATCGAATTGTTCTAGGTTCACATGTGTTATAAATAGTTGAGTCCGATCTCAAATTTTGATTAACCAACAAAGATAGGAGTCAAACAACAACTAGTTTGGTTAAGTGTCCTGTACACTGTCCAGGGAGATATATTGGGTTCAAAAGCACACTAGTGGCAAAAAATAACAAAAAAAATTGAAGGAACTTCCTAAAACATCATGGTTTGATCCTGGGTCTCTATGAAACTCTTTAAAAAAGAGGTTAGAATCATGGTTAAATGCTTGTTTAAATTCTATATAACATTATTTATCCATTTGTATGGAAAGGGAAAGCATACCCGAAAAGGATTCCTATTGTGGGGCCCAAAAGGACTTTTTGTCAAGATGGATTACTACATGCGGAAATGCCAAAACAAGTAGCTATGACATTATAAAAAATGCTTATGATTTAAACTTAATACTAAATAACACATAGTTATCAAAGGCGCTAGGCGCACTCAAGGCGAATAGGCCTTGCCTGGGGCCTAAGCGCGAGGCGCAAAAAAAGCGAGTGCCTGAGATATAAAAAAAGCGAACAAAGAAAATAAAGTAAAAAATATATTAAAGTAATACTATTTTTCATCTGGTTAGTATCAAAAGTTTTAAAATATTGATGTATTAGTGTATAGAAGTAATTTTCCTTAGATAAAAGTAGGGGTGTAAATGATACGTAGCGGCTCGAGAGCTACCCGGGATCGGCTCGGTAAAAAGCCCGAACGAGCCAAGCCTTAACGAGCCGAGCCTTAACGAGCCCGAGCCTGAAATATGGCTCGTTTAGTTATCGAGCCCGAGATACAAAGCTCGATTGGGCTCGCGAGCCTAAACGAGCCCAAACATAATTATAAGTTATTTATATATCTCTTATAATTTATAGCCCACATCTCCAAAGCCCAAGTCCTTATTTCATAGGCCCATTTAATAACACTCGCGAGCCGAGCTTTTTGCGATCTCGAGCCGAGCTTTGAGCTCGTTTGAGATTGTTCTCAAATCACCTCGAGCCGAGCCGAGCCGAGCTCGAGCTTTTGATTTTGCTAGCGAGCCGAGCTCGAGCTCAAGATTGTAGGCTCGAACCGAGCCGAGCTCGAGCTCGAGCTTCATAAAATCATAACGAGCCAAGCTCGAGCCCAGTCAGGCTCGGGCTCGGCTCGGCTCGTTTACACCCCTAGATAAAAGTAGAAATCTGGGCGGAATCTAGCTAAAATTTGCGCCTAAACCATCACCTTGAGAATTAAAGCGCAATTTCCTCGACTCAAAGCGCAAATGCATCGCCTCGCCTAAAAAACGGGCCTAGGCGCAAGAGGCGATGGCTTTTAACAACTATGGTGTTATTACCCGCGCTTAGCAGCGAGGGCTTAAGTAGATCATTCAAGAAGTTGGACTTTTAACCGGAAATCGAAATACATATAGAACATCAAAATATATAACCATTAAACTGTCAAGGAAATGGAATCAGACTATTGTGGGAGCTAAACAAAGTGAGACTTAATTATAGCAAAAGCTTTGTTCTATTATTGGTCTAACTTAGTAACTTGTGATGTTCATTTACAAATTTCCAAAAGCCATTTGAATTTCATAGTTGAATATGAGCCTACGACATTCATTCATTCATAAAACTAAAAGTGATCAATATCATAGCTAGGGATGAGCATACAAGGCCGAATACCGATCCCGTCCCGATCCCGATACCGTACCGAACCGATACCGAACCGAGGGGTTTCGGGATCGGGGTTCGGTATCGGTATCGGTACGGGATCGGTGTGGTATCGGTATTTTAAGGCAAAATACCGAAACCATACCGGTACCGAACCGATACCGTACCTTATGTGTTCGGTATCGGTATTGTCGGATCGGCATCGGTTCGGTACCGATACCGTCCCGAGCTCATCCCTAATCATAGCAACAACCTAACTCCAAGTGTCTGAGATAAAATGCAAATAGGTGGTTATGATATAAGTTTGTATAATTCAATTAATGGCCCTAGGATTCTAATGCTTCCTCAAAGAACAAATACATCAATTATCAATTAAATTCACAATATTCAAGTAAATCATGAGTCATAGTATAGTATGATTGAGGATTTCTTACTGCTGGCTTTCTGTCGTATGACTTGCTGCTGAGCAATATGAGTCGGTGGATTAAAAGTTCCTTCAATCTTTCAATGCTTAGCAGGAGAAGCGAAATCCAAACGGAGTTAAAAAAATACACAAAATCGAAACCCTAGACACAACCGTGTTCATACAGGAAGACGAATTGATGAATATAAGTGAAGCTATCTCGTAGCCAGACCGTCATGGGTTAGGGATCGTGTCTAGGGTTAGGGTTCAGATGATAATCCCTGAAAAAAGGAGGTAGCGGCGGCTGTGGTGTGGCGAGCATGAAGGTTTCGAACCCTAACCCCTTGGTTTTGTAGTGGTTTAAGAGGCTGTGTTGTGTTGTACGGTACAACCTGCACGCATTTCAAAAAAGTTTTGCATTTAGGATCGGACCGCACCGATTTGAACCGGAATCAAACCAGAACCGTTAAATGATAAATATGAGAACCGGAACCAGACCGTATAATATTCTACTGGTTCGGTTCGGAACCGGGTTAAACGGTTCTTATGTAAACGGTTCTTGCCGGAACCGATTGACGGTTGTTAAACTTAAGTTGTGATTTCGTAGTTATATGAAGGACCTATCATTTTTTTTAGAAGTGCACGGTACCAACATATAATTTTGACACTATGAATAATATGTAACACGTATGACTAATGCTACATGTTACATTACATCATTGCACGACACACATTATGAGCTAACCCGTGGACCTCATAAGGAATTTTGTAAGCGTCTGTTCTCCCTTTAAGCTACTTTCCTTCCCTTTATCGTAATCTATATATTTTATAGATTATATAATTCAAATGGAACTCAAAACTCAACAAGTTTGTTAAATGTTATTTTGTTAACATGACTTGAATAATGTTATTTTTTATAAAGACTAAGACGTGAAACTAAGAATGTGGATGGTTAGTTTGTTTATTGACTATTTAGAAAAGCCCGCTAAATTAATAAGGTTTTTAAATATAATATCTAAAGTTTAAACCTAACGCGGCTCTAGCGGTTCTTTGAATGGACCCGCGGTTCCGAACCGAACCGAACCGGGAACCGTTTTCACTAAAATTTAAGAACCGGAACCGGCCCTAAATACAAAAATACGGTTCGGATCTATCGGTTTCGGATCGGTTCCCCGGTTCTAACGGTTCCGAACCATAAAGTGCTCAACCCTATTTACACTCACAATCTCAAATTGGTTAATATAGCATGTATTATTAATAATAATAATAATAATAATAATAATAATAATAATAATAATAATAATAATAATAATAATAATAATAATAATAATAATAATAATAATAATAATAATAATAATAATAATAATAATAATATAAGAGAGGCAAAGGCTAGTATCATTACCTAAAGAGCTATGAATCTGTTAGCGTTATACCTATGACATGCCAAATTTTTTCTACGTTTTAATTCAAAACCGATTTTGGACAAATATAACATTATTAGATTTTTATTACGATGGAAACAATATATTTATTTATTTTTATATTTGATTATAGCAAGTAAGGTAACGTTAAGAACCAAGCATATACTGACCGAAAAACATTGGTACCATTATTTTTATTATCAAAATTCACAATCGGTATCGGTATTCATTTCTATTGTTTTCTATTGATTTCTATTGATGTAAAGTTTTATATTTTGATAGCTATAGTAAGTTCCTGCACCAAAACGAACCGAATCGATACCGACCGAATTCTCAACGTGACGTGAAGCTCTAGGGATCTCACTAGTTAATAATCATGGTATAACATACTTTTTAAATTAAAAACAAGATCATTTATTGGTTATACCTTTATGGACATGTCATAATAATTTATCACATATAGTCGTGATTATTTAACATTATCCGAGAAGTTACAAGAGCAATAGCTCTTGAGTGACTTTAGTTTGAGACAGAATGAGCATAACAGAGAACTCCAAATGGGAAGAGATGTTACTTATTTTCCTTCAGAATGAACTGCAGGAGGCTGAAAAGCATCAGGTTAGCGCAAATACCGCTACACTACAAGTCCTTTCGCATAGTAAAACAGTTGCAGTCAAGCGAAGGACTTACGCAAAGCTCCCAAGAGAATATTATTAAAGCGTAACATGTTATAACAAAAAATGTAGTTTTGTAAAACTATAAAAGTTATATACTGAAAAGAAATACTGGATTACACAAATCCAATGCTATTAAAGATTGGAGGTCAAGCGTGCCACAATCCTCTGAGCCCCTTTGCCGGAAAGTAGTCACTACCTGAGCCACAGAAGATGCTTTTTGACCGATAGCTCTCTTCCCTGTTGACAATGTGATATAATGGTTAGTGTCTTAAACCCGCCATCCCAACAAAAAAAAATGACTCAAAATGACCACCCAAAATAGGTCGGGTAAGGAGGACCAATCCAACAACACCTTTTTTACTCATTAATCAAAATCAATTAGGAATTAAGATTATAAACAACAAAAAAATTTACTTCTTAGTAAAGTAATTTTGTATTAATTTTCCAATTTTTACCCATTTAACAAGTCGGGAAATCTAAAATAAACCCAGATCAACTTGAGTTTTAAGTAAACAGGTCAATAATACTTCTACCTTTAGAAATAACCTAAGATACATAACAATAAGTTTAAAGAAAATATAGCCACTTATGACTGGTTTACCTCCTGATGAGGCGATGACCATACAGATCTATCATGAATCAGCCAACTGCAAACGTGGAACTATATTCATCGATTGAAGTTCCTGCAACAAATAAACACAGAGTTAAATACCATATACTAAAACGAAACAAAACCACAAAATGTGACGAACAGATAAAATATTCTGCTCACGGGATTTTGAGTTTACCTGAAATAAAAGCTTGCAAGCATATGGTAGTTTCATGGCGGAGATATTTTCTCCACTCTTGCATGTGGAACACGTCCTAGTTTTCGTTTGGTAATTTATGTATCCTAGTAACCCACACTTTCTACAAACCTGCAGGTAATAAACAAGGATAAAGTATAAAGATTATGAAATCAGCAGGCATTAAAATCATCATGGTTCTACATATACGTTTTATAATGAGAAGTTTATACATTATGATAAATCGTAACTACTAAAATTTATATGAACATATGTGATGCACCTGAACTTCGAAAGGATCGCTAGAGATCATTAAGCGCTCATAAATCAGATTACTTGTTCCATAGGCAATTAAACAATCTCGTTCCATTTCCCCCACTCGCAGACCTAGGCAATAAATATAATAATTATTTAAAATCAATAAGCAATGTAATGTCAAACATACTTAAGAAGAATATTCTCACCTCCATTTCTGCTTCTTCCTTCTGTGGGCTGTCTGGTTACGAGTGTGCGGGGGCCCATACCTCGAGCATGCATCTTATCAAGGACCTTATAGTTGTATAGAGTTCATTTAGTCATTTGTAACTGGTGATAACAAAGCTATAGTATATGACGCAAATGATTATAAAACAATGCAAAATCTCCAGAAGGAACAGAACTAGCTTCTTAAAATATAAATTTATGACATTTAATTCCTGAATAACCCCACTACGGTAGAAAAATGAGTAATAACTGATTTAATTAATTACCATATGCTTTAGTTTCTGGTAGTAGATCGGCCCCATGAATATATATGCTTGTAGGGGCGTACCAGTGATACCTGAAATACAATGATGAAATATAAAATGTTTTTTTACAATTAAGCACTATAAAAGATAGAAATTCCTTCACATTGTAGCAACACGATGTGCAAAAAGACGCAAAAAACCTGAATATAGGATATCCTTCCCGTTGTAGCAAAAGCCATGTTTCACAAGGGTTTCACTGTTCAAGATATAAAATGTCATCTAATATGTGCAATTATATTAACTTTGAGATGAACTTATCTAGATCAGAGAAATACTATACCTTATGTCTTCAACTTTGTGGGCATGACCACTTGGTTCCCCAAATGCACTGCCATAATGAAACTTGCCACATGAAACACCAGCCTTACTCCCGAGGAGCTCTATCATCTTCCCAACAGTCATTCGACTAAAAATACAATACACAACAGGTGAAAAAAACAGAAGATTTTTTTAATAATATATCAAGTTTCCTACCTTGGAAATCCATGAGGATTCATAATCAAATCGGGGCATATACCCCGCTCAGAGAAAGGAAAATCTTCTTGTTGAACAATGGTCCCACAAACACCTTTCTGACCATGTCTGCTACTGAACTTGTCACCAACCTAAACAAAAAGCATATCATAAACTATAAATCTAAAAAAAGATATATATACATATAACTACTGAAAGATATATGGTATTATAAATCATAAGCTTTTACCTCGGGCCTACGAGTATGGCGAATCATGAATTTCACAGTTAAGTTTTGTTTCTTATCAGAGCATAAAGCCACTCTATCCACAACAGCTGGCTCCCCTTCTGCACCTTTGTAGGTTTGTTTATTTGTTCTATACTGACTGGATGCAATGATTAATAAATAACCGAATGAGTTATTAAGATCATAATAGGAAAATGAAAATAATTACATTAGAGCCAACTCACGTTTGTGATGGATGTGACTGGGCCTTAGGATCCACAGGGACCTCTTTCTGGAGATAAATATCTTGATGTCTTATTATTTCACCAGGAGAAGCAAGTCCATCATTATCTAAAATCTACACAAAATCAAAAAACATAAAAATCACCAAATGACCAATATTAAACAATGCTTATGGATAATCAAACTATGCAAACACCTGAATCTTCTCTGGATCGTGCGGAGATTTGCGAGGCGAAACAATCTGGTCACATACATGATCATACTTCTGGTACGTAGCTGATATCCTGTTTATAGACATGCATATAAAAAACAACTTCAGTAACAGAATATCTGAAACTAACAGATAATTGAAAAAGCTTATCTAACAATTACTTTTTCATTACAATACAACGACCAAAACCACGATCCAGAGATGATTTATTCATGACTATGGCATCCTCAATGTCATAACCACTGTAACTCATAACTGCAACGGTTGCATTTTGACCGGCTCCAAGCTTATCATAACCAACCTATAAAAATATTAACTAATTAGAACTAATTATTTAAATTTACACACTTAAAAATCAAACAAATGAATTCTAAAATAGTGTGGAGAGCAAGAATGACACTGACTAGCTCAATTGTTCTTGTTGTCAATAATGGCCGTTGAGGATAAACCAAAAGATATATCAAAGTATCCATCCGACATAGCTTCATTTCAAGAAACAATGCACCCAAGTTACTATGTATAAATATATAATCCAATGCATGTAATCAACACTTGGGTAATCAAATAAGTAAAAAATGAAATTTGATGATTAATGGACCAACTGTATGATCAAAGAAGTAGAAAAAGCCATACTTGATTATATGCAATATTACCCATTGCTTGCTTTCCCATAGCACACTAAAGAGGCAAAAAGATAAATAAATAAATAATAAAAAGTGTAATCATCAAAGCTGGTGCAATAAAAAATTTAAAGGTCTAAATTCCACAATAAATAAACCTGATAAGTATTTCGTGGGGACTGATTATGGTGAGGGAAAGGAATTAGCCCGGCACAAGCACCTAAGATTGTGAAAGGTTCTATTTCAATATGAGTTGTATCACTAGTAGCCTCTCCTTCATATAGAGCAATCTATCAATCATATAATTAAGTCAGAAAAGAAGTTATGAATTCGATACTCTTAACTTTCAGTTAATAAAAAAATTTGGCAAACCAGAGCATTGTTCTCTTCATTGACATCAAGATATTCTAACAGTCCGTCTCGTAAAAAGCTGTCAAAATTGCGAACTCCGTCCTTTAAAAAGAGAGTTAAATTAGTGTTTAGAATGTGGATACATTGAAATTAGATTTCTTATAAATATGTGTTTTAAGCAACTTACTTTCAACTCTTTCATGTGATGATGCTTAATTCTTGATACACCATTGTCAGCAATTACAAGTGGCCGGCAAACACGACCACCATCGGAAGCAATATAAACACAACGCTGCCAACAAAAAGAATGTCAACTTCAGAAGCAACAACAATAGTTTTTTTAGTGTTGCTCATACATTTGAGAATACAATAAATAATAATCCCTACAATTTCGCCCTTAATACAGATGAAAGGAAACTGAATCAAACTTTCAACTCATTACAGCAGCATGTAAACATAACTTTCAAGAATCTCAAATGAAAGATCAAAAAAAGAAAAATATTAACCAAGGCAAGCTCAAATCATATCAGCTTAGCATTTGACTGTACAACAACTAAGAACCGGAAATGAATTTTGTGCAACTGAATATCTTGTCTAACAAGTAATGACTGATACCGGTGGATAAATCACATAAGTAATCATGTCTGAGAATAAAAATTAGACCAAAATATATTTTCAAAACAAACTTTGAATATAGACATAGTTTTTATGTTACTATTTAAAACACACCTTATTATAATGATGACATCATTGTCATGAAATAAATCAGCTGTTATAAGATTAATTTTCATTTAACTATTTGTTATGGGGAAAAATGATAGCATGAAACCCTAATCTTTACATACAACACATGTTTATTAATAATTGCAAGTCTAAAGAGCTTACTTGTTTCTCATGGACATATATGCTTACAAAATCACCTACTTTGCCTGACCTCCGTAGCTTTCTCATTCCATTTGCAAACAGCTACAATGTCATTCAAAGGAGAATTTAAATATCAAACCAATGACATAAGTTAAGTAATAAACAAAGATATCAGCTAGCAAAATTTATGAATGGAACCTGTGGCATCCTATGCTTGCCCAGGATAAGCCCATTTAATATGACAAGAAATGAATTTGGCGAATGAAGTTCTTCACCAGAAAGTTGAGACAGGTCCTCTACTCCCAAGCAGTAACACTAATGACAGAAAATAAATTAGAATATACAGTTATAGACATGGTTTTTTATACATGTTAATCCAAGCTGTATCAAGGTTGTATCTTCACAATATACAAAAATAAATATAAATATATCAGACCATGAAAGTAAAGAAATACCAAGGAAATAATAGGGCCTTCCTCTTCATCAGTTGTAACATGTGTCATCAGAGCGAGATTTTTCACCAGCCCACAAGCTTCACCTTCAGGAGTGTCACATGGGCAAAGCATGCCCCACTGTAAATGAAAATTTCAACACAATAATGTGAGTGTTTACAATTTGATCAAACTAAAGATTTAAAGGTGAAACAGCAGCTTAAGGTTGATATTGGGCGTACTTGACTAGGTTGTAAGGCCCTAGGCCCACTAACTTTCCTTGACTTTTCAAATTGCGGTGAAATCTTGGTCATGGCACCAAATGCTCCAATGAAAGATAGTCTTGTAACAATCTGTTACAAGTGCATTTTTAGTTTTATCATGTAAATAAAATGTTAATAATATACATTAGAAAAAAGGAAAATACCGCGGACCTGAGTAATGCCTTTCCTATGCATCTTAAATCGACTAACATCCCAATTTCCAGTAGAGAGGCTGCGCTCCAAGCCACTAGTAATATTATCTTTCAATATATGCTGATAAGAATACCAAGGAGTCATAAGAACACCAAAAGATTTATGCAGTTAGTTCCTGGTTAATTAGCTTGACATACCTGGGATATATCAAACCTGCTAGAACGACTGGGCTTTGTTAGGATCTTATCAACAGCCAATTTTATTGTGTCATTCATTGACTTGAACAAGTCCTGAAACACGAAGTGCCAGCAAATATCACCCATAATTAACAGTTTGACACTAATGTTGAAAAATAACAAAGAATCAGTCCTAGCCAAAAGAACGTCACGACCTACCCACCTCAAATAGTAGAGCTAACAATTGCCCTGAAAGTTCAAGTCGCTTATTGCCTACATAATCCTGTAAATTCATTAAATTCACAATCAGCCAAGTAATACAAACACACATATATACTTAGAAACACAATGTTAAGCATCCTTAGATGATAATTATTTAGATGAAAGTTATTTAGGCTCAAACTTACTTTGTCATCCATTGCATCCTCATTTAAAATTGCATCCATCATGCGTCTCAACATCACCACAACATATACGCATTTTAAATAAAAATTGTTTCCTTGAACCTAGAGAGATATAAATTTGTGAAAATAAATAAAATATCATATAATTCATCCAAGACTGATTCAACTCACAGGAATATTGGGAATAAATATATCCCGAAGAACACCCAATGCTCCCTCATCCTAAACAAAGCACAATGACTGAGTGTTAAAATTAAAAGAAGCTAAAAATCTTCATAAAAAAATAGTAAATAGACTGAAAAATACCTTACCAAACCTGGACATTGACTTCTTACGCTGCATCAAAAACATAAATAATCAGGAAAAGACAAAAATAAGAAATAAAGTCTGTGTTAAACACGCATTCATGTTATTAAAAGTAATAATTTGTAATATAGTTAAAAAAACAGGTCAAACCCCACAAACTTATATTATAACCTAGTGTTAAATCCCAAATATACAAACACCCAAAGCGAGATCTAGTTCATAACAAATATACAAAGACTCAAAAGTGAAATTTGGAATATTAGACTAGTTATAAGGTATCTAAGTGAGTATGTGCCATATCAAACTCCATATATAGAGCACTTATGTAACTATATTATACACATCAATATACATTTACCCTTTTGTGGTTTACCTTGGTATCAAAGCCAAGTTGTTCACAAACTCCACAAGAAAGTAGAAACAACATGCTCTCCCCTAAACCCTAGATGACACCACACGCTGCTTCCAATCCATGGCATGAACAACCTGCTCACCTCACGACATCAGTTTGAATCACAAACCCACGTCCAGAAGGTCGCACAAAATGGCACCCGTGTTTGGAGTTTCCAGAAGATCAACTTTTGACTACATTGCTTTTTGTGGCGCCGCTGGCGAGTCTGATGTCACCTTCTATTTCGGTTGTAGTCAGACAACCAACTCAGATCCACCTTCCTGCCATCACTTTCATTGTCGTCTGCAACTGCCTGTCGATTTTCAGAACCTAAAACAACTCCAGGAACCACATGACGCTCTCATCATCACCAAGGCTTTAATTGTTGCTTTTACCACAACTGAGAAAACGGCTCACAACTCCCCCACCAACTCACCTTTACACTATCTTCTATGCCCAAACAAAGCACGTGAAAGTTGATTAATGATTTAATGAACAAACCGCTGACATCTTTACAAAGTTGTTGCCAACTCCTACATTGACCCTATGTAACCCTATGGTGCACGATCATTGTCAATTGTCAAACACTATATATAGAGACCCAGTTGACCTTTTCAATTTCTTAGAAGATCAAAAAGGACATTTAAAATGGAACTTAGATCACGCATCAGTCTACATGTATGAACCATGAGAATTACTATTTTCATCGCTTTCCATATAATCGCATGCCATGCAATCAATTACTCTGTTCTTTAAAGAATTTATCTTATGCATAACATTACAGAGTCCTCTAAACATTAGAAAATAATCAAACTCCGCCTACATGTTAACATTTGTGTCTTACCTTCTTTTCAAGAAAATCCAAAGCTTGTTGTTGCGTATACACTCCAATACTTGCACAATCCTGAAATTTGGAATAACAAATATTCAGTATGCATTACCTTCTAATCTTCTATTCTCACAAGAGACAGAAATTGACAACTTATTACATGCATACATAGATTACTTCTGCATTTGACACAAATATATATCACAGTACTACTGAGAAAAGACAATTAAAGTGAATGGCTACGAGCATTAGAGAAATTTGTCGTGATGTTTTTGGGTGGATACAACATATAAATCTTAATGTTCAAAAATATCAAAAGGATCACACCATTTCAACGGTCCACAAATTACAAGTCATGTCTGATTGTTAATGTGGATCAGTGGATGATATTATTCTAACATAAAATGACAACGCATACATTAATATTTGAATAGTGGGTGCATTGTTGTAAAAGTCGGCCTAGGCGGCCGCCTAGGCGCTAGGCGGGACTAAATATAGGAATAAGGACCTAGTCGGTGAACTAGGCGTTTTGGCCATTCAGCGGGCCTAGGCGGTGGTATTTTTATTTTATTTTTATTTTATTTTTTTTTAATTTCTAAGTATTTCTTAGTATTATGTGTATATATAAATATGTATAAAAATACCAAAACGCCTAGTTCTGCCCATAGTTGTCAAAAGCGCTCGCCTAGGCGATGAAATTCCTAGAAGCGACCCTAGGCCGCTTTTCTCTCCTAAATAAATAAAGCAATGATATTTTTTTTTTTTTTTTGAAAGTTCAGGTTTTACAGTTTTATTATTGTTTTCTGTTAGTGAAAGTTCAGGTTTTACAGTTTTATTACTGTTTTCTGATCATATGAGTAATTATTTCATGTTGCAGTTTTCATGTTTTATTATAGCCTTCTGATCATATGCTTCAGTATTACAGTTATCTGATCATATGCTTCAGTTTTATTATTGTTTTCTGATCATATGAGTGTTACTGTTTTATTATTGTTTTCTGATCATATGCATCAGTTTTATTATTGTTTTCTGATCATTAGTATTACTGTTTTATTATTGTTTCTGGTCATATGGAAGAGCAAATGGATGCAGCTCGAAAAGGGAAGACAATTGATGACAATGACGACTCTGATTATTGATTGTAGACCTTTTGGATTTGAAGTTTTATTATTTTTTACATTTTGAACTATTTTTTGGTTTTCAAGTATGAATAACTTGCTATTTGGATGTTTTGGTGGTTATTTTTTAGTTATTTTGATAATTTTCCCATTTTTTTTATTGCGCTTTTTTTTCTCAGGCCCACGCTTTTTTTGCGCTTCTCGCCTAGGCCACAAGCGGTACCAAAGCGCCTTGAGTGCGCTTTACGCCTTTGACAACTATGCTCTGCCTAATTCTGCCTAGTTCCGACTAGTCCCTAGGCTGGACCTCACCGCCCGCCTAGCGCCTTCTGCAACATTGAGTGGGTGCTACGGAATAAGAGGTTACTCAAATAGTCAAAGATCCCACACCCTTCACTAAAAACATGACATTGTAGCAACGCAGAAGCTGCAGTTGCTCACAAACCAATTTATCATAATGAAAATAAAGCATGAGAAAGTAGATAGATATGCACTTTATCAAAAAAGTATATGAGATGGGATTTATATGCATGCCATAACAAGCTTTCGATATTCACAATAAAAAGTTATCATAGAATAATTGTGACATACTTAAGTGGGAATGTATGAATGTCAGGTATATGATTGTATTTAGTTTGCTATAACAGTTCTCAAAGTTTTGTTTGGCAAACTAGCAAGAAAATCGATTGTCAACTAATTTGAAATACAGTCTAACTTAGCAATGTGGGGCAATTAGATTGTTGTTTGTCAACTCACCACTCCTTAGATCTGTTAGCTTACCTCAATAGATGGCACAAGCAAAGTAGCATACTGAGGATCTCTACCAAGCATCTGCACAACTTCCTGATCAGTTTCCATACCCATAGCTTTCATGACCAACATAATAGGAACCTAAAAAACAATAAAGAATATTAATCATCACATAGAAGGTAATAACAAGTTATTTTACGAAGTATAAGCAACTTTTGCAGGAATAAGTGACGATAAATATCATATCAATACCTTGGAAGTAAATGCATTCAAAACCAAATATATTTTCTCTTTCTCCATTCTTATAATTGTTTTACTTTTTGTCATAGCTGTGCTGCTCATGACAGATGCCTGGATGCTGGATGATAAAGCAAAATTCGTAAAACCAGAAACAGAAAATAAACTAAGAGACAAGCATGCCTCAATGAAAAACAAAATGAAGAAAAAAAAAAGAATACTGACCAGCCCTTCTTATCTGAGTCGATAATTATCCTGTTCTTTGAAAGCTGTTCTTGAATTAAAATCACCTGGAAAAATCACCAAAACCAACAACATATTGTTATTAACAGCAATATAAATTAGTAAGACTTTTAAATGATGGGAGTGTCCATAACAATTGATAAAAAAGAAAAGAAAGTGAAATGAAAATGAAGGACACCTTTTCATTTCCTTTTACAACAAAATATCCACCTGGGTCAAGTGGGCATTCACCTAATAGAAATATGAACGTAAATTAGTCTACATACTATTACGATAAGTTGGTAACATGAATTTAAGTATATATAACTAAACTACTATGTAAAACTTCTTTTGTTCTATAAAGGATACAAACCAAGTTTTGCCAATTCGTCTTCATCCTTGCCATGAAGGACACAAGAAAGGCTCCTTAACATAATAGGCATCCTTCCAATAACAACTTCTTTCTGCAATATCATATAAGAGAAATTTACTATCATATCTCATAGATTGAAGTTAGCAATATTATCACCGATTTAAAACATACCTTAGTCATCGGACGAGAATCGCCACCATTGCAATATTCAATATTGACAAATATTGGAGCAGAATACCTACAATGTATGGCACATGGTGAAGAGAAAGAAAAACAAATAGTTTCATTTTGTTGCCGTTTTTGTTACTATAACCGTCAACTCCATTTACATTGCGACTTGAAACATAATTGTTCTATTTTTAGGCAGAATTCAAGATGTCAAATCGATAATCACATCTATTTGATGGCACAGGCATGAACTGATAAAAAAAAAAACTTGCTTACGTCTTGTCAGCTAGCCGGCACGTTTGAGGGTTCAGTGTGTCAGTCACGCCATCAACAACTTCAGAAGGCCTCCCAACCCAAACATCTGTGTATCTGTGCCAAGTTACAATAAATGAATCACACCCTTTGTCGGAGAAAAAACTAGGGTACACATTAAGATGTAGCCCTTGATGGAAGTATTTTTATCTTTAAAGACATATCAAATGTGGTTTGTGTGCAGTACTGGACTAATAAAAAGTATCAATAAGCAGGTAACTTGGCAAATAGCATACTAGTGGCATGTGTTTGCAAAGTCCAGAAATTACAGCATTGAATATTTTAATATTCAGAATCTACAAGAAGTGGACTGTTCTACCTGATGTAAACACTAGGCTCAAATCTAGACGTCACAAGGCTGTTTGCACGAACAATCTTCTTTATTTCAGTCCTAACAAAATAATTAAAAGAATCCAGATGCTGCTTCACCAAACCTCTAACCTGCAACTCCAAAAGTTAGCACATAACTGTTTGCAAAACTAATATTTTAAAATTAAAATTAAACTTCTAACAGCATCCAAAAAATCGTAACATTCAAGCGGATCAAAGGCTTTAAGGCATCCAATAAAACATAGCAATCCAATCATATTTATAAACCTACACGTTGACACATAGTTTCAAAGCACTGAAAAAAAATCCTCATCATGTGGTTCCTAGAGACACCTACTAAATTATCCTCAAACAAATAAATGTAGACATCTATAAACAAAAACAGAAACCGCCTTCTCTTTACCAGAAGTTTCTGCCATAGAATGAACCCTAATTTAACTAAAAACGTATTTCTAGGGTGAAAAAACTCAACTAATTTCCAACAGGTCTTATCATGTTTACTAGATTAGAGACGACGCCATTAACGCAAGTATCAAACATGAATACAAACTCGTGAAACTACTTTATACCTCATGTATCTATAGCACAGTTCTATGTTTTATGTCCACAATGAGATACACCTAGCCTCCTAATTATTATTATTATTATTATTATTATTATTATTATTATTATTATTATTATTATTATTATTATTATTTAAGTATAAAATTACATAATGTATTATTGTGTGTTAATGAGGTCAGGAATTGCCCTATAAGAATGAAGAACAAAATGCGATAACCTTGAGGAACTCAGGAAGTAACTGGAACTTATCGACGGCAGACTTCACCGGAGCAGCAAGGAATTGCTTGTCGACGACTCCTTCGGTACTGAAATCAAATGAAAGTGTGAGCCAGATTAGGATTGTGATGATAATAACTGATCGTATAATAATAATATTAATATTAATAAGCGTACCTTTGAAGAGTGTTGTGTGATACAACAGAGTCTTCGATCACCCCCATTATCAAAGGAGACAGTAGAGTGCGTTTTTTTTTTTTTTTTTTTTTTTTTTCTGTAGGGTTTAAGGGAAATGGAGGAGGGCAAAATTATTATATTTATTTTCTTTTTTAAATAGCAATGGGCCGGGTAAGCCTTGGAGTGGGCTGAGCTGGGCCGGCTCATGGAAATCCCTATCCCGGATATAATAGACTTTGGAGGACCTAGAACGACAAGGGGTATGTTTGGCAATGAGCTTTTAGGAGCTTTTATGAGCTTTTAGGAGCTTCAAGCTTTTAAGAAAAAGTTCTTACTCAATAAAAAACCTTGTTTGGTTGAAGAGCTGGAAGCTTTTAGATTAGGAGAAAAAGCTCTATAGTGAAAAGCTAATACTACTAGCTTTTAAGAAAAAACTCTACTAGCTACAAGCTTTTAATCTATCTATCTATACATATAATAAACCAAAGCCATTTTAATGACATGTCACTCATAGAAACATTCTCTTCTTTGAGTGTGCCATGTGTCATCCCATGTGGCATTGAGATATTTTAGGAAAAAAATAATTTAAAAATAAAATTGGATTTTTCACCCTCATTTTTCCTCTCATAATTTTTAAACGTTAATATCTTTAATATACGAGATTTTTTAAAGAAAAAAATTACACCAAATTAACAAGCGTTTTATTATCTTTCCAACGAGTACCATAATGCTATATAAAAAACGGAGAATTTTTTTGTAGGGTTTTGTTCATACAGGAAAAAAAACACAAAGTGTTTAGGTAAATCATTAATCATGTATAAGCAAGTCACCAATTATATTCAAATCAGTAAATATGAATATATTTTTTAACCAGAGCCGAATAAGTTAATAGAGTTATACGTTGTTTTAAATTAGGTATCAATATTAGTATGTTAGCGTTGTACATTTGTTTAGTCTTTAGGATATGTGTTAATATTAGAGTTACATTAAAGTTCTACATTCTTTTAGGTTAGGTGTTAGCATTGGAGTTGTACATTGTTAATTTGTTTTAGGTTAGATATTAATATTAGAGTTATACATCAGTCTATTTCATATGTGAAATTGATGTATCATATTAAATTTCTCAACCCGGGACGCTCCCGGGGTATAATCTAGTTAGTAAATGACACAAATACCCATTCTATTTTAATAACAAAATAAAAACCTTCCTTGCAAACTTTTAATTATGCTCATTTTGGTCATTTTATACATTTTATTAAAAGCTCCAGCTACTCTACCAAACACCAAAATATATTTAAAAAGCTTCTAGCTACCAGCTTTCAGCTACCAGCCTCCGGCTAGTTTTGCCAAACATACCCAAGATGTACAATGGTGGACAATGCCAACGAAGTAGAGGCTTTTTTTAGTTAGGCATAAGGCACGTCAGTCCAAAATCGAAACTTTTTACATCTAGGTCATTCTGTTTTACATTTTATTATCAAATTCGTCCCTGAAACTAACCCAATTAAATAATGTCGCTAAGTTGGGGGGTATTTCTGACTTTTTGTCTGACCCTTTATATATTCATCATCATCATCATCATCATCATACTCAGTTAATCCCACCAATAGCAAAAGCTAAGATAGGGTCTGAGGAGGGTAAGATGTAGACAGCCTTACCTCTACCCCGTGGGAATAGAGAGGCTGCTTCCAGTGAGACCCCCGGCTCAATAGTGGTTTTGTATCAAGCCTTAGACATAAGGCACATAACTCTTAGCAATCGAGACAAACCCGATTGGTGCATGTACCCCCTTGTCTTTTGGCCATCAACGTCACCACCTGATGCATGATTAACCCTTTATATATTAATATTTTTATTTAATAAGTTGGACCCAGCTCCCCACCTTCTTCTACCTCTAGACCACATTGAAATGTGAAACCCTAAACCACCACCGGCCATTGTCACTACCAGCCACCAATTAAACCACCACCGACCATCGTCAACTAAACCCTAAACCAAACACCAACTCCTCCCTAAACCCGTCGCCATTAAGAATGACAACAATCATCCATCAATCGTCGATAATAGTCGCATCACAACCCCACTTGAACCCACAACCTATCACTATCATCAAAAAAACGCTATCGTCAGCCTCCTCTGTCTCTGGTGCTTCGACCATCAACCCAAGACCGTCGTACACCACCCTCGTCTCATAACCCACCGCCAGTCCCACAGATCCTTCACCATCTCCTGCACTGCACAACACTTCACACAGTCCTTTACAGAAACCTCAATCGAAACCCTAACCTACTATAGTCGCTATGTTCCTCTCTCTCCAATCGAAACCCGGGTTTTGTCGTACGCCACCGTGTCAGGTGGTGGTGGAGGCAGATTACATAGTATAATGAGGGGTACGATGGTAAAATTACACCGTCATTAACTGCCACGAAAATTCTGCTAAGGGCAAATTAGTAATTGTTGCATAATAGATATTTAAAATTAAGGAAAAAAACGGGCTAATCAAGTCTAAGTAAGTCAATAAACCTTCGTTACGAGAAAACCCTGCATATTCAATGACGAAAACAATGGAGACGAAGAAGATGAAAACAGGCAACATGATTATATCTATAATTACAACAGAGATGTATGTATAATTCTGCATTAGCGTGGTTTAACTAATTACGAAATAATCATATTTTGTGTTAATGTTCAGTTGAAAGGATATCTAAACAAACGTATGATAAAGTGATGAAGAATGTTGACGAAGGTAAGTTATGCATGATCTATAAATTGCGAGATTATATAATTGTAATTAAGGTTCTATATAAGTAACGTAATGTGCAGCTAGGGTTAGAACATAAGTTGCGTCAATGATTTGCATGATATCAGAAGATACTGATTCATATGTTCAACATTATAGTAGTTGAGCATTGATTTATAAACAAAATTGTTCTTCCAAAATTATACACAACTTGCGTTTAAGAACATACAACTTGTGTTTTAATTGTTATCAACTTACATTTTATTGATTATTTTGAATTTATTGTCTTGAAGATCCAAATGATGACTTCCAACCTCCAGTTACTAATTTACTCAAAAATAAACGTATTAAAATAAATGAAAAGAAGACAGTTGACTCAGACAACGATTTTGAAATACCAAACAAGAAGATCAAGAATGATAAAAAAAACTCAAGGCAAAGGAATTCGTGTACTACAGTCACCAAAGAATTAAAATGAGATGTTCTCCAGCTAATTTTATGGTGACCAAGCACTACTTAACGGAAGCACAAAAAATGATGTTAGGGGCATGGGATTTGGCAGATACCGTCCATGGAATATGACTCAACTGCCACATCGTTGGGATAATGGTTGTTAATGAACTATGATAATGAAACAAGCATACTAAATATGGGGAATCATATAATCAAAATAAAATCATCAACAATACATGAGGTTTTTGGCATTCCAAATGGAAAGATACCTGTTCTTTGGAAGAATAAGCCAAGAAAGGGTTATGGTACTACTATTGATGAATTTAAAAACCAGTTTGATAATGCAAGAATAACTGTTGGTAGAGTTCTTACACTAATGGAAGATAATGTAGATGGTAAGAGACTATTCAAGTTAAGCTTTCTGGTTGCATGGAATACACTATTTAGTGAAATCACAAAAACCACAAACTGTGAATTAAAGATTTTTATTGGGTATAGATGATGAATCTGAAATTCCAAATATGAATTGGTGTGAGTATATAGTTAAATGTTTGAAAAGAACTAACGTTGGATAGCTTGAATATAAATACCTTTACAATGGACCTATAGCCTTGTTGAATGTAAGTACATATTTTAAATTTTAATGATACTAACGTAAATGTTTTTCATATAAAACGCAAGTTTGTTTTACACATCATCATTATTTAAAACCAGGTGTTGTACCTGCATGCAACAGTGTTGGCATGGGACTGGCTATTGTCACGCGCGGAAGTGACTCTAAGACTCGTCTGAGTCCTCGCTCTATGTGGGGTCCCTTTGCTTGCTCCCGTTTTAGTACCCGGTTCCTCTGGAGTCAACGCGCAGGGTCCCCTCACGCATGGTGGTGGGACGCTGATGTATTGCAAAATACATCTATTTCCAGTGTAAAGTTTGTACAATTTTCGAGTCATTTAGATAGTGTTTTTATTAGTTTTAGGCTTGTACCGGTCTATTTTATTTAGTATAGGTTTTTATAGATTTTTATTAGTTTTGAGTCAGTTTTAGTGCTTACTTATTTATTTTATATTTTAGTAGGTGTTCGAATGGACGTTGGAACGTAAACGAGCAACTTTGATGAAGTCGAGAACACCCGAGTCTAAAGCACGGAGTTATAATACTATATATAAATAATAGTATATTAGATATAATAATAATAATAATAATAATAATAATAATAATAATATATAAAAAAGAATTAAAAGTGACTTGTGTCACAAATGGGCCGAAGCCCAAATAAGAAAAACAATATATTCATAGAGGGATTGGACTAATGAAAAGGAAAAAGCATCGATTTTTATTTTTTGAAGGCGGCACATCAGCCACTAATTGGCTTGAGGAGGCTTCGACATTAATGTTATAAGGAGAGCTGCGCACAAAATATTTATTGGGAGGAGCCACATCATCGAAGAAAAAAGAGGAATCAATTGGTGTGGAGGTCAAGGTTTGAAGGATAGGTGCCAGCACAGGTCGGTTCTAATTTATTTATTTATTATTTATTTATTCATACCCGTTGTGAACACCATGATTTTTATTTGCTTTCATTGTTTGATTGTATCATGACAATTATTGGCTAAACTTTAACGCTACCTAGGTTAAAGATGATTGCACTTGTTTGATTTGTTTTCTTTTGGTTTTGGAATTTTTTGGTTGTGGGTTGAATTTTAAAGTAAAAAACTTTTTATTTTCTGGTTTGATGTGTATGCGTATTTAGTTTTGTTTAAATAATTTTTATAAACTCCACTTGCGTTTTTGTGAATGTCTTTCATGTATGAATGCGGGTTAGGTTGCGGACTTGGTGTTAGCAACTAGTTTATGGTTAATTTCTGCATGTTATCCATAGGAGTTGTAATTGTTAGTTAGATAATTCTAAGTGTTCTACCAATTCTCAATAGCTGTGAGGTGCGAGATTGTTGGTCTGTCTAGGGTGTTAAATTACTAGTTCTAGAGGCTTTGTGAGAAGATCTTCCTAGTTTCCCTAGCACTCCTTGTAGGCCAAGTCTTATCAAAAATATTGTAGTTACCCCTTGCACTTTAGGGTGTATTGTGACTTTCGCGCTGTGAGGTAGACTGTCTAGCGGGTACTTTAAGATTCGAGTAGGTAAGCCTGTGAGGGTAACCTCTCAACCGGTGGTTTAACAGCACAACAATATTCTAGGGTTTCCCCTTGAGAAGGGTCGAGGGTGTCTAGTTTATTCTTGATGTTTAGTATTTTAAGATCCCGGTTCCACACCAGTTCCATAGCCATTAGAAATTTATCATTCATGTGTAGGATTCTAGCCTAGGTAGTGCCTTCCCATCACCTGATTTTAGTTCTAGTTCCCAGCTTGTGTCCTCAATTATTTAAGTTTTATTTTATTTATTTTTATTAGTTTATTAGAAACCCCCCCCCCCCCTTTTAAGCAACAAAACATTATTAAGTCAGTTTGTAGATAAGTGGTCGAGTCTAGTTTACGTTTTCCATTAGAGTCTCGTGGGTTCGATACTTGGACTTACTTTAGCTGTACTGCACTGACCGGTACACTTGCCGGTTGTGTGGTTTAGGTTTAGAGAGTCTTAGGTTATAAATTTAAAACTTAGAGTGTCTAGTTTAGGTCAATTTAATTAGTTTTTATTAAACCACTTTGAGCACAACAGACGCGAAGGACTTTCAGAGGCAGCATGGGCTCGTCCTTCCTTAAATTGCATTTTTTTGGATATGTCCTTGAGACGCTGTTCGCGAACCATTTGGTTGTAACGACGTTGCAAAGCCTCATGTTCCTGAATGTACCATATCTCTGGACTAACCATTGACACGACGTTTTCAGTATGAGAACTTCGTCGCGTGTGAACATTCTCAGTTGTAAAATGAAAAGAATGAGTCGAGTGACGGGTAACTGTGGATGGCGAAGTATTGCACGGGGCTTCCGTTTGGTTTTCTTGCCTTTCCTGGAAGTGTTCTTACGAATTGGTACTGAACTGAGCATCACCAATAGCAGAACTGTTCCCCGGGAACGCAAGCATCTGATAACTCATGGTTTTGTAAAGAAAGACATTAGTTTTTTTGCTGTTCTTATATTAATTCTATATGGATGACGCCAATGAAGAAACACCAATCCAAACTAATACTCAAATATACAGGAAGTGAAGAGATCTTAATAATGTTTGTGTGACAGTTACAATGAGTATAAAATGGAAAAATATTTCAATAAATCTTTCTTACAAAAATTGGACTGCGGTTGTGTGTGTGTGTTTGAGTGTGTAAAAATGCCAACCCTATCTCCATAAGAAGAGGGGTATTTATAGTATGTGGTTTGAGCCACGAATTGATGGTGATGGACAACTCATTTGCGCGGGTCCCAAAGGTGAGACCGTTGGGAGAATCTATGTAGTCTCTATCTGATTGGCTGCATGACCTTTTCACTCGTCCTTTATGTCCTTGTTGGTGGCAGGAGATCATAGAGCAGAGAATGTTGGCCTCTGATTGGCCGAACGTCCCTTTCATTCTCTCTCTGCAACTGTCATATACTAGGTCTCGCACAGGCCCCACATAATTCTATCGATTGTTCCTTGATTGCTGATGTGTGAGAGTGGCCTCGCGCAAGGTGATATTGCATGCGTTCACGCGTCCTAGCACATATCTCTTCAACATCTACTTGGTACGGTTATATGGGCTTTGAAATAACGCGAGGGCATAATATTGTTACTTTATAAAAAAATAGAGAGAATTAATATTCGCGTCCTTGTGTTTTGGTGGTTTTAACTAGTTGAATCCAAAACCAATTTTTTTTTAACTATCTGGGTCCCTGGTTGGTAAAACGATGGGGTTAGTAATTTGGACTCAGGAGGTTATCGTTTACCAACTAGGGACTCAGATAGTTAAAAATGTTGGTTTTAGAGGGTGTTTGGGATTGCTTATTTAACTTCAAAAGTGTTTTTGATCAGAATTGCTTATTGACTTATGAGTTTTTAAAAAAGAGTTTCTAAAAAAAATGATTGGATTAGCTTTTGTGGTGGGAAAAGTCAATAAGTTGTTTTTTAAAAAGTGTTTGGTTTAGCTTATTAGTATAAAATAACAAAAAACCAAAAGTTAAAAGCCAAAAGCTAGGATTTATGACTCCTTAAAAACAGTTTTTTCACCCTTATTAATTTATTGGCTTTAAAAAAAGCCAATAAATCAATAAAATGTTTTGTAACTCAATCTCAAACATCATCGAACTAGTTAAAACCAAACAATATAAGGGGGAAGGGGCGCTTAATTGATTTGCTTTTCACTTCACTGATTTATACCAATCTTGTACTGCCACATCACTTCACTTATTTACTTCACTGAAACATTTTTTTTGTAGGCAACACTTCACTCATTCTTTACCCAACTATTAATTATTTTCACACATAATAATAATAATAATAATAATAATAATAATAATAATAATAATAATAATAATAATAATAATAACAACAACAACACCAACACCAACAATACTGTTATAAAACAACCATCAAAAACAAAAAAATATGTAACAAAAGTCAAATATAACAACAATGTCGTCTTCTTCCCTTAAAACCAAACCTGCAACTTTATCATCACCGCCACTCACAAAACAAAATCAAATTTACAAATTTTTCACTTCCTCCCTACACTTAGAGCATTCACAACCCATCCCCCATTCTTAAAATTTAAGAAAATCCTACAAAAACTCACTCCATCCCAACCCCTTTCCCCATACCCCATTTCTAAAATTTACAAAAAACCTATGTTGAGCCCCCATATATGGGGTCTTCCATCCTTCCCCCATATCATTTAAGAATAATAAAATAATACAAATGAAAGGTGGAGTGAATTAATATTGGTTGCAAAGAAATAAAATAATAATAAAAAAAGCTTATAGGGGATATGAATGGGGAATGGGATGTGAGAGATTTTGCAAAAGTGAGTGTCAAATTTAGAAAACTATGATTTTTCCTTAAATTATATGGTTGGGGATGGGGGATGGGTTGTGAATGCTCTTATGCTACTTTAGAAGGGTCAATTTTTCTAAAAAAAAAAAAAAAATTGTGTGAAAGTTTGTGTCACAATCCGTTAACCAGCACGGTAACTGGAACCCGAATTTGGTTCACGAGAGCACTACCAACATAGATGACGGCGGTGTTACCGTGCTGGTAAACGAGCCGAGCCGAGCCCGAGCCTGACTGGGCTCGAGCTCGGCTCGTCATGGTTTTATGAAGCTCGAGCTCGAGCTCGGCTCGGTTCGAGCCTACAATCTTGAGCTCGAGCTCGGCTCGCTATCAAAATCAAAAGCTCGAGCTCGGATCGGCTCGGCTCGAGGTGATTTTAGAACAATCTCAAACAAGCTCAAAGCTCGATTCGAGATCGCAAAAGCTCGGCTCGCGAGTGTTATTAAATGGGCCTATGAAATAAGGACTTGAGCTTTGGAGATGTGGGCTATAAATTATAAGAGATATATAAAT
The DNA here is from genome assembly GCA_028751855.1 of Ambrosia trifida. NCBI lineage: Eukaryota > Viridiplantae > Streptophyta > Magnoliopsida > Asterales > Asteraceae > Ambrosia > Ambrosia trifida. The sequence continues at coordinate 5,134,826 of CM054125.1, read as the reverse complement.
AACTTATAATTATGTTTGAGCTCGTTTAGGCTCGCGAGCCCAACTGAGCTTTGTATATAGGACTCGGGCTCAGGCTCGATAACTAAACAAGCCATATTTCAGGCTCGAGCTCGGACTCGGGCTCGTTAAGGCTCGGACTCGGGCTCGTTAAGGCTCGACTCGTTCGAGCTTTTTACCAAGCCAATCCCGAGTAGCTCTCGAACCGCTTTCGAACCGCTATGTGTAATTTACACCTAGTAGCGCCTCGTCCCCCTAAAAACAAAGACGCCAGGAGTAATTCACTCAAATCAACGAAATACGTTACTTTTCGAGAAAGAACTGACACAGTGACACCCCAAATATTTGTTGACCAAATAACCACCAACGGTTCTAAAAGTGGGTCTCTTCGAAGTTTCAACACCGATGGACACCGTCGGGGCGCCACCGTCGAACAAGCGGAGACATGTCTTATCTCCGACGAGAATCCAAGCCCTAAACGACGACATTATGTCCACCGTTTTCTCCTTCCTTGATTTAATCCATCTTATTCGCTGCACTGCCGTCTGCAAGTCCTGGTAAAACCCTAATTTCATCTCAATCACTTAACTTACCTACAACCGATTACCCTTTTCTATTAAAAGTAATCACTTCTTTTATTATTTGTTTGTGTGAAGGAGCGGAGTCATTGATAAATCAAAGTTACTTCAACTTTTATGCTGCAAGCAAAGAGGGATATTTGGTGGTGAATTTGACCTACCTATTTATTCACAACGAACCTGGAGAAGCAAACTTCGAGACCTAGCTATTAATCAACATCGTTCAGCTTTACATACAGGTCGTGTTGATATATATCAATGGAAAGGTCATTCTGATGGGTATACTTTTATGTCGTCGTGACAATTTTCGCCAATTGAGATTCATTGTTGCATTTGGATGTTAGTTTGTTTATGTGAATTGTGTTCTTTTTTAGGATTGATAGGTGCAGAATGAAGATGGGATTGGTCCTTACCGGTGGAAGTGGCAAGGTAGAGTCTATGCACATGTATTAATATTGTTTAGCCGGTTCGTTTTTATGTGTCGTGTTTACTTTTTTAGTAAAATTTTATTGTTATTGGGATGTTGGATCGGGTTATAGTTATGCATTGTTTTTAATGAACGTCATGGGCTCCGCTTTTTGCTAGGTGATGCGGCTTTGGTCTGTAGAAAGATACAAGTGTTTGGCTGAGTATTATCTTCCACAAACGGGCTCGTTGGTTGACTTCAATTTTGATGAGAGCAAGGTACTTCTGTTGGCTATTTTTTATATAACGAGCAGTGTTGTAAAAGTCGGTCTAGGCGGCCGCCTAGGCGCTAGGCGAGGCAAAATATAGGAAATAAGCCCTAGGCGGGGTCCTAGGCGTTTTGGGGATTAGGAGGTCCTAGGCGGTGTTTTTTTTTGTTTTTTTTTAAATTCCACAAATTTCTAAGTATTTCTTAGTATTACGTGTATATATCTAAGTATTTCTAAGTATTATGTGTATATAACTATATTTCTTAACATATTTAAAAAAAACACCTAAATCTATGTGTATATATATATATAAAACATGTATAAAAATGCATGCCAAAACGCCTAATTCCGCCTAGTCCCTTGGCTAGACCCCACCGCCTGCCTAGCGCCTTCTACAACCTTGATAACAAGTCAACTTTTTACAAAATATAAATGCGGTTTGTTTGTTCTTTGTTCTTTCTTCTTGCTTCTTTTTATCTTTTATAAATTGGTCTGCTGTCATACATGCTTTGTAAGCTTAATTTTTGGTTGCATCTTTGTAGGTTGTTGGATTAGTAGGAAACCACATATGCCTATGGAGGCGCAATGAGAGGAGAAGTATATTTTCCTCGCAAAGTGGTCAATTTCCTAAAAGTTCTTGCATGTGGTAAACTATTGTTCATGAATTCAAACCCTTTTATTAATACTGAATGCATAGTATTAAAAAGAATTTTTAAGAGAGCATATACTCTTTGATTGTAGCTATGTAGATCCAGAAGCTGTTGTTGGATGTGAGGACGGGAGAGCTCGTGTGTTTGATATGTATGGCAAGAAATGGTCTAGAATCATAAAGTACGTACTCAATAAGCATTTTTTTGACTTTTATGCTCTCTTTTGACTTCAATGATGGGGAGTTTTTACTCAGATTTGCTTTTAATATTAAGTTTTTCTTGTAATGATGTATTGTAGGATGCACAATGGGCCCATTACATGCTTATCTCTTAGTGATGACCAGTTGCTTATTGGTGGCTCATCTTTTGGCCATATATCGTTATCAGATCTTTCATCTGATCAGCAAGTAGCAACACTGAAGACTAATGATTTTGCAGGTTTATTTCATTTCATCCATAACAATTGCATATTTTTATATATGATTGATGAAAGTTTGCTGCATGGATTGTGAAAGATAGTGTAGTATATGTTGCTAACTTGCTTTAATTTTCTTGCCATGTTTTAGCTGTAATTTTTGGTAATTGAAGAGGTGGCAATTCTGACATGCTTACTCGTGAACGGGTCAATTTGTGTTATATTTTATCTCTAACTATTCAGACTGGTATAGTAAAAAGTATTAGCTTGAAAGGAAACGAGGGAAGTATAAATCGCCTATCGGAAAATCATGCAAAGTGTATTTCATTGCATTTTAAAATTGCTTTATCATTTGAAATAATTTAATGTTTTTAATCATACTTGACATGCTAACTATTTATGAGAAACAAGTTAGAAGCATCCGACGTAACAGGTTTCAGGTCAACCAACCCGGTGCACACAGTGCGTACAAAAGTATGTGTTCTGCCCCATTACCCGAGCTAACTCTCCCATTATTTCACCTCTAGTAGATGGAAATACTCGGCTCCTTACACAACTTTCCATTTAGAGCATCGTAAATCTGATTCGAAGAATACGTGGCTTCGTCTATATATATGTCATGTAGGCTGTAGCTCATAAAGCATCTTTATCATTCATAATTTGACTTCTGTCTTTTTGTAACAGGTTTGACTACTTTGTGTTACAACTCACGTTCGCATATAGTATTTTCTGGGTCTAGATCAGGGCGAGCTTCTTCTTGGGATCTAAGGTATGCGATGTGCGTGTGTGTTAGTGTTGAGTTTAAATAGGAACCGTTAGGAACCACTTTTTAAATGTTGGATCATATGTCAATTGATTGTTGCGACTTGAGATCTCCCTTTTTTCTGTTCTACCTTATTAATCACAATCGCTCCCACTTTCTAACCATTCCATGATCTCATAGATTCAACGCTTATAACGTGATTCTCATTTGAACCCAACCCTATGCACGTGTTTGTATGCATCTTATGCGCTATAGCTTAAAGAAAACAATAATGAAATATTTCTATCTTGTCACCTTCAGGATGATGAAACAATTATGGGAAGCAAGAGTGAGTCCAAATCTTATATCTTCAATTCAACATATGCGTGATGACATCTCGATATTAGCAGTGGGAGGAATAGATGGTGTGTTACGCCTCGTGGACCCACAAAATGGTGATTATCTGTCAAATTGCATAATTTATGAAAGTAGCAGAAAATTAAATCGTTCAGAAACTTCTAACTCAACTGTTACCAGAAAGAAAGGATTAAGAGTTTCAGAAGATGCACGTTTTGACTTGATGCCTCGAATATCCAGACCCTCGATTAGCTGTTTAGCTGTGGGGATGCAGAAGGCTGTCACCACACATGCTGATGGCTATATCAGAGTTTGGAAGTTCAGCAAATGATAGGTTTTCAATCTTTCAACTTGTGTTTTAGTTTGCCACCTATATGGTTAGATTGATAATTATATATTTATGTTGTAACTTATGAATTATAGATGAAACCATAAGCGTGGCAAGAGAATCTATAAGTTCATGTTCTAACTTATGAATCTTGAATAACTTCATATTTGGAACATCAGGTAGATGTTATAGGTTCAATTCGCTCCTGGATTCGATGCTACCCACTTTTGGGATATAATTATAATAGAAAGGGTTAATTGATCATTTGTAGCATTTATATGCATAATTAAGATGCTATATGTCATTTAAGATCCGATTAGCGGAAGTCTTATAAAGGCTCACTTTCTTTTTAATAAGGCTATCATTAGACCATACAAAGCTTAGCAAATTGCCTGTGGTATCCTTCAGTTGTAAGTAATTTAGTTATTCTGCAGTGGAAAGATGGTTATGTACTGCAAACGGTTTGGCTCAAGGAGTCACTTCTCTGGTAGTTGCCACAACCCATCTCGAGAGCACTTGTCCTGCCTGCCAAAATGGGACCAAAGCGTGTTAATATTGTGATGATATGAAATGGGATGGCAAATTAGATGGTGACTTTCCGCTATCAAATGTTTGGATTGATGCCTGGACTGAAATGAAGCGAAAGAAATATGTTGGACTTGCGATACAAAGTCAAACCTGATGTCTGCTAATTGAACTTGCAAAACCGTCTTGATTGATTCTTGACCAGCTTGCATGATTTTAAAGTTGGATGTGTTGAAATGGCGATGACTGTTTTTTATACCTGAAGCAACACATATGAAGCCCTAAATAGGAGGGAAAGAACTGGAGCTTCCTGTTTTGCCTGATCATTTTCGAGCAAGTCCTGCGAACTGCTTGTAAGTATGGGGTTGGCACTCCAATTGCCAATTGTACAAGACATGAGATGTTAGTTCCCCAAGCTTAGTTCTTAAACCGTTTGTAATGGAGGCCAAAGCCTTAAACCCTCCACGTCATTGTCACCAAAGCCAAGCCAAACCATTACAGGCAAAGCTGGGGTGGCGCCAAGGTGATTTCCGCCATTGTAACGGTGGGCGTGAATAGCTTGAGAGAAGGGGTCTATCCCCAATCAACCAATCACACATTTTACTTATTTATTTATTTTTGTTTAATGTAAATTTTAGTTAAAACCATTACGTGCTTGTGAATGTGTAGTTTAGTTATTGTCTCCACTACCAATGTGACAATGACGTGGCAGTAACTTTAACACTTTTTAGTTATTCCACTACACACATGCTTGGGATCAAGAATTCTTTAATGGGGAAGTATTGGTAGGATATAAATAAAATACAATAGAATGGATTAATTGATAATTGTTCATGCTCGGAGTGTTATAAGAGTATCTGTATAAGTGAAAGATGTCAGGATACTAACATAACATATTACTTAAAAGGTTGTTAAGGGCAGTCAATTGTAATTGTTCGTTGTACTTAAAAGGCTCAGAAGTGATTAGGGAGGCTATTAAATCAAAACGTGCTCGGAGTGCTATAAGAGTACCTGTATAAGTGAAAGATGTAATTGTTCGTTGTACTTATGTTAATATTGAAAACATCTTCGCTTCTCTATAGATTTTTTTTTTTTTTACTTTTTCCTCATCTTGTCTTCCATTATTAACCATATAGCATCCTCCATTTGTCCTTGAATCATTTATTTTTTTGTATTGGATATCAAATATAGAATAGTTAACCATGATAATTACATAATACTTATACATGTCTTAATTTTTTTTTGTATTGAATGTATTCACACATACATATACACACACGTAAAAGAAAAACGCTCTCCATGGGCGATCAACGGCAGGGACACGACAAGCAACCGGAGAAGGGTCGATTTCAAGAGTTCGTCAAGATTTTCGTATCAAACTTTCCAGAGAAATGCAGCGGCAAAGACTTGGATGACTTGGTGAAGGGGTATGGAGAAGTGGCAAAGATCTACATAGCCCGGAAAAGAGACAAGATGGGTAGAAGATTCGGTTTTTTGACGTTTAAAGACGTTAGGGATACTGAAGTATTGGTTGATTCTCTATCCACATTGTGGATGGGAAGTTACAAGTTAAGGTTTAACGTTGCTAGATTCACTGAGATGCAAGAGGACAATTACAAGCCCAATGTTGATGCTAACAAGGAGGAACCGGTGAAACCTAAGGAGAACTTCCCAGGTAAGGGAGGCACTAGTGGAGATGTGAGATCTAATTTTTCATATAGGGACGCTTTTGTAGGAGCTTCCCAGTCGTTTTCAAAGGAAGAGGTGGTGAATATCCCGGACTCAATAAATGAGTTTTCGGATCGTCTTGGGAAGGCTTTGGTCGCTACGGTGGCAGATATGGATAAACTTATAACAGTGGGAGCTCTTATGAGGGTGTTTCATCCTCCAGGGGGTCTCATCCAGTACATTGGAGGTCTCTCGGTTATCATTACCTTTGAAGATGAAAAGGTGGCTGATAAAGTTCGAACAAAGGCTTTGGAAAGGGGCGACATATTCAATTCTGTCGATTTATGGGAAGGCCAAGTGCTTCCTTTTGAAAGACTTGCGTGGCTAAAGGTCCAAGGTATACCACTTAACGTACTTTCTAATGATACAGTGAACGCCGTAGGGGAAAAGTTTGGCAAGGTTATACATCGAGCAAAAGTTAATCATAATGATGGTGATTTATCTTTCGAGTACGTTGGCGTTCTTGTTGGCGACAACAGGAGGATTGAAAGAGAGTTAGTGCTTCAATGGAGGAAAAAGAGATTTCGTGTTTGGGTTTCGGAAGAGATCGGAGACTGGATACCGGATTTTTTGTTCGGTGATAACAAACATCAAGATGAGCCGATTAATAAGGATCCACCGGAAAATGGTCACTCGCCGGACAAGTCATATTCTCCGGCAACGTTTAATTCTGAATTGAATGAGGGGGAAAGAAAGATGGTAACTCCCACTGTTTCGGGAGATAATTTTGGAAGGGAATCAATGGTCAATGATGGTGGGTCAAAGGTATCTCCTAAATTGTCGCAGAGTAGTTATGAGGAGGTATCTCCAGGGGTATATAATAAAGTGGCAAAAAAGACTAAGGGTGGTTTGGGTTTTCTAACGAAAAAGAGAAAGAAGATTTATTTTAAAAGAAGTGGGTCTAAATCCAAAAGTAATTCAGGGCCTACTAAAAAGAAAAACAGGCCCAAGTCTAAAGAGGATGACCCTTTTGAGATAGACCACCTTATTGGGCCACTAAACATTGAGGAAGTTTTAATTGAGCATACCAAAGGCCCTGATGCAAGTGTACAAGCAGCCGAAGACTTTGTTGGTACCTCTCCTGGTTCGTCTGGTTTCACTGATAGAAGGGAGGTGCGTGAGACGATTCCTTTTGAGAACCTCATGGAAGAAGGAGAGGCGTATAAGGATAAGGAGGAGGCATAGGTTCACTTGTCGAATGAAGGTATTGGTTTTGACCCGTCTAACAGTATTGTTGAGGGTAGTGGTGATGAAGGGGCTGCAGAGAACGATCCAAACATGGGGAGGTGGTCAGTTGAGAACATTACCAACGAAGCCCAAGCTACCATTGGCCTTGGTGTTAAGTTGGGTGTTCAATTACAACAATTCGAAAAGATGGTGCGAGAAGCTATAGTAGAAGAAGGTCAACAGGGAGGTAAATTATGAATTTCCTTTCAATTAATATAAGGGGTGCTGGGATTTCAGGTAAACATTCTTGGGTTCGAGGTTTAAGAATTGTTAACAAAGTGTCGATTTTGGCTTTACAAGAGACTCAACTTAATAGCGTTGAGGGGGTTGATTTTTCTACGTTTTGGGGGCATACGGATAGCAACGTTGAGGCTAATGAAGCAGCGGGTAGATCTGGAGGTTTAGTCACTATTTGGGATCCGACGGTGTTCGAAAAAGTGTCCTGTGTGAAAAATCAAAATTTTTTGCTCATTTCGGGTTTTCTAAAGGAGGACGGTACGAAACTGAATGTTATTAATCTGTATGCGCCCCATAGGACAGCTGCGAAAAGATCGTTATGGGCTGTCTTGCTTGATTTAATAGATAGTGGTCAAGGTTTGTGGTGTATTTTGGGAGATTTCAATGTCGTTCGTTTCAAAGAGGAGCGTAAAAACTCCTTTTTTGACCGCAAGGTGGCTGACGACTTAAATGAATTCATAGAGGCTGCTTGTCTTCAAGAGTATGCGATGAAGGGGAAGCAATTCACGTGTCTTACGAAAAAAGGTTCAAAGTATAGTCTTAGTAAGATAGACCGGGTGTTGGTTTGTCAAGGTTTCTTTAATAGATGGTCAGCCGCATGTCTTCGCGCCCTCCCGAGAAACTTGTCTGATCATTGTCCGCTCCTCTTGACGCTCAAAGAAAAAAATTTTGGTCCAAAACCATTTAGGTGGTTTAATTCTTGGACTCATCGTGAAGGGTGTGAGGAATTGGTTTGCCAAACACTTAAAGATTTCAAGATGATTGGGGCTCCGGATTTGGTGCTGACACATAAACTGAAACGTCTTAGAACAGTGCTCGTTGGTTGGAAAAAGAACCTCGATGACAAGGAGGCAGCCGACTTAACTGTTTTAAGGAAGGATATGGAAGACGTAGAAGCCATAATGGAGGCGCGGGAATTATCGGAAGAAGAGGAGTGGATATGGAATGAATGCAGCAAGAGTATAAAACAGTTGGAGTTTTTTCGTGCCAAAGATTTGTGTCAAAAGTCGCGAATTCGGTGGGCTATGAATGGAGACGATAACACCTCTTTTTTTCACGGCATTATTAATGGCAGGCGAGCGTCAAACAGCATTCAAGGTCTTTTGATTAATGAAGTGTGGATATCGAAGCCGAGTGAAGTAAAAAGGGAGGCGTTAAAACATTTCAGGAACTTATTCACTGAAAGACATATACATCGACCTGGTTTTCTTTGTGAAGGCTTAAAAACTATCTCTGACGTTGATGCGGATTCTCTAGTGCTTCCTTTTTCCAAAGCCGAGATTAAAGAAGTGGTTTTTGGTTGTGGCGTTGATAAGGCACCCGGTCCCGATGGGTTCAACTTCCGTTTTTTGCGAAATTTTTGGAATTTGCTTGAAGAAGACTTTGGCAATATTCTAAGTAATTTTTACGAAACGGGTCGTATCAGTCAAGGGTGTGGCTCCTCCTTTATCACACTGGTTCCAAAGATAAAAAAATCCATTAGGTCTAAAAGATTTTAGGCCAATAACCTTGGTGGGCGTAATTAGTAAAGTGATTTCAAAGGTTTTGGCTTCTCGTCTCAAGAAGGTAATTAACACTATTATTTCGGAATCCCAATCAGGGTTTCTAAGTGATAGGTATATTCTTGACGGCCCACTAATGGTGAATGAGATATTGTCATGGTGTAAACGGCGAGGTAAAAAGTCTTTTTTCTTAAAAATAGACTTTGAGAAGGCCTACGACAATGTTAATTGGGAGTTTTTATTATCTATGTTGGAGCAATTGGGTTTTCCGGATAGATGGAGATTATGGATTAAAGGTATTCTAGAATCCGCTAGATCCGCTATTCTTGTTAACGGCTCGCCGACATTTGAGTTTCAATGTGGAAAAGGTTTACGCCAAGGTGATCCTCTTTCTCCGTTTCTATTTCTTATTGTTATGGAAGCCTTGTCCTGTTTATTAAATAAAGCGGTGAAAGAAGGGGTTTTCAAGGGTATAGAGTTATCTAAAGACGGGCCTGTGGTATCTCATCTCTTATATGCGGATGACGCACTTATTATGGGTGATTGGTCGAACGACAATATAAATATTACGGCTAGAATTCTGAGATGTTTTTATTTGTGCTCGGGTCTTAAAATAAATATAAATAAATCTAGCCTCTTTGGTATTGGTTCAAAAAAAGAGGAAGTTGAGAGGATGTCGGCGATAGTGGGGTGCCAAGTTGGTTTCACTCCTTTTGAGTACCTTGGTATCTTGGTGGGTGCAAACATGAATAAAATCAATAATTGGAGGAAGATTGTGGATGTCTTTGGTTCTAGATTATCCAAGTGGAAAGCTAAAACCCTTTCGATAGGTGGTCGGGTGACACTTGTTAAGTCCGTGCTTGAGAGCCTTCCGGTTTACTACTTTTCTTTATACAAGGCCCCGGTGGGAGTTATTGATAAGTTGGAAAGTCTTATGAAACGGTTCCTTTGGTCGGGTTCGAACGATATAAAAAAGATACATTGGGTATCTTGGGACCGTATTACTTGTTCTAAAAAAGACGGTGGCTTGGGTATATCTAGATTAAAAGAAGTCAATGATGCTTTACTATCTAAATGGATGTGGCGTCTCCGTGTAGAGCAAAAAACGCTTTGGAAAAGGGTGGTTGTCACTTGCCATAAAGGAAGGAGAAGATGGTCCGGGTTACCGCTATGCTCGGGAGCTTCAGGTTGTTGGTCCGCGATAGTTAAAAACAACGAGAGGTTCAAGTGTGGCGAGAAACTTTTCTGCGAGCTGTTTAAAGGGAGACTTGGCGATGGTAGCTTGATCCGTTTTTGGCTGGATAATTGGCTTATGAATTCTCCTCTATCAGTTCAATTTCCAAGGTTATTTGCGAAGGCTGTTGATAAAAACTCATTAATTATGGACTGTTGGAAGGAGGAAGGTTGGCGTCCACTTGATTTCTCTGCTCAATTTACTGCCTTGGAAGTGCAAGAATGGTGTACTTTGTCTGACGCCTTGGCCCAAGTTCAGCCATCTAGTGCCAAAGACAAATGGGAATGGGATGACGACTTGGATTTCACGGTTGCAAAGGTTAAAAAGAAGCTGTTGGCATACCGGTACTCACACGTCAATTTCAAGTTTAAATGGGTAGCTTGGGTTCCACTAAAATGTAATGTTTTTGCTTGGCGAGCGGAAATGGATAGAATCCCGTCGTTGGAGGCTCTCGCTAGAAGGAACATAGTCTTTGATTACAATAGTTGCAGATTATGTGAAACGAGGCTTGAAACTTCAAACCACATTCTCGTGGCTTGTGGTTTTTCCGCGGGAGTGTGGGAAGCTATAGGAAGATGGTGTGGTTTATTCCTGCATTCGGCTATTATTACAAGGGATTTCCTCCTCATGTATAAACAAGTGAATAAAGGGAAATGGGGAAAAAAATATTGTGCAAGGTATTATGGTGGTTTCTTTTTGGGCAATTTGGAAAGCTAGGAATGGGAAGACGTTTAAAGGCGCGGAAGCTAACGTTTCGAAAGTGGTGGGAGATATCAAAGCGTTGTCTTTTTTGTGGCTCAAATATAGATCTAAGTTTATAGACCTTAGTTGGGAGAAGTGGTGTACATATCCTTTGTATATGTTATAGTCGGTTTGGCGGCCTTTGCTTTGAAGGCTAGCCCCCGACGGTGTTTTTAATGAAGTTCATTTTTCAAAAAAAAAAACATATACACACACGTGTGTGTAGGGAGTTCTAGGCAAAACACATGTTTTTTTACGAGAATAAAATTAACAAAATAGAGGAACATACCATTCATTTTGTTTAATCTTAATATATTTAAGGGTATGGATCCTAAGAGAACCAACCTTTATTTAAACTGAGAGAACCATTCTGAACCACATATTTATTATAAAAGCAAAAAATAAAATAAAAATAAATTATGCTTTAATCGCATGTTTTTATGCAAAAAAAGTTTTTTTTAGTTATTTTTTATTTTCTTCATCTATATATATGTGTATATTACATTTTCAGCTATACATATTTGTATATTCCAATTATACATATGTGTCTAATGCATTATACATTACATTGAAAAAAAAATAATTTTTTCATCGCATAAAAAGCAACGATTAAACGAAAAAAAAAAAATTGCCTTAGAGAAATGTGTTCAATTTGGCAAAAAGTTCTCATTTGAACCAATTCCATATATTATATATTATATATGTATTATTACAAATGGAAGATGAATAGTGCCACCCCTCTCATTTACTGAGAGGGGCGGTGGCCTTTATTATTTTTTTTTAAAAACTTTGTTAAACAATACATATTAATGGTTTCAATAAAAAACATAAGTGTGTTGGTGGTGGTGTGGTTTGGTTGTCAAGGTCCCAAGTTTGATTCTTGGGGGAGGCACTTTATTTCCACCCCCTCTTATTGGTTGAGAGGGTTGGTGGCCTTTATTTTTATTTTTTTGGGGAGTCATTTTATTTTTATATTTTTTTAAACTTTATTAAACAATATATATTTATGATTTCATTTCAAAAGAAAAGATGTGTTGGTGGTGGAGTGGTTTGTGGTGAGGTTTTCTTGACCAAGGTCCTAGGTTCAAACCTTGGGGGAGGTACTTTGTTTATTTTTTTCATTTTAACAAGTTTTTTTTTTTTTTGTTTTTTAAATATTAAATCAAAGTCACTGACAAAAAAAAAACATAATTATCTTTTTTAAATGAGTAAAGGTAGGCCGGGGCTCTAACGAAAGAACAAAGTAGTGATGAAAATTGTGTTTTGCGATGCTATGTTGTACCTAAACAATACGGTGACCGTCAATGCCTGAAAACGCGCAGGGATCTATTTAGTTTAAAATATAAGAAATTGGTAAAAGTACTATATTTATTCATTTCTCCTTAAATTAAAAAAAAATACAAAGAAATTTATTTATATATCGAACCCACACATGTGCAATTATATATATCACACGCACATAACCTACACATGTGTCAGTAAACATATAAAAATACAAATAAATTATTTTAATGTTTTTCATATACAATCGTGTGCATTGTTGATGACGAACCCAACACGCACCCATCTCTCGGTGGTTCGAACCACACCGGCAAATACTCCCATGATGGACTACACAGCTTCATTCTTTCAAAATTCTTCACTAATGCATCCTTCCCCTACAAAACAATAAAAATAAAAACAAGACCATCCGTTTAATTACCTTTTAATAACTTATTTTTGTATTAAAACTTTTTTCATTAGTCAATTTCAAATAGCGAAAAATTACATCAAGAGGGTGGGCAGGCGGGCAACAAGCTGCGCCGCCACCCCTTTCTGGACAGCAAACCCTAGCCTACTAAAAACGAACCCCTGCCCCCGAGATACTGCTATGAATAACCCGTTGGACTTTGGTCAGGAAACGGATGGCTTCCGGTGCCAAGGATCCGAATGTATCAAATGCCAGGGTTGCGAAAACGTGTTGGTTCTCGTCACAAACTTATTTTATAACACAAAATTTTACAAATTACTACAAGCACCTGGATTCTTGCACGACTGACGTCAGCAATCTTTTTGCTTTGAAACAAATTCCAACTTTTTCCTTTGAGAGACGAATGAAAGTTCCAAGCTGCTTCTGAAGTAGTAAAGTTTACGAATGCATATCCAGCATTCAAACGATGCCTGCAAGGGCATCAACGTGTGTGTATATATATATATATATATTAAAAACTTGTAACATTTCATTTTTCTATATTTAACCAAAGTGTTTTTTTTAATATAAATAGTAATATCGAATACAAATACGTACTTGAAATCAACCGGAAGGTACACGAAATCAAAGGCCGAACGAATAGTGTTTCCCGCCTTTTCGTTGTCATGTTTGCAATGATTATCCAAGAACTCCACCAACAGTGACCTACTGTTACAAATATCATAAAAAAAAACCAATAATCAGACGTACATATCTAAAAAAAGACTAAGGAAGGATGAATATTACATACGTGTAGTTATTTGGAATGTTTCTGATCATTACAGTAGTAGAACGATCATCCGGATAAAGAGGAATAATTTCTCGAAACTTATTATGATCACCAGTACCGTTCACTTGCGGTAATATTCCTGTTCGACGAGTGATCCCACGTAACCTATTATTCCTTGGACCTGTTGCAACCGGTTTCAGTGAATAACGAACCGCTTTCTTTTGATCATCACCGATAATATTGGTTGTATGTTGTGGTTGTGGATTAAAATGGTGAAATCTTGAAGGGTAAAAGGGTGAGGCGTGAGGATTCAATGGAGGGGGATATTCTTCCATTATTATTATTATTATTTTTTTTTTTTTTGAGAAAGAGATGAAAGGTTATGAGTAAGAGAAGATGAGTAGACAAACTTACTGAAATGAAAGATTTTGATATTAATACTAATGATGGTTTGCATAGCTTCATGTGAAATTACAAAATTGGCCTTTTTCCCTTGATTTATTTTATTTTATTTTGTTCGTCTGTATGCTACGCTTCTTCCGAGTTACAATCCAACTGGACCAACTACACTTTATTTGTTGCAACTAAACACTTACGTATTCACTTAGTGCATAAATAAGCCCCTATACAACAACCTGCACACAAATGATACAAAAAGTTATGTTTGCTAAATACAATTATGTATTTTTTTTAATAATATAAACATATAGTTAAGAAAAAAACTTATAATAATAGTAAATAAAAAGATACTATGTCTTAATTTACTATATCTTAATTGCTAGTAACAGTGTTCTTACGCGAATTTTCTTAAGCTTCTTATATAATCAACGGTCTTGTCATAGTGAACGGTTTCATTTATTCATATAATGTTTCAAATGTTATCAATGGCTTCCATGTTGTATTTTTATTATATAAAATTAGATATGTTATCGACATCCCTTTCAACACACATGTTTGCTAAACGTTACGACATTAGTTCTGTTCTTTTCACGGTTTTACACCCCGCTGCAACGCGGGGTGTAAATTACTAAGATTTAGATATATATTTGTCTTACTAAGATAAGCCAGTAAAAACAAATGGTAAAAACATCATGGGAATTTACTGTAAATGGGCATCCACAATCGACATCCATGTGTCTGTTTTGAGTGTATGTATGCTATCGATCTAAACTAACTGTAGCAAATTACTAATATGATTAGATAAGATTCCCATTAACAAACTAACTACCCTCACTTGATTAACTAAATTCTAAATGGCTACCTTGTTTTAGAAAAGTCCACATTTTACTTCTGTAATTAATATGGCAAATTTTTTCTGTGTAAAACCAGCCGATTGTGATGGTTTAATGGCTTATCTTTTTAGTTTTTCTTACCGCTAGCATATCGTGTTAGACACGACACGATAAGACACAACACGATGACTTGAGGGGCTAGACACGAACCTGACATGTGACATGATCGTTATCGTGTCATTTTTTTTCCAAACACGAACCTGTTTATAACAGGTTAACACAATAGGACACGATAACGTGAGGTTGTTGTTGATTGAGGGTCATGAATGTGATTGACGAGAACGCTTAAAGAATATGAGAGAGAAAGAATGTGAAATGCAATGTCAAAATTAGGGTTTTTTTTGTTAATTGCGAAGCCGCGTATGTCAATATAATCCCATCCCTGCATCCTACTTTTTATGAGTAAAAATTTGGCTCTGGCGTTATTTTTTCACACCAGTTTTGACCGTTTTCCTTCTGATTGTGTGTTGAGCCAATCCTTTTTGTATCCCTGCTGTCTGAATGGGAGACAAACCAATATTTTGGAAACATATATACTTATAGTATTGGCCTATACGAGGAGTACTTAGGGTGCTAAAGTTTTTTTTTGGTGTCCAAATATGTAGACCCATCTCAAAATGGGGAGAGGGTGTTGTACAGTATATCACTACGGGTGGCCTAACAGATAAGAAAAAAATAACATAACTATATCTTAATAATTATACTATGTATTATTGGAAATGGAAGATTGATTAAATAATAATAATTTTGTTATTATAAAGAGATTTAGAAGGTTTTAAGCACTTGAAAACATATTGGGTGACTTTTGTTTCAGCCCATTAACCTGATTCATATTAGCCAACGTTTATAGATGAGCCATGTTATTTACATAACCAAAAAAAAATTAGGTCTGCACAACCCTCTAAGGCCTGTAGAGACCTCTACGGCTCGTAGAAGGTGTTAGTGCATTAAAATGAGGGTTACATCTACGGGTTGTAGAGGCCTCTACGGCCTGTAGAGGTGGGTTGGTGGAGTTCATTTAAACCCTAGACGGGCCGGTAAGGGTCCTCGCAGCAGGCCGGGACATTCACGCCGGCATACGAACCGCCGCCTGATTATTCGCAGATGTAGTTTTATCTTTCTTATTGAATGGTATGTAAACGTTTATAACAACTTCTACTTTGTATTTACTTCCTTGAACTCCAATTATGTTAATTAGTGTTTATTTTTATTTTTTTGTTTATATAAACGCTTGTGTTGACGATTACACGCTTATTGAGACGACATTAGTAAAAACAACACGCTTTCTAATTATAGTTACATAGTAAAAATCAATAAACAATTAAAATATGTTAAAAAAAAAAGATTGTCTACGGGCCGTAGAGGGCTCTACGGCCCGTAGATGCCATCTAATGTTTGTATGTGTTATATTTATTTTTTCCAATATAGAATTCAGCGAACTGGTAGCCCAGATGGTCCTTATATTTGTATTAAGACTCTGTGTATGTGAGAGATACAATAGGCCCACGATCGAACCTCGTCCCAAACGTTTTAATTTTTTTTTCACCTACGGCCCGTAGAGTGCCATACGACCCGTAGGTAAAACTTATCCATCCATCCCACCCAAATTGATCTCCAAATTAATCAGACTTTACCTACGGCCCGTAGAGGCCTCTATGGGCCGTAGAGAGGATCACAATCATTGGTAGTCAGAACTGAACCTCGTACCTTGTTTTCATGTTTGTCTACGATCCGTAAAACTTGATATCTACGGCCCGTAGAGGCCTCGGGCCGTATAGGGTTGTGTGAATAAAATGCAACCTTGTGTGAATATCGGAAGCCTTTTGTTTTTCATGATCCATTCCCTTACTTGGCATAGCTTATGCTTTTTTGCAAAATGTTGAGGTATTCTAATTGAATTTCCAGTTCAACGGGTTCTTCATTATCCTATATATTTATAAATGAATGCTGATGAATAGTGTATCTTTAGTTGTTTTAATTCTATATATATTGCAACTTACAGATATGCTAACAAAAATGGCGCTGGTTCAGTTGGTTAGTTGTTGCTTTGTTTGACACCTTACACGGGTTCGATACTTACAAGAGTTTTTTGTTATTTGCCTTATTACTGTTTTGATTTTAAAAGAATCTAATTGGTGCCTAGGGTCGGTCAGTTGTGAGGTGTAATTTTTTTTTTCATGGCTAGCCACGCGTCTACGGTCAGTGTACTCTTCAGCCACGTACCCATATAGTTCCCATCCCCATTAGACTGGGAGGTGTGCCTTCGGGGAGATAGCTCGGGGATGTGATGTGGCGTTGGGGGCCGAACGAAACACCCCCCCCGATTTGATTTCGGGAAAAACGGGGAATTATCACCGATCACACCGTTTGATTTGATTGGTTATTGTTTTTATATTATTATTTTTTGTAAAGGAAGGGGGAAGGGGGAAGGAGGGGGAACCATTTCCTTGGTTTGGGGGAGAGAAGGGGGAAAATGATGTGGCGCTTACGTGGCATTTGGGGGAGTTGGGGGAAAAGGGGAGCACACCATATAGTCTTACAATGGCATCTTTCCATGTTCTGTCTTCCAGCTCTGAGGAAGGCGAAATCCAATCGAAATCTCTAGCCCCTTTTCGCTGAACTTCACGGCAGTGCTAGGGCTCCGGCGACGGTATGGAGAGAGAGAGAGAAAGGGGAGACAATGATAGAGAGAGAGATAGAGAGCGGGCGTTGAAGAGTGCTAAAGAGACGGTGGTGGTTGTTGTTGCGGCGTTGTCAGCGACCTTTCCGGTGACGTAAACAAACGTTTCCTTTCTCTTAACAGGTTAGCGACATCCCTTTCTCCCCGCTAACTTATCTTAATTTTCAGTTCATTTGGAAATTGAGTTAAAGGTATCTTATTTTTGATGTAGTTGGATTTGGAGAAAGGAATGATGGCCTGCTTATATGCAAAATGTAAGTTTATTTTTAGTCAATTTGTTATCAGGGGATGTCATAATACTGGTTATTTAGTCAATTTATGAAATGAACAACATGATCATCACAAATTCTATTTGTACGTGTTTTTTCTAATATATATGACTTTTCATGCTGGCTCAAGTAATATACTATAAATAGTTAAATACCCAGTTATGTATATGTAGTGTTTAGCTTGCCAACAATACAGAAGCAACTGTAGCCATTGGCATGGAACCCAGAAGATAACTTTGGCTTGGAGATTGTGTTTCATAATTTGAAAGATCCAACTGACTTCTGTTGTTCCATGCTGATTGAAGTCATCCACTTTGTAGATTTCAACGGTGCTAAGGTGGGATTGGCACCTGTAAAGGAGTATGCAGTTGTGCACACTACCACAATTGGTACAAGCCGAAACATATCCTATAATATTTGTTTACCCTCTAATTTGTGAGAGACGGGATTCATATAATTTATAGAATCTGAAAAATTATTTTTTATGCTTTTTTTGGTAAAAGCCATCTTAGACCATGTGTAGTGGGGGGTGGAATTCAACCCTCCTTCTCGGATAAGCCGTTGTTGGTGTGTAATTTTTTTTCCTTTGTATTCTTTCGATGCATTGCTTTCAATGTCTATGATGTTATCAATAGTTGTGTGCGTGTATATCTCTTATTTTTTTGGTGTGTGTTTATGTTTTTCGTTGTGTGTTTGAGCAGAGGGTCTCCCTGGAAGCGGTCTCTCTATCCTTAGGGGTAGAGGTAAGGCTTGCCTACATCCCACCCTCCCCGGACCCTACTAATAGCTTTGCTATTTGTGGGATTTTACTGGGCTTGGTTGTTTTGTTTTGTTTATTTTTGCGGGAACTTGCTTATTTTGTGATGTGAATTCTTCATGTTTGTCCCTCTCTTATGTTCCTTATTCTAATCTAAAGGTTTATGTGGCGATGCTTTCTCTGTGGCTGTCTATTACCCTTTCGTTTGGAACTTGATTTGGGGTTTGCGTCTAATTCCTCATCGCCTATTTTCAGGTTAGCATTGTTGTTTATTGTAATTTGCTGTTTAATGTTGTTTGAAAATCATGTTTTCAGTTTTTTTATGGTTACCCATTGCCATGTATCTGTATTTGGCATGATTTTGTTTGTTGTTGATGTCGTTTCCCTCATGCCTTGACCATCTGAGGGTTAATGGCACAACATGTTCTATTTGTGTGCATTTGAAAGTAGGTTTGTTTATTATTCTGATAAAGAGTATCAAAGGCTTAATCACGCTTTGAGTTATGATGTTCGTGGAACACTTGCTTTGCCTGTGCTTGAACCTTCTGGTCAGTCGTGTGTTGGTGTGCTTGAGTTGATTTTGACTTCATAGAAAATAAATTATGCTCCCGAGGTTGATAAAGTCTGCAAGGCTCTCGAGGTTGGTTGGCCCACTTGATTCTTTACATGCTTATAAAGAAGGAGGGCAAAACATGGGCTGGTTGGACGGAAACGCCTTTTTGTTAATCTATATATCTTTCTTTTATATGCTAATGGTGTCTCAATCTTGTATGTAAAAAGATAAATTAAAAGGTGTTATGCGCTAAACTTACATTTTGTACTGCGTTCTGCCCGAACTATGTTTTTACACGTTTGACCGTTGGAGGTGCGGCATAAAAAAGACAATTTGTAAGTAAAATGGCTAAAATTCCACTTCTACTTTTAAGAAGATGGTAGATTTGTTGAAATTATTAAAGCCTTTGTGAATGGTGATATTATTGATTCAGGAGTTCAGTCCATTCGACTATCAGAATCTGTTATATCAAACGGTGGACCAAATGCGATAAATGGAAAGAAAGGCAAATCAGAGACAGCTGGAACAGCCAAAAAATCAGAAAGAAAACGAGGGAAAACTGAAAAATCGATTAGTTTGGAGGTTCTTCAATGACATCTGGCAGCAGAGAAGCCAGTACCGGTAGCCCAAATTCTCACAAGTCTTGCCAAGGTAACCCTTTTCTTAAATCTGCCATTATTGTTAAATTAATGGAAATGAATTGTTTCTCATACTCATAAATATGTTGGAGTGACAGAAAGTCAACCGTTTGAAGCCAAAGCACCGAATGCAGCCGATGAGTTCACGGTATCAGATGCTCTTCAAGCTGCACAAGCCGAAGAACCCTTTAGAGGAATAATGTTAATCGAGGACACTGGAAGCTCACACGATCTAACAAATCTTTGTCCAGACCCCGAGCCTCATGAAAAGGTACAAGAACTTAGTCCAAAGGTGCAGCCATTCATAGCTAGGACTGAAATGAAAACAATAACGATAAAGGCAAGTTACAGAGAAGATATAATCAGGTTTCGTGTAGCGACAAATTCAGGTATTGTCACATTAAAACAAGAGGTTGCAAAAAGGTTGAAGTTAGATGTGGGCACATTTGACATAAAGTATCTTGATGATGATCATGAATGGGTTCTAATAGTCTGTGATGCAGATTTACAAGAATGCATTGAGTTATCGATGTCATCAGGGTTTGTAGAATAACAATTCTTTCGTGTGTTTTTATTATCATGCAGGTTAAGATGGAAACGAGCGAAAACGATCAAATTTATTAAAAATGATATTAGTTTATAGGATAATTTAATATAATGGCCTACGGAAAACCCACCGAGTCAAAATATTCGACAGTCAAAACAGAATAATCAGGCTGTTAGTTCATGATTTGTCGACTAATCTCGGAAGCTCGTGTGAGAGTTTGGATTAAATATTAGTGTTAGGATTTTGAGTAAGTTGTAGATTATTATGGGGTCATAGGAAGATGGCCAAGTATTACACTCTGTTCCCGAGTTTAATAAACGAAGGAAAATGAGAGAAAAGGAATTTAGAAGAGAAAAGAGAGGGAGTGGAAATGAAAGATTTAATTAATTAGTGTGTTCCCGAGTTGGAAAGAATTGAAAAGAAAAGTAGGTGTTTTATGTTTAAAAAATCATTTCCTTCCAAATCTCTCCAATTTGAAAGGATGAGAAATGAAGGAAATAAAGCAAAATTTTCCTTCCCATTCCTTTCATTTCTCTCCTTAAAAAAACTCTGGAACAAGATTATTTCTTAACATCCTTCCAAATCCTTTCTTTTCCTTCGTTATATGAAACTCAGGAACGCAGAGGGAGGAACATTCCTCTATTAATTGTTGTCTAAGATATAACTGAATGTTTGAAAGTGTTAATTGTACATTGTTTTTTGTTTCCTTTTCAAATACTTTGTTCACTAGGTATCAGTTTTAATGTTAGATTAATATTTTGTTGTGTTTGTCATTGTTAAATTTTAACTCTCTAATGATGTTTCACTTCTCATATGTTCTGACCTTGTAATTTTAATTAATAGAATAAAAACCAGTATTATGTATCATTGATCAAGTAGTTATAATAGTGAATCTTTGGTTACTGTGTGTTTTGCTATGTGTTGTGTGTCTTCTCTAATGGGATATGTTAAATCAATTTGACAAATTTCAAGTTATTTCTGTAGCATTCTAATTGTACACATGTTTTTAAATGGTTTCCTTTTTTTCTTTTTGTAGTGTTTCTCATTAAAAATCCAAATAGTTTTAATCCACAAATTTTTTTATGCAGAAGACGCTATCAGCGAGACAGAGGATCCGATACACACGCCACACCGATGAAATCATTAAAAAACAACTTTCGGGGCACAACAGTCAACAGATGCAGAGCAGCCATTCATGTCTTTTGTAACCGTTTTTACACCTTAACTAGGTGTATTTTGTAACCAACGGTGACAATTAAACCTGGTAGCACTAGCTTTTAACCTGTAATATGTCTTCAAACTACTGCTAATCTAAATGTCTTCATCTGCAGTTTGTATGCTAACATTGGTATTGTTCAACACTATATAAAAAGAAAAATACGTGTATTCATGTATTGCTTGCTGTTTCTTTTTTTGGCTTGCCTAACTCGCAAACGCAGCCCGTAAAGAAAATCGCGCAACGCGCGATAGGGAAATCAACTAGTTTTAACTTAATCTCTGGACTTCGAAAATGTGCAGGGAGAATTACAGAGGAATCATAAGAGAATCGGGCTTAGTCATGCTCTCTCTCTCTCTCTCACACACACATTTCAAAAATTAAATTGATAAAAACATAAATCATTTTTCTAATAAAAGCGTTTTGACACTTTGTAATTTGTGTTTCAAAAGTTAATACTTGGGAAAATAGTTTCCATGAAAAGGTCTAGCTCTAGAGTGCGTGAGAGTTATCATGGTTTGAGAGTACAAATGCTAGAAAGAAGCGGTATGTTAAAACAAACCAATATTTTTACAAGATTTGATGGCTAACATGTTTAATTAATGGTCTTAGTGCCAGTCATGGTGATTGTGGTTTCAGTTGTGTTGTTTACTTTACTTTACTTGCTCATATATATATATATATATTTTATATAAGCTCTTTTACAGGTTGCAAACACCAGCGTGTCCTTTAAACATTTGGAAGGAAAATCTACTATTAGTCTATTATTAGCTGAGGAGAGATATTTCTCAAATCCACCTTCTATTTTATAGATCACTAGCTTATACCCCGGGAGTGTCCCGGGTTAAGAAATCTAAATAAAGTGAATAAAATTAGAAGTATCTAAACTATAAAAATGGCATCTATATAGCAATTACCTGTTGGAGAGCGTCCCAGGTTGAAATATCTAATATGACAAAATAAAATATCTAATATGACAACATAATTAATGACTTGCTAATATATGATTAATGAATATTATTATTATTATTATTATTATTATTATTATTATTATTATTATTATTTTAAACAAATTTCTGCCATAAGTTATCATATTCTAATATAAAAACGGTAATTGGGTCGGGTATCACCTAATCCCAGGCCCGACCCAAACCCACAATTTTTTTTAAACTAATTCCAACCCTGACACAATACCTGTCGGGTTACAAAAAATAGTCGTTTTTTTTCTCTGTTTTTTATATAGCACTATGGTACTCGTTGGAAAGATAATAAAACGCTCGTTAATTTGGTGTAATTTTTTTCTTTAAAAAATCTCGTATATAAAAGATATTAAAGTTTAAAAGTTATGAGAGGAAACATGATAGAGAAAATAATAAAGTTTTAATATTTAAATTTAGTAGATTAGGTATTTAATAGATTATGTTAAATAATATTTAAACCATATTTATTCATTTTTTTAATTGGTCTAGAGTTGTCACATCACATCCTATGTGGCATCTCTCAAAAGAGAGATTGCATAATATTATGACATGTCATCAAAATGGCTTTGGTTTATTATATGTATAGATATAGATAGATAGATAGATAGATAGATAGATGTGCCTACATTGCCGACTATCAAACAGATATATTAACTGGTTGTGTGATTCACATGTTTTAAGATGAACATGACGTCTTAATTTTTTCCTAAACAGTAACTTCTTGATTTTGGATATGTAGGCATGTGTCAATGCTCTGTAAAATAGTTGTTCCGGGTATTTTAGTTTTAGTTACGCACTCCACACCGCCTAGATTTAAAATATGTAGTTTAAAGGCAGGAGTTTAGAACACGATTTGATTTTATATACCAAGTAATAATGTATACCCGGCCGTTTATTACATTGTTTGAATATACCCGGACTGATTTGCTCTGCATGGGTTTGTCTCCTGTTACTAGTTTTACTGAAATACAGTCCCGGTCTCGCTCTCACTCTCGGGTAAAGACAGATGAAACCCAACAGTAGAATTCTAGGGGTGGGTTGTGTATCTTATGATATAAACTTGCGACGGGTTACTTATGGCAGTAAGAAGCACATACTCGTTGGGGTTGGAGTTGAAGTGGTAAACCTTGTGCAAATCTGAATTACCCTCGGAGCAACTTTGATACGGAAGGCGGAAGCAGGTAATAATACTCGGTGGAGTTGAAGTGGTAAACTTCACTTATATCACAAGCTAAAATTCGAATGGGCGTGACCAGAAATGTTAATATTGAACTCTAAACGCCAATGAGCAAACTCAAAGGGGTTCAACTGAAATGATATAGTTGGTGAAAAACATGACAGGACGACCCAATTAGACCAGAAAACCGGATGAAACACTCTAGTTTTTTTTTTATGTGGGAAAACGAGTTTTAGATGTTAGTGGTGGCCGATGCATAGTACTATACCTTGAAATGTCACAAGGATGCAACTGTTTAGAACACACTTGAATATGATATGATGTTTTTTTAGCGAATTGGACGAGGCAAAGAGTTATTTTTGATGATGGTGCCCGAAAGAAACAGTGTGTGTGTGGTGGTGGTGGTGGTGGTTGGGGGCCGTTACCAATTTGTTGATAGATGATCTTGGAGTAGCAGAAAGACAATCAAATTAAAACTAGATTGACTTGGTATGTATGTATATACATGTGGTATTTCTTCATTAGGCTAATTTGTATCTATGTTACCTTATTAAGGAGGAGAGATGACTACATTAGTAATTTCCTATGTTTTTTAAGATGGCATATGAAAAGTTTAGTGCTTCACACCCAAAATGTCATGAAATTTTTCCCAATAATACCCTTCTATGCAAAATCCTCTTGTACATCTCCTCTCCTATTTATTATTTATTACATGGAGCAACTTTGGTGAATTCATGTGTGTATGTCACGTATGAAACAAAACGTAAAGTTATTTGGGAAAGTTGTTTGTATCATTTAATAGTATATATCGTTAAGTGGTAGGCGTGACCAAAGTGTTACGTGTGAGGTAGTGTAGTCTTGAGAATAAATGTATTATGGAACTAACCTTGCGAGTTGTTGAATGGATTATTACTAGAATCCACCTAAAATCAATTTATTTCAATAATTCGTACGAATGTTATTATACTTTAGTTGAGATAAGAATAATTATCTTATGTTGTTACAAGTATTCGTTATTTAATATATCATTTAAATAAAAAGTTTTCGATGAATTTTACGTCTTAATGAATTGATACAATTTGATGTAGTTTTTAGACCCGCCGCAACGCGCGGGTTACCAACTAGTCCTTTTAACTTGCACTTAAGATGAACATACAACAATTATAGGATGATTCAAACATACTACTTTCTTTGAAAAGAAACAGATTAAAAGGTTAACATGTATGCATTTTCAGAGATGATCATCATAGTCATAACTAATAGAAGATCTGAACATTAATAGTCATGGAATAAGAAATAAGCCTACAAGAACTTCTTCACCCAGACGTTTCATCAAACAAGTAGCGTGCATCATCGAATCAAGCAAAAGAAGCTAGCTAGCATCAACCAGGCACAAACTTACAATCAGTAAAGTATTATTTGAAAGAAAGCAAGCATGCATGCCTAGTTGTTGTTGTTGTTGGGACCGTGATCATCAGAGGCGCGCGGTGCGGATTAGGTGAGGGAAATTAAGCGTAGCTTGAGAACCGTGAAGCTTATAAGTTGCATGATCATAAGCCAAGGCTGCAACCTTGGGTGACTTATAAGTCCCTAACCATACCCGAGAACCACCAGGATTTCTTATTGAAGCCGAAAACATCCCCGCCGACTTGAGCACTCCGAGATACTTCCTCCACTCCTCGTCTTCCACCTCATCATGTTTCTTCGCCTTCATCTTCTTCTTCTTCTTCTTCAACTTCAACGACTTTCGTAAACCATCTTCCACCTCCTCCTTCAACAACTTTATACAAGTATCATCCATCTCCTTCAAGGGATCCGCCACCAGTGCTTGAGTCCCATCATGTTTCATTATCTTATTCTTCTTCTTCATCATCTTCCTCTTCAGCTTCAACTTTCTACAAGTATCATCCAACTGCGCTTGATTCCCATCTTCCACCTCCTGCTTCTTCTTCAACGCATCCTCCACCGGTGCCTGAGTCCCATCTTCCATCTCCTTCTTCGTCAACGCATCCTCCAAAGTTATCGACGGAAATTGCTTACAGATATCATCACATTCTGACATGGCTGCCTCTCGTACGTGAAATTATTACTGTGTTTTTTTTAAGATCTAGGGTTGCAAACTTCCTGAATAAGTATACGCTACAGGCCATTGGGGTTGGTGGCCCAATGGTAGAAGCAAAGCTTCTAGGAACACTTAAGGGGGGTCATGGGTTCAACTTCTAAAAGAAGTAGAAATTTGCCGTTCAAAAAAAAAAATGTATACGCTACAGGACAGGAACTTGATTTATTTTTTCAAGGGCATGGTTGGTAATAGGAGGTCGATTCGTTTTTGGTTGGACATGTGTATTGGATCATAAACGCTTAAAGTCACTTATCCAAATTTATTTAGCATTGTTGTGGACAAAAACTGTTATGTTATAGAGGCCTGGGATGGCAACGACCTGCGTTGTCAGTGGATTCGAATGCCGAGTATTGCAACAAATCTGTCCGAGTTAAATTAGTTACAGGCCTCGTTACAGCAGCTCAGTCTATCTGTTTATATGGACAGATGGAAGTGGAATGGAAATGAATCTAGTTTGTACACTGTTGCAGCAGATTGTAAAAGCCTTATTATCAAAGAAAGGGGATAGCATAGGGAGCAGGTTATGGAATGGATTTCATGGGTGCCTTTGAAGGTTAAAGTTTTCACTTGGAGGGCGGAAATGGATCGCATTCCGAAAAGGGTGGCGTTGATTAGAAGAAGAATTAATATTTCGGATTCTACTTGTGTTTTATATGATGTGGATGTGGAAAGCTCTTTACATATCTTCACAGGTTTCATTTGGGGTTTGGTCTTGCATAGGGAGATGGTGTAGGACAAATCTGATTTTCGCCTTTGATATCAAAGATTTGTTATAGCTTAGTGGTGGTAGGACTAACAATGGGTGGGCCAAGAAAATTATTCAAGGTATTGTTATGATAACTCTTTGGGCGATTTGAAAGGTAAGGAATGAGAAGATGTTTAGAAGTAAAGAAGCGAAAGTAATCGATGTAGTGGCTAGCATTACATCCTTGGCGTTTTTATGGCTTAGGTCGCGTTCTAGATTCAAGAGTATTACATGGAAAGACTGGGCTATATGTCATTTGTATATGTTGTAATTGGTTGTGCAGTGGTCCTTTCTTTGAGGACACTTGACGTTTTTTAATGAAGTTCACTTTTCAAAAAAAAAAGAAAAAAAGAAAAAAAAAAGATTCACCCTTTGCCAATATAACTATAAATTATAAACTTATATAGATATCCAATTCATCACAAGCTATCCTATAATTTAACTAAATATATCAAACTTTTATCGTTTATTTTAAAAAATCTATCACTTCCCATTTACCACACCTATCTTTTAACCAAGCGAATAGGACACCAAATGAAATCAAACCAAGCTAACAGGACACCAAATGAAATCAGATAAAAGGAGACTCAAAACAACACCAAATCGATGAGAAATGGGCTTGCTTACAATCAATTTGAAGAACGAGATCGGCTCTCTAAAGGAAACGAAAAAGACTTTGGATAGAGAGAAACGACCTAAAGGAGAGATGGAGCGTAATGGAAAATGTGGTAGGGTCTGCAGCATAACTTCGGGTGACTCAACTCTGGTAATAAAGTGTCAGGAAACTGGTATCAACAATATTAAACAAAAGAATGCTTTTATTAACTCGTAACATCCTTCAAGAACAGAGCACAAAATCTAAAAATACAATACAATCCAGATCAACTAATACTAGACCCAAACATTCAACTCTCATTACAATCTAGAACTATTAACTTGATCTAAGAGACACAAGATGAATTTATTATGAACCCTAATCGTTAGGTTGTGAATGAGAGAATTTAAGTTAAAAATCTGGATCTTCCATCAATGAGAAGACTAGAGAGATACTAAGATTATAAAATAAACTTGAGAAACTTCTGTGAGATAGAGTCTATTAATCACGAATGGGCTTCAGCCCTTGAGTCTTTATTTAGTCCAGTATCATCAACCCATGACCATTCAGCCAGCCTACACAGCATCTAACCCAATGTTGTCTAGTCATCAAGTAGCAAGCAAGCCCACATACTCCAGCATCAACAAGCCCAACATACACAACATTTAAAAGAGAAAATATTAGTAAGCTACAATATTATTGAGAGAAACACCAACACAACTCTATAACATGTTTGATATTGAATTGGAAGTAATACATATATTTCAACATAAAGATCCACATTTCTTCACATATATGTGTAAATGGGTTTTAGGCGAGAAATAAATAATTCACTTTAGGCGGGAAAACGAAAACAATTTAAGGGCGTATATTCAGAGTACAATCGCATTTTGTTTTGCTATTTGATTTAGTACCTTATCTGTAAGGTAGCGTTTGGTATGATGGAATGAAAGGGAGAATGAAATAGACCATTACGAGGTAATGAAAACAATTCCCATACCAGTCCACTCTAGCTAGTTGGTTGAATCATCTCATTTCACATTCTCACTGTGACAACCTGCACCCTCCACTTTTGTAAATGTACACAATTGGCCCCTCATCAAAACCATGATTGCCATTTAATCTAATTTTTTATCGTTTCGCATGTATTCAACAAAATATATGAAATTCCTATTACTTATTATTTCTATTATTTGGATTGAAATTCTACATTTCTCGGTTACAAAATTTCTTTTATTCAAATGATAATATAAAAATTTGTAGTTCAATTCATTAGAATTTAGTGGAGTTTTAATTATTTACAATTAGCTATTTATGATTAGAACTTTACGTTTAAACTAAATAAAAAGTTTTATATATGTGTGTATATGTATATACTATAATACATACTAACCATTTATTATATAGTTATATTAATTTTATTAGTCATATTAGATATATACCACACCCAATTATTTGATAACCAAATATGATCCACGCCCATTTATATATACTTGACCCAAATCTAAACCCGGTTCAAAGCATGCAATTAACTCTCATTTATCAACTTTAATTAGAATTATGAAGGTTTTAATAGTGTTTAAATCAAGCTTTTAATCAAGTTTTATTATGAAACCGTCGACCATTAAATCAGAAATTAAATGATCGAATTGCTCACATAACACTATAAATAAACTGTTCACAATCATGGACAACGAACCCCCCTCTCCCATCACTTTTATGACTACTAAGTTGCTTATGATTTTCAACCGCTTCTTCGGTGAACTTTAAAAAAAAACCATCAAGGTCATCCTGTTATGTATCTTTGGCTTGAACGAAACACCGAGCGAAGGGTGAAGCTTTGCTAAACTCCGGGCCGTTATATCCGCAGTCCGTTGTCGTAGTTATGTTAACGGCATTACCATATGTTTAAGGTACCGTTTTGTTTCTAGTAATTAGTGAGTAACTACAATACACCTTTACATTTGTTACTACAAAATTTTCTGGTCAACTTACTATTGCGACCACTGTAAATGGAACTAAGAGGATGAGCTCTACTTATTCCTTTTTGTTCTTCATGGCAGCACATGTTGGTATTGCAAAACCATAAAACCAATATGTGTTATGCCAAATAATATATTAGTTGAAAAGATTAAACTAATGTAAATTAGGTTTTTTTTTATCCATCATACGTAATATGATTTGCTAAATTATTTATACATTTTTGCTAACAAAACTAGTCTTTTATGTTTATAAATACTAGATATGATATTTATGAAGATAGAAAATTTCATTGGTCATGCAAACATATTTCTACATATTTATCTTCCAGTAAACAAAACCGTTGTTTTTAAAACATAGTTTAATCCACACTAAATGTTTATATAATCTATTCACAAATATACCTTTAGAAGCTCTTCATATTGAATATATTTTTTTCAACATTATGACATGTTTGTAATATACAAAAATTAAATAGTATTGCAATTATGTAATAGGTAACCATGATATCTTACGCCGCCGACATTAGTTCATTTGGCTATGGTCAACTTTAGTTTGTTTGGTTATGATCGGAGTCCACGCACGTAATGTTGAAGCTTAATTTATTGATTCCCATTGATATTTTGCAATTCGTCATCATGATTAAGTGAGTATATCTTTCCCCTTTTTACTGTTTTACATTTTGGGGTGACTCATGTACTTACAATCAAGTTTCTATTTCTTTTATTAAATGCAATTCTCATGTGTGTTTGCTTTATGTTAATTTGTGTGTCTATGACTTGTCAAAATCATTAACCTTTGAGGGCCTGGCATTTCAATGAATAGTACTATGGTATATACCCTTGTGACTCTGTTGAGAGTCCTCGTCATTGCTATGTATTACATTACTACTAGCGCATACTATATATATCTGCTTTTCTTTACATAGGGTTGATTTTGAACGGATATTACTTATTACATAATTGCAAATGGTACCGCACATGAATTGCTAAACACTTTTCCTACTACTTTTATTCAAACAGGGTATGCTCACCAATACATTTTGTATTGACCAAATCGTTTTCGTACATGTTTCAGGTTGTTTTGAGATGCATCCTTTAAGCTTTCGGATTTATATTTAGATTTTGATTCATTGTATTACAATTTAGTTGGCAGTTAGAATCGTTGTATTTCATTTCAATGTAATAAATTATTTAATCAATGTATTCAAATTTACACTTTAGTCCATGAGCTATTGAACAATCGTCACTACGTGACACCTCGATGTTTCCGCCATCGGTTGGGGTGTTACAGATTGGTATCAGAGTCATGGTTATAGGGAATTAGGTTATTAGAATGCCTTTTAGCCTAGTCTATAACTAAGATTACTTTCACGAGTCTTCTCGTGTATATTCCTCTTTATTCTTATATTTTATTTCTAGGTATTTTTGCTATGATACTTTCTTGTTATTCTTTCGGTATTTTTCTTAGAAAAGAATACGCTCGTATTTCACAAACGAAACGATAGCGCCAAGTTAGGAGTGACATCCATACCTTGGTGATTAGTTTCACTCCTCTATATGTTATTTATCTTAGGAATATGTCTTTGAGATAGGAGTGACATCCACACCTCAAAGAGTATTTCCTTCAAAAAGAAACTTAACCACTAAGCTGGGAGTGATATCCTTAACTTAGTGATTGGCTTCATTCCACAATCGTTTTCAATTTTGAAATACATTTTTGAGTTAGGAGTGAAATCCACATCTCAAGGATCTATTTCTACATCTCGTTGATTATGAATTTTCTTAAATATTGGTAATCTATTACATACGTTAATCTTATCATTCACGTCATTTTAAATCATGGTCTTTTAAAACACATTAGAATTACACATACTTCATGAAATGGTTTCATTTTGCATTTTACAAACTTGTACTGCATATTTTAAAGGACAAATGTAAACCCTTTGTTTTCATATGACGTAACCAATATATGTTTTCGAAAGAAACTTACAACTAATAATAAGCCTTATAACATTTTTCAAACTCGACTCCTCGTAAACACATATCTACGAAGATTTTTCAAATGAATCAGTTTTGAATCTAAAACACACTTCGGTTACTAAAAAGTTATCCTCATGCATTATTACTATTCTTTCAACTATATCACAAAGATTGCGCAAACTACGTTTTTGATAAACGAAAAATTTATCCTATTACACTCGCACACTTTCAGTCGCAAAAATTTTGGTTTAAACAATGGACATACCCTCTTATCCGAATGTTGTTAAATGTCTTTTATAGTATAACGCATATATGTAAAATTACTAGATTTTAACTCGCATGCCAGTGGGCTATACACATGTTCCGTGCACACTCATTTGCCATAAATTTCATTATTTTATTCTTGCACCATTTTTATTCATAGTTATTTCTAACACGTTATTTGTGATTATTTTCACATTGCCTATTTGCATTAATTCAATTTGTTTACTTTCATTTTGTGCAATTGTGCGATTTACTCGATTTATGTTATACTATTCTTTCAGTCGAAATTTTATGCTATACTTATATACTTACATGAACGCATATTTGGTATGCATATTTTTTTTTTGTGAGCAAAACTCTGTTATACTTTACATTATTTTGTTCATCATCATGGCCAACGAACATACCAGTTGATAACTCGTATGAGATCTAAGCCAGTGCCCACGTACGACTCGGATTAGAGTATTTCTTTAATCCGAGGGGAACGGTGTAAACCTCAGGGTCTATCAATATGAGTGTTTAGAGCCAACGATGTGAACAGAAGTTACCGGTTAAGGGTGAACCCGAAAGGGAAGAACCTCTAACCATGTCTATTACTTACACGTTACTCTCATTACGGTTAAAGGGTAAACCCGAAAGGGAAGGACCTCTAACCATGTCATGATTGAACATTATTTCATTACAGTGGCTATTACATATTGGTTGCACGCATTTGTTTCTTGTATTACTTAGGATAGGGTTATGGAAAATCATAACACCCCAGTGTAAGGTAAATTGATGATTACGGTCCGGAACGCAATCATGGGATTACAGGTACATGAGGGTGGTGTGTAATTCTATTTAGGTTGTTGGTAGACAATCAGTACGAGTCCAAAGTATCGGGAGTGTGGTGGGTCAGCTGCGGTACACCCTATATATAAGCATAAACGATACTGCGGGAGCGGACTAGGAGTCTAACCAAGAACCTACCCATTAGTTTACATTTACCTCTTCATTATATCGTTGACTATAGATAGCATTTTCGATAAGAACGTTCTTGCACGAGCTTCAATCCGTCTTCCTAGAGTCTATCTCTTGACCACCCACATAGAAAACTAAAACCTTGTGTACTCTTACATCCTCGGTTATTTGGATTCTTGTTGTATACTCTAATAACAGTTAGACAGAAACTTTTCTAAAGTAGGGGAGACTGCTTCATTAGTACCTTTGCCCTTACCAGTTACATATTTTCCCACTTCTTTTTCATGGTAAACCCTCAACTTTCTAACCTTGGGTCAAATGTGTAAAATTTTGAAACTTTTGCGTTGAATATTAGAAAACTAATTTAAATTTTGCCAAATCATGGTTGATGCATTTTGTAAAACCTACTTGCTTTTCATAACCGTTTTTTTTTTTTTTTTGGTTTCATAGAAACCTCCACTTGAAAGGAATTTCGGGACGAAATTTTCTAAAGTAGGGGAGATTGTGTACATTTACACAATTGGCCCCTCATCAAAACCATGATTGCCATTTAATCTAACTTTTTATCGTTTCGCATGTATTCAACAAAATATATGAAATTCCTATTACTTATTATTTCTATTATTTGGATTGAAATTCTACATTTCTCGGTTACAAAATTTCTTTTATTCAAATGATAATATAAAAATTTGTAGTTCAATTCATTAGAATTTAGTGGAGTTTTAATTATTTACAATTAGCTATTTATGATTAGAACTTTACGTTTAAACTAAATAAAAAGTTTTATATATGTGTGTATATGTATATACTATAATACATACTAACCATTTATTATATAGTTATATTAATTTTATTAGTCATATTAGATATATACCACACCCAATTATTTGATAACCAAATATGATCCACGCCCATTTATATATACTTGACCCAAATCTAAACCCGGTTGCAAAGCATGCAATTAACTCTCATTTATCAACTTTAATTAGAATTATGAAGGTTTTAATAGTGTTTAAATCAAGCTTTTAATCAAGTTTTATTATGAAACCGTCGACCATTAAATCAGAAATTAAATGATCGAATTGCTCACATAACACTATAAATAAACTGTTCACAATCATGGACAACGAACCCCCCTCTCCCATCACTTTTATGACTACTAAGTTGCTTATGATTTTCAACCGCTTCTTCGGTGAACTTTAAAAAAAAACCATCAAGGTCATCCTGTTATGTATCTTTGGCTTGAACGAAACACCGAGCGAAGGGTGAAGCTTTGCTAAACTCCGGGCCGTTATATCCGCAGTCCGTTGTCGTAGTTATGTTAACGGCATTACCATATGTTTAAGGTACCGTTTTGTTTCTAGTAATTAGTGAGTAACTACAATACACCTTTACATTTGTTACTACAAAATTTTCTGGTCAACTTACTATTGCGACCACTGTAAATGGAACTAAGAGGATGAGCTCTACTTATTCCTTTTTGTTCTTCATGGCAGCACATGTTGGTATTGCAAAACCATAAAACCAATATGTGTTATGCCAAATAATATATTAGTTGAAAAGATTAAACTAATGTAAATTAGGTTTTTTTTATCCATCATACGTAATATGATTTGCTAAATTATTTATACATTTTTGCTAACAAAACTAGTCTTTTATGTTTATAAATACTAGATATGATATTTATGAAGATAGAAAATTTCATTGGTCATGCAAACATATTTCTACATATTTATCTTCCAGTAAACAAAACCGTTATTTTTAAAACATAGTTTAATCCACACTATATGTTTATATAATCTATTCACAAATATACCTTTAGAAGCTCTTCATATTGAATATATTTTTTTCAACATTATGACATGTTTGTAATATACAAAAATTAAATAGTATTGCAATTATGTAATAGGTAACCATGATATCTTACGCCGCCGACATTAGTTCATTTGGCTATGGTCAACTTTAGTTTGTTTGGTTATGATCGGAGTCCACGCACGTAATGTTGAAGCTTAATTTATTGATTCCCATTGATATTTTGCAATTTGTCATCATGATTAAGTGAGTATATCTTTCCCCTTTTTACTGTTTTACATTTTGGGGTGACTCATGTACTTACAATCAAGTTTCTATTTCTTTTATTAAATGCAATTCTCATGTGTGTTTGCTTTATGTTAATTTGTGTGTCTATGACTTGTCAAAATCATTAACCTTTGAGGGCCTGGCATTTCAATGAATAGTACTATGGTATATACCCTTGTGACTCTGTTGAGAGTCCTCGTCATTGCTATGTATTACATTACTACTAGCGCATACTATATATATCTGCTTTTCTTTACATAGGGTTGATTTTGAACGGATATTACTTATTACATAATTGCAAATGGTACCGCACATGAATTGCTAAACACTTTTCCTACTACTTTTATTCAAACAGGGTATGCTCACCAATACATTTTGTATTGACCAAATCGTTTTCGTACATGTTTCAGGTTGTTTTGAGATGCATCCTTTAAGCTTTCGGATTTATATTTAGATTTTGATTCATTGTATTACAATTTAGTTGGCAGTTAGAATCGTTGTATTTCATTTCAATGTAATAAATTATTTAATCAATGTATTCAAATTTACACTTTAGTCCATGAGCTATTGAACAATCGTCACTACGTGACACCTCGATGTTTCCGCCATCGGTTGGGGTGTTACACTCACCCTCTCCATACTAATCCCAAATTTATTATTAACTATGCGTATCATATCCGATTCCTTCACTCTTCAACATGCAATATAATAATATAATATAAATATATGTGTGTACGGTTTAGTTGTTTATATTGTTAAATATAAACTCTCCAAGTAATCTATACTAATATATAGTGGGTTCTGGATGGGTAAGATTGTCATTTCATATTCATTTAAATGGTTAAAAATGTAATTCCATTTAGTTATCAAGACAAATTTAATACAACTATTAAATCAACTTGTTTACACTATTAAAAGTAATTAATAATGGTATTAAAAACATTGAAGCATTTGAAAAGTTTAACATTATGGCATAAAAGATCTTAAAGAATTCATAATAGAAGATGACCTGAAGAAGCATTGTTATGAAATTACACAAATATTACTTAAAACTATAAGTCAATTTTATACTTTCTACGATCGTCATGTCACCGGTGATTATGGATAACTATTTCTAATTAGATTTTGATTTGTGGGTTTATACATGAGTCTTTGATTGAATTAATCAAGAGTGTTTGATTAATGTTAGTTTTTCATTGTAGTGCTGCAGTCCAATTTCATCGAAATGCGCCATAATATCTTCGAAGCCCTTTTATTGTTTGCGTTGTTGTGCATTTTCAGCTCTCAAACTTACCAGGAACCGTTAATTTTCCTTGACATTCCTAAGTTTAGGTCTACATTAGAACTATTCCAAGTCCTTTTATTTAGGTCAATTGACTGAGCACAATTGGATGCATATGTATTTGAGTCTACCCCTATTCAATTTTCATGGTTTGGTTATCACTTTATGAAATGTCGCAAGTCGAACACATCTTGTAGTCAATGATTAGTCTAACGTCATTAGTAAAAAAAAAAAGAACTTACCACGTAACGATATTATTTAAGACATTATTGTTTTGTTTTTGCATTTGATCTATGGAGCATACATAAAGTAATGCATGAGGTGATGATGCATGCAGTATGCACAACAGGAAGCCAATTCTACATGCGTTTGTTGCATGGGCATTACTAAATGCTCCTCACACCCCCTCATCATATGAATTCTTCTAAAACTTGCATCACCACCACCATTCCCATCCTATCTACTGTGTGTAGTGTTTGTAATTTTACAATTAATGATGGGAAGATGACCTTCGTGTTGTGATAATCATATATCAAGAAAGGCCCGTGGATGGTTGAAGAAGATGTAACTTAACATATCAATTACATATATGCCAATTGTATATAGTCAACTATCGTGCAGCCCGCCGCAACGCGCGGGTTCCTGCTAGTGTTTATTAGTATACACATGTACACAAAATAACAAACATAAAAATCACATGTAAAGGTAACTTTGGTAGAAGCTATTCGTTTCTTGACCAGAGTCCAACGGGTCGTCCACAGCAATAGTTCATCTCCAGTGGGGCAAGGATTTATCTTTGGTAGACTAGGGTTCGGGCAATTCAGAAAGGGGTGACGGCGCAGCTTGTTGCCCGTCTACCTTCTATTGTGATGTAAGTTTCGTATTTTGTTTTAATAAAAAGGAGAATTTATTAAAAAAAAGGTAACTTTACTAAAATCTATTCATGACAAAAGTAACAAATATAATAATATTTTGATGTTATGTACTCCCCCTGTCCCAATTTAAATGTCTCATGTCTAAAAATACACATTTTAAGAAATCTTTTGTTTGTATGTGGTAAAAGGCCAATAATATCTTTAAAAGTGGTGATTGTGTTTTGTCTTTAATGGGCAAAACTGGAAATTGCATTTTTACTTTTGAAAAGGGACATTTAATTTGGGACAAATTAAAAAGAAATAAGGACATTTAAATTAGGACGGAGGGAGTACTACCCGAATCGAAATATCCGTACGTGGATCCTTTTGTTTTGTTCTGAAAGCTTTTTGCATAATTATGTTTCATCAATCAATCTACATGGTTTTTGTTAGGGGGGATTTACTCAACAATTAACAGGGGCGGCGTCTCATTTGAGAAAGAGTTACCAAGAACCGATTAACTTCCTAGCTGGATCTATAATTAATAGTTAGTTACACAAATATGAACATGTTGGAGATGGCAATAACCCATTTGATTTTAAGTTTGTTACCTATACTATATTATAAAACATGAGGGGAGGATACCTGACAAATTTAAGTAATTACAAGTGTGATTGCTTAAAGTACAAATAGTTGATGCATTTGATGGGGGGTAAAATGGACTTTTAGTCATAAATAGTGATGTTAAAGAGTGTTTTTTTTGAACGGCTAGACGGAACGGAGAACCACCCATAAGAACACCCAAACCGCGCAAGTTCGAACCCCGGCTCCAACGTTTGCAAGCCCGCGTAAAGACGCGTGGGAACGAACCCCCAACCCCCAGCGCAGGAAACCGCCACAAACCGGAGTCGAACCTCCGCCTGTGGGGAAAACCTGCGCACCTCACCCCAGCTGGGCTGGGGGTCATCGGCTGATGTTAAAGAGTGTTAAATTGAAGAATATGAATAGATGTAATAGTCATAAATAAGGAGTTAGAGGGTGTTAAATTGGAGAATATGAAGAGGTAAAAACCGCTTAGTATACACAAAGTCTTGCAATTCATTTCAATTGAATTATGTATTCAATTCAAACTTGAAGTAATCTTGTGGCTCTTCATATGGCCTGCTTGGTTATATATTCAAGACTATGCGGTGACTTCGTCATTCAAGCTCTGTAATTCGAGCCCCATCCTTCCTATAAAGAAAAGGAGCCGAAAAACCCACCGTCTTCTGCTATCTTTTCTTTTAACTTCCGTTTCATCCAGCTTCATTAAGGTTTATATGTGTCTTCTTAATTTTTCTTAATTAAAGTACATGATAAAGGATGTGTGTTTGTATGTGTAATTGTTAAATGTTTTAGTTCTTATTTTTTTTTTTAGCAATGTTAATAGTTTTTTTCTGTTAATTTTTTTTATTTATGTTAATTTGATTGTTTACTTCATGTTGTAAAAACAAAAATACTTACTAATCTAACTAATTGTTTTTTTAAAAAAAATGAGAATACATAAGGGATAATAATGAATACATATAATTTTTTGCATTTATTCTTTATTTGATATATCGTTTATGTAGTAAAATTTAGATGAATTTTACATCCTAATGAATAGATATAGTTTGATGCAATTTTTAGTCCCGCTGCAACGCGCGGGTTACCCACTAGTTATTATATATTCTTGTGTGTAACAATAATTTTAAAAAGACAATTCTAATAATATGAGGAGTGGAGAGGTAAGGGAGTGAAGAAATTTGGGTTTGAAAATAACCAACTAATCAATGGTCTCCACCTCAAGTCCCCACACCGGTCTCATTTCTCATGTCATTGGGGCCACGCCCAAACCCATCCACCGACCATTATGAGGGGTGGTGTTCCTTAGGTGGGTTGGGTTCCCACGATCAAACCCCCGCACCCACTCCCTCCACTCTAACCTAGAAATTAATTAGGATAATAATTTATAAAGTGAATTAATTGTTTATTAATCTCGATGAACCACCGTCGTACCGTCAACGACATCCAACAATTAGTCACTCACTATCCACAGACATGATATTTAAAGAAAGAATATAATATGATATTTAAAGGAAAATAAAAGATGTCATGGCAAATATCAGTACGTCATGATAAAAAAACAAAAGAAATAAAAAAAACATCCATATTCATCTTCTTGCTTAAAGTTCCAAAACAATTAACCAATCACGCTGAGGAAAAAAAACTTAGGGTTATTCAAACCTCGACCGCCATTACCGTAGTAGAATCCTGCGTCATCATCATCGTCATCATCATCATCACCGTCTTCCTCCATGTCACTTCTTTCACCGTCTTCAACTTCACTTGCTTCGTCTTCCTCCATATCAACTGCTTCCTCTTCCTGCTCCTGATCCATATCTGCTTCCTCTTCCTGATCTTCCAGCTCCGCTTGGTATAATACTGCGCAGATTTCCTTGGACAATCGGTATATCTCTAGTGGGAATTGAGCCATCTCATTTTCTACGTTAACCCCCTGAACTTTCCTCTGGAAATTCATCAGAAAGTTATCCCTCAACTCTTGCAACCTTTGGTACACCTCCAACAAGTCATTGAACATCACATCCTTCTCACTCCACGCATCATAGAATGCCTCCAAAATATTATGGCCATTAGCCATAGGGTCCAGCCAATATGCATCCATGAAAGCATCAAGGTCAGTCAGAAGAAGCACATCTCGATTCAGGTTAGGGTTGTCTGGTGGGAAATCTTTACCGGATTCTCGGCTTATAGTGGAACCACTAGAACCCATGGTCGAAACAGAATGCTCTGATTAATTCGAATGTTCTGAATCATTCGAATGCTCAAAACCATTGGATTGTTGGGAGTCATCAGAATCCTGTTGGGTAATCGTGATGGGTCGGTTCATGTGTGAGTTGTTAACGGGTCATGGCTACTGGATTAGTCTAAGGTTGATCAAGCTTGTTGGAAAGAATATGAAAGTGGAAGTTGAAGTTGCATGAAACTAGGAGAACATGGGTTATTAGTTTGTTATGTGAATATTAAATAGTAGCATGATTGTAGGATTTTAGTTTTGCTTTTACTATTATAAATAGCATGTAGTATCAGTAGCTTTGCATTCCTTTGTACTCTCAATTTCATTAAGAAAGTTTGATAGCAATCCTTGTGTTCATATTGTGTGACTGTGTGTAAAATAAGGGCCTGAACCAACAATTGGTATCAGAACGGGTGTTGACCGAAAAGGCCGGTTTGAGAGTCGTTATGGGGGAAGAGGGGTACAGCCCTCTAAACTGCGAGAATGAGATGGGAGAATGAATTCGCGGTAAAGAAAGAACGAGACAGCAGCGAAGATCGGTTCGTTGGTGTTAGCAAGAGATGAAGCATGAAGGATGGTGAAGGAGGTGAAGTAGGCTTTGATAAGCAAGCAACCATGTAGGTAAATTAAGTGCAGCCATTTATGGTTTCCTAGTAAGCAGGTGAAGAACACAAGCAGGTTGTGGAAGAGATGGTCAACACTTGAAGGAAAGAGGAAAACGTCAATTTGGTGGCAAAGTATGTGAAATTTTATTTTTTGCATATGTCTTGGAGTTTTGAAAAAAACTCAGTGCAAGCAAGCAAGAAGTTGATTGATTAGATCAATGAGAACGAGAAAGAGACCGACGTCGGAGTAGAACCGATAAGAAGTAGACCGAATGGCTTGAAGAAAGGCTGAAGAACTCGCCATGAAGACCATGGGTGTGACAATGACCGAAGGTTCACACCAAGATAATCTGAGAATGACCGTAGAACGAAAGAATCTTTTATTGAAGAAAGCTTAGACCGAAAGACCGAGATTGTGAACCAAAGACCGAGACCAAAGGGGTTCACATGAGACCGAGAAAAAAAAAGTTAGAAAGAAATCGGACCCGCGTGGTTCGTTTAGAAAGAGTAAGAACCGAGTCATGTATGGCTCGTAGTAAGTAGCAAGACCGGAACCTATGTGGTTCGTAGAAAGAAAGAGTCAAATCTTTGTGATTCGGATAGCAAGAACAAAGTGAGCAAATAACGAGCAAGTAGCAAGAACGAAAGAAGAAAGAAGCTAGAACCGACATCAAGATTACAGGGGTGAATGTTGGGTAATCGTGATGGGTCGATTCATGTGTGAGTTGTTAACGGGTCATGGCTACTGAATTAGTCTAAGGTTGACCAAGTTTGTTGGAAAGAATATGAAAGTGGGCGTTGAAGTTGCATGAAACTAGGAGAAGATGGGTTATTAGTTTGTTATGTGAATATTAAATAGTAGCATGCTTGTAGGATTTTAGTTTTGCTTTTACTATTATAAATAGCATGTAGTATCAGTAGCTTTGCATTCCTTTGTACTCTCAATTTCATTAAGAGTGAGTGAGAGAGAGAGAGAGAGGAAGAAGAATAATAATGAAGAAGTTTGTTAGTTAGAGAGAGAGAGAGAGAGAGAGAGAGAGAGAGAGTGAGTGAGTGAGAGAGAGAGAGAGAGAGAGAGAGAGAGAGAGAGAGAGTGAGTGAGTGAGAGAGAGAGAGAGAGAGGAAGAAGAATAATAATGAAGAAGAAAGGGGGTGTGGGTGGGTGGGGTGGGGGGGGGGGGGTTTCTAACAGAATGGGGGTTTTTTAACAGAATGAGGTGGTTTTCAACTTGTCCTTTTGTGTGTGAGGAGGTTATTTTCTTTTTTTTTTCTTATCCAGTATAATTATTTGTCTTTTGCTTTCATCAATTCTAAAATCAACAACATAGAAACCGGGATAATAATAATAATAAGGTATTAATGTTTAAAAACAAACTTGGGTGACACGTTTTGTGTGAATTTAACTTTCGTCTATAAATTATAAGACTGGGTGTAGTGAAGCGTGATGTGGGCGTGATTGGCAAACATACCGCCCCCACACCGTTACAGAGGGCGCTATCTTTCAAAAAAATGGGCCGGCGTTATTTACATAACGCTTGATAACAATTGAACCATCCAATAATTGATTGACACGTGGAGAGGGGCAACGTTTAAAATTTTGAAACGGTCAAAAATTGAACCGTTGGTTTTTAAACGGTTATTTTTTTACTTTATATATACACACTGCACAAATAATCACACAACACAAACAAACATAATTCAAACTAAAAAACACAAGTCCAAAATACAAAAATGTTTCCCTACCGTGCACCTTTTAGGGTCCCGTCTCACCCGGGTAGCTCGAATCCTACGCGGACAAACATGTGACAACCTGCACCCTTCACTTTTCATAAATGTGCATAATTGGTTCCTCAACTATTTCAAAATTTTCATTTTTAACCCTCGTATTTTAATAGGACCAAAATTCACAATTTAATAAAACTTATAATTTTTATAAGTAAAAGTATGCACGTTTTATACTCACATCTACACCCAAGCACGTATGTTTCAGACCTTGATACTCAAAGTCCTTAATTTTCGGTCCTAAAACAACTTAGAAACAGAAGGAAACAAGTCTATAACTTAAAATTGATTAAATTAGAAAAATTATTTTTTTATTTTTTTTAGCCCGAGCGGTCCGCTAAGACAGTCAAACAGTCAAAGTCCTAGTCAAAGTCTCAGTCAAAATCCTAGTCAAATAGTCAATTCATCTTAAAACCTTACTTTATTGTGTTGACCAATTTTAAAGCCTAACTGAATCCAAAACTAGTATAAAAACCCACCTATGACCCATTACCAAGGTTTTGAAAACCGGACCGGACCGGCCAGTCCGACCGGTTGAACCGACGTCCGGAGCCTTAGGCGGTCCGGTCCATGGTGTTGGATCGCTTCAGCATGCAACCGGGCGGTTGAACCGGTGACCGGAGGTCAAACCGGAAAACCGGTGAAAGCTAATGGTCGGGCCGGTGGTTGATGGTGTTGGGTTTTTCCAAATCAGTATCGCATCACCGTAGCTCCAACCATGGTTTCTTTCATATTTCCTCGCACATAGCATCATTCATCACTTGCAGCCCCAATCATTCCATCTTTTGACTCGTTGCAGCCACCATCGACTCATTACAGCCACCAATCAACTCGTTTGGAGGTTTGTTTGACTCATCACAAAAACAGGTTTGGTAGAGAAATAAAGCTTTTAAGTGATGAAGGAGAAATAAAGCTTCTTTGTTTTCTTGATTGAGAGAGAGAGTGTGTGAGAGAGAGAATACAGATTAAAAAAATATCCTTTGATTAAGCAATAGAGTTAATAGCCAAAATCGTCCCTGAGGTTTGGTGGTTTTTGCCACTTCTGCCCAAAAATGAAACGTGCTACAACTGGGTCCGTAGGCTTTTGTTTTTTTGCCAATTTCGTCCTTAAAACTAACCCAGTTAATTTTAGACGTTAAGTGAAGGGGCATTTCTGTCTTTTTGCTTGCCCCCTTTTAAATACCCTTAATATTGAACACCTTTTCATTACCTCACAACCAGTTTAAATACCATTAATCATTTTCATTCTTTCACCACAAATTACCAATATCACACACACAGATATGGTGCTTTCATCTTGCTTATACAGTCATGTCTTACACGAAGATAGAGGACCCTAAAATCTCCATCAAAGTGTTTGTAGATAATGTGAAAAAGCGAGTGGTATACGCTGAAGCCGATCACAGTTTTGTTGACATACTC
The DNA here is from genome assembly GCA_028751855.1 of Ambrosia trifida. Taxonomy (NCBI): domain Eukaryota; kingdom Viridiplantae; phylum Streptophyta; class Magnoliopsida; order Asterales; family Asteraceae; genus Ambrosia; species Ambrosia trifida. Next base: position 5,091,815 of record CM054125.1, on the reverse strand, counting down.
TTCAACCTCATGACACTTCCATTGGGAACACTTGTCAGAATATTAGGGAAGCATGCCGATACAAGGTTTGAGGCTCTTGGTAGCTTGAACAATCTCTATAAAAGCCTGACACAAAGCCTGTCAAATATTTCATATGTGAAACTTGCTGGTCTAAGAGGGCTTATACTAGCTGTTACTTTAGCATATGTAATAATGCTAAATGCGGAAGCTGTGGCGGGTTGATGAATAGTCCTCGGTCTTTTGATTCCGGCGTTTGTGTTACTGGTGGTGGTGTGTTTGTTTCTGAATGGCATCAAGAGCTCTTTCACACATTGGTCCTTCAGCCCAAGCAACAAATCCACATCTTCTAACCTATCAATTGACATAAATTTAGAGTCTTGCATTGTTTTCCGCAAATTATAAAGAGTTGAATTGCACAAACCTGGTTATTGCAGCAATAAAATCGTCTACCTGGGTTTTGCACGGTCCACGATGTGCGAATCCGGGTTGTTGATCCACATGGGCAAAGCATGTTTGAAACGGGTTGTGGATTGGAGGTCGATTTAGGGCTGATTGTTAGGGTTTTATGGCTGGAGTGCGATTAGGGTTCATGGGGTTATAAAGAAGATGACTCGTCTGATTTAAAGGGGTTTTGAAAGTGTGGAACCCAAAAAGACAAAATTACCCCTAGACTTAACGTCTAAAATTAACTGAGTTTGCTGTCAGGGACGAAATTGGCAAAAAAACAAAAGCCTACGGACCCAGTTGTAGCACGTTTCATTTTTGGGCAGAAGTGGCAAAAACCACCAAACCTCAGGGACGATTTTGGCTATTAACTCTAAGCAATATGACTTTGTAACGTGAATACAATTATGAGTTGATAAATTTTCATCATTAGCCCTTATAGAAAGGATATTTTTCATGTATGACACCAAATTAAAAAATCAAAAGACAATAAATAAAACTAAAAGATGATAATTGAATTCTAAGATAAAAAAAATATTTTTATAATATTTATAACCTTGTCCGGTTCTTAGATCCGGTTGAACCGGTCAAACCGGTCCGACCAGTGGACCGCTAAGAAGACCGGTTCGACGTCCGGTCCGGTTCTGAAAACATTGCCCATTACACTTTGCACCTCTAAATCGATTGTTTCAATTCGATTAAACTCTCCCTCATACCTTTCTTCTAGAGTATATTACTTCTACATTTGAAGCTTTGATTATAAGCTCTTGTAATTGGCGAATTGGAAGCTTGATATTTTTTTCCTATTCAGTTCCTTTTCTTCTAAATTGGACTAGTTTCGTTGATGAATCTTTGGATTGCTCGCATTTTCACGCTCGCTTAGTCATCTAGTCATTTGGCGAAAGTGAGTATTTCTTATCCCATTTTTGTCTTTATTCACTTTTGGGGTGTTACATGTACACTTATACAAAATACACATACAAGTTCACATTTTTACAATACAATTCTAGTACATTGTGCATTTGCTTACATACGTGCTTTATGCTTAGACATTACATGTAGAATACATTTGTACTTAGTGAAATCATTAACTATGTACAAGCCGACCTTAACATTGGATAACACTATTGGATTGACAACTCACCTAGGTGATTCTCCCCCTTTTTCATCGGAGAATCCATGGTCATTGTTAAGTTATTATCCATTTATTGGATAAGTACACCGCCGTTCATTTTAGTACATTTATACAGTCACAGGATTGATTTCGCTCATTTGTATGATACATAGTTTACATAAATGCACTGTAGCTTGCACTTGAATTGTATAACATTTTCCAACTTACTATGTGTATTAAAACTAGGAATGCTCACCAACATTTCATATGTTGACAAAACTTATTTTGTACATGTTTCAGGTACAGTTTGATCTTAGTTCCATAGCATTGGATTTTAGTGCTTGCTTTTAATTATTTATTTCAAATTTCATGTTTTGTTCAGACTTATGTATTTTTCTCATTTCATCCATGTAAGACAATTTAAACGATTCAATAATATATTTACATTTTAGTGCCATGTGCTTTTGAACAATGGTCACTACGTGACACCTCGATGATTCCGCCATCGGTTGGGGTGTTACAAAACACTACCCAACCGCCACCCAATATTAATTGGGGCGATTTCGACGTGAACACAATGGGATACGCTCAATTACTTAGCATGCCAGGTCAATTTTGTCAAGGGCCAATGGGGTTTGCGTCAAACATGAACGTAAACTATGGCCAAGGTTCTCAAGAGGAGCCTAAGCTCGTGCCTGAAACTCAAGGCGAGCCTGACCAACCATGTCAACCCAAGGGTTCTCAACCGGGTGGTAGGACTAACAATGGGTGTGCCAAGAAAATTATTCAAGGTATTGTTATGATAACTCTTTGGGCGATTTGGAAGGTAATGAATGAGAAGATGTTTAGAAGTAAAGAAGCGGAAGTAATCGATGTAGTGGCTAGCATTAAAACCTTGGCGTTTTTATGGCTTAGGTCGCGTTCTAGATTCAAGAGTATTACATGGAAAGACTGGGCTATATGTCCTTTGTATATGTTGTAATTGGTTGTGTCGTGGTCCTTTCTTTGAGTACCCTTGGCGTTTTTTTAATGAAGTTCACTTTTCAAAAAAAAAAAAAAACAAAAAAAAAAAAACAAACAAACAAATTCACCCTTTGCCAATATAGTTATTCGAGATCTCATAAGCTTTTCGGAAAGTCATTATTTTTCCGAGAACCCCTTATGCTATTCGAGAACTCATATAAATTTTTTTGAAAACTCAATTCATTGAGAACACATTATTTCGAGAACTCATAAGCTAATTCGAGAACTCTTCATTTTTCGGGAACTCATAAGATTACTAAGAACCCATTATTTTTCGGGATCTCTAAATTTTTTTTATAGTTTTGATAAAACCTAATGTATCAAGTTTATTCAAAACATTATAAAACCTTGCTTAACTTGAAATAACATTTTACGTGTCACTTCTGCCCAAAGGTGATGTGTCACATTAGTTCATTATATAAGATCTTGTTAAGCATTGTAACTCGGTTCACATAATTTCCATAAGGTTTCAGCTTATGCCCAAAAGTGATGTGAAACAAATTATGTTGGTGAACCAAGTGTGTTGCATTAGAACTTTGAGTGTCTCATTTCTTCCCAAAGGTGATGTGTTACATTCACTGTTAGCAACTTAATACTTAAATAAATAGCGTATAGCCAAAGCTAGAGCATGTTATTAAAGTAGCTTATGTTGGTGTTATTATATTATCACATCTTCATATCAAAATTGATCCTGACAATTAATGACCCTTCATTAATATAATGATCATAATCTAAGTCTGCCTTACATCAATACCCGTAACTCGAAGCTAATCTCTCATTATTCTATAAAGTACTATCTCAACTAACCGATCCACTCTAATTATCAAAACTAATTAAGAAGAGTTTTCTTAACTTTTGTTCTTATTAAGTTACCTCTTAAGACATGACATTCCTACGCTCTACCTGATAAAGTATTACAGAGTAACATATGAGGATAAGAAGTGGAATATAATGTCTCTTATGGAAATTAAGAACGCTTTTACTGAAATTCCTAAGACTAATGTATTATCTATGGAAATGAAAGAATGTAACGAATTCCTAAGAAGTATGAAATAAATAAGTCTAACTCTATGGTTAAATGATATATGTGAATACATCTCAATATTGAAAACATGACCCATAAAGCTAAGGGTTACACATGGAAATCAATAAATTTCTAGTGCGTAATAACTTTTCCATAAGTACGATTAGATGCATTATGAATCAACTATAACACTCAGAAATATCAAAGTAAAATGAGCGTGTTGATAGGAAATTACGTACAGGAAAAAGAACGCATTAAACTAGAAAAGTTGATGTTATTCACATTACTACCATTAAACCTAAAAGAGGAAGAATAATTACCATAGAGAGGATAATTATATGGCCTGAAAAAAAAATACAAGTACTACTTTCAGCTATAAGTTTCTCCAAAGGGAAAGTCTTACTAATTAAAACTGTGCCATTAAGAATAGGCATAAGCAATGAGATTGCCCATAAGTAGAGAGAACAACTGGCTAAGATATGTAGTGCCTAATTAAGATCATTTAACTCCACAAATGCTAATGAATTCCAATTAACACATGATGGTTGAGTCTGGTTTTATACGTTTCGTTACCATAATTCAACAAATACTTAACATGAAAGTTGGTGGCAAAATTAAGGGTCTATTAACCATTAATACATGATCTTAATGTTGAAGCTTTATGATACCTTACGATATTCTTGAGATTACTCAGAATTTAGTATCAATACTAAAAGCTACAATTTTTTTTTGACAGTTACAAGGTTTTAATGACCAAACCAAAGCCACTATTAAGTTAAACTCTCATATTGTTTGTTGTCATTATCTGAATAGAAACATTATGAAATAAAACTAGATGATCCAATACGTTTTCACAACTTTGTTATCATGAAACTGAGAATTTAACAAAGGAAAATGAGACCCATGTCATTCATCCACTAAGACCAATATTTCATGAGAAATCATGATCAGGTCACTAAATGATGCTTGGATATCAAATCTCATTCTCAGTGACTTTAAAGCATGTGTTAAACGCCCTAAACATTAAATGGCGAAAGGAATAAATGGGTTTCCATTATAAGTCATAACTAATTGACATTAATGGAGCTTAGATAAATATCTAGTTGTATCTATTTCGTTTCCTATAGACCAAAGTATTAAAGAAATCAATTCATATATACTTAATAAGATTCCCTCTAAGTATGTCCTTAAAATACCTTATGAAATTTGGACGATAAGGGAAATCAAGTATAAAATATATGAAATATTTTCGTTCACACGCGTCGTTAAAAGTTATTATGTGGAGATACTAAGAGACCTAAAAGATTAGTGGGAGCATTAGATATCCTACTTGTTGATGCACTTTCTGTGGACGTCACTGTCGAATAAACTAGGGTTGAGTCTCTGTATTGTATTACATGAGATTGTGGTGATCCATAAGGGCATTTTATGGATCTGATGCATTTGTGAATATAGACCAAAACCTAAGTCTAGGTTCGACCGTTTGAGATGGTGCGAATGTGGAAGAATTCCACATTCGACCTCCTTAAATGGGCGAAGGTGACTTATGGTTTTGGACTATAAATAGCAATCTCATGTGTTGGTTTTCATTTGCAGATTTGAGTTTATGCTTTGAATGCTCTCAAGGGGGAGGTCATGCCCGACCTCCCCCGGCCCCGAGATAGATGTTTATCCTACTGATGACAGTGTCTGTAACCGTTTCTGAATTAATACGAATCTGTGATGACGTTGTTATCGTATATATCTGTCTCGTCTCGAATCTCCCGTCTGAAACCGAGTTGTTTTCGCGTAATCGATCCATGGATTCGGTTTCTAACCGGATTCTCACTACTTATGACTTGCAAAAGTTACAGAGGTGGGAGGAATGAAAATTTGATCTATCCTCAAATTACACCTCTTGCACTGGACAACGCTCTAACTTATCTCCTTAGCATTTAATGTACTCCTAACAAAGTTTTGTGGATGCCTAAATATAGGTGAACTTAGATTTCTTACTAAAGTAATCCTCATCAAGAGAAACGACAATATACATCATTAGGTTGTTTTCTCTATTAAAATCTATAGATCTTCCAAATGTTAGATCTTAAGCATGCTGAATTCATCAAGATCTCTAAGGTAAATGGGAGCAGTAAAAGTCCTATTATGACTTTTCAGAAGTAAAAGATGCGGGGGAGAGACTCATTAAAATTCGAGACTCATTAAGTTTAACTCCAAATTTAACTTCGATTATTCCTCCTGTACACCTTACTGCACCAACTCTTACACACTTAGAAACTAATATTGCTCTTTATATACCTGAAAATAAAAACACCTAACTAAAGTTAAGTTTGTATCATAATAAACCCAATGTTCAACTCAAGAGGTCATCTGGGTCTAAAAGCCCATTAAATTTGATGATTATGTAACCTGCCTGACTAACACAAAATGGATGTTTGGAAAGTTTACTGATCCTACCTCTTCTAATTAAATCATTTGTATCAATCAATCTTCTAAATTGAATAAAGCTATTATTAGCATAACTCATTCCATAAGGTATTCATAATTAAACCAGATCCGAATGGGAACGTTGCAAGATAAGATTGATTGTAAAAGATTATACTCAAGGAGGGATTAGATTATCAAATAATCTTCTTATCTGTATTACAAAAAATTTCTTTGAGGATCATTACCGTCATGGTAGCTCATAATAACTAAGAGCCACATTTGATGGACATTAAGACAACTTTCCATAACGATGACCTACATGTTCATTAAGCAACCTGAAAGTTCTAAACTGAAGGGTAAGAACACTTAGTCTATAAGTAAATAAGATCCATGTATGGGTTGATGCAAGCATAACATGTGTTGGAATCATAATGAAATTCTCTTCATCAAGAACTAAGTGGATTAAAGAATCTACCTCAAGATGAGTGGGAGCAACTAATGAAAACTTGTCCTTACATAGATGACGTTTCTCTTGACAAGTATATGTTACCTAAGTCAAAGCATTGTTCATGCATAATTTTGACATGATAAGCATCAGGGATTCCTCTTACATGATATGAATCAAAATATACCAAGATAGACCCAACGGGATATTAGTTTCATCCCATAAGTTTTACTCTAAGTGGGTCCTTAAGTATGTAACATACAACATTGCTCTCTTTTAGAGGATAATAGGATATTTGAGATTATCACCTTATGCTTCATTAATTAGAAGACTGGTGTAAATTTAAGTCTAAGGTTGTTTATGATATTGTTCGTATTGTTTGATACTAGACTTGTCTAGATTGATGCAAAAACATCTAATGGAACATTACAATATCTTTAAGAAACAAGAGACTATAATCTAAAGGAGAAGTGAGAACCAAAAGTGATTGCCTACTCTTACTCTAACTTTGTTATATTCAAAGGAAATTAAGTGCAATTTCGGGGTGTATCATAACGCCAACAGACATAGCTATCTTATGGAGGAGTCATAAGGAACTGTGACAACAACATAAGTTATCATGACATAATGTGTCGCTGATCACAATAGAATGGTCATTAAATGTTGTTGGTAAATTTATCAGATGACTCATAACTTATTAACTCCATGTAAATACTAAGTTGAAGAATTACTGTGATAAAGTCAGCTGCCCTAATTTCTCGAACAGTAGCAGTTTGAGAGGAGCTGCATTAGAGTTCGATACGAAATTATTGTTCGCTTATGATTAAGAACAAACAGAGGAAATCAGAATTTTGTATCGAATGCATTCATGATATGCTTATGGATCCAATAACTAAAGGTCTATCACCCATAAGTCTCACTAACGGGCCAACTAAGAGAAATGGGTATTAATAATGATCATGTACAACTGCATATCGTACTATGAATGACTTATGACTAATGATTAATTTTCCTCATTATGATTTGTTTGTCTATTAGTATGCTAAGCTAGCATAATGACATAAAGACAATAATATAACAAATCAACTAAGGGCATAACGTTAATTGATCCTAATGTTAAGTTTTAAATTTGGGTGTAATATGATTAATGGGGGTCCTAAGTCGACTAAAGACTTAACGGCCGTATTTCTCTGCTACATTTTGGGTTTAGAACTAAAATGAGTATTAATCTCTGCAGACTTACGTAATACTCATAATAAATGATTACTCGGCTAAGTGGGAAAATGTTGGAATAAATATACGTAACGTTTGTATATTTATCGATAGCCATTATAATCATTTATATTATGATGATCAATTATTAATATTATCCTAAGCCCAATCACAGATATGTCTTTGATGGGCGGACTATCATTAGATGGGCCTTATTAGGGTGTCCCCTAGGTATGTATAAATAGAGAGGTTATTATGAGATTAGGGTTGACACACAATCATAACAACATAACACCCGTTAAAAAAAAACAACTACATAACACCATTAGCCGTCCCCTATCTCTCTCTCTCTTCCATTACTAAGGTTCCTGAACGGTTAAGTATATTAGGTACACATGATCAAATCAAATCTTATGTTTATACCTTATGTTCTTATTAAATATAATCAACATGTATAGTATGCATACCCTGTATGATTCTTCATATAACTTTGATGTTTTATGTTCCTTGTGTCTTACTTTTATTAGAATAAAGAGCTAATGCTTTCCGTCCCTGAGGATTAGTGTATGTGTAATGGTGGGGGGTTATGGGGGGTTATGGGTATTAAAATATTAAAAAGTAATAGAAAGGGGGTTATGGAGGGTTATGGAAAAAGAGGGTATAGTGGGAAGGGGGGTTATGGGGGATTATAAATGATTGGATAATTATTGTAGGGAGAAGGGTGTAGTGGGAAGAGGGTGTGGAAATTAATTAAAAAAGTAATATAAAAATACTTTCAAACCAGAAAACACCCGTTATGTGTATAGAGCCAGCCACCGAAAACGCCCCATAACTCCCAAGGGGGCGGTGTTCGGGGCGCTATAGAGTATAAAAAATTCAAAACGCCCCCCTAAAGCGCCCACTACACACAACCTTATGGGCCTGTTAAAGTGGTAAGCGATGTTCTCATTTTTTTCCAACGTATTTTCTAGGAGTGAAGTTTGGCTAATATTTCAACAGTATGTCACTGTATGTATGAGTCGGTAAGATGGGTGGATTTAGATAAACGTGAAAACATTTTCAATCTGAAATGGGTGTTTTTAAGTATGAGCCAAGACGGATAAAACTGACCAACAAACCTTCTTTTGTCCAACTTTTTATCAAATAAACATTGTGTTGGTTCTATTTACGAAAACAATACTATTACAATAAAAATAGACTTCAGGTGACTTTCAATCTGTTGGACCCGTTTGTTTTTTAGCCAAACTTTTGGATTTGACCGTTTAAGTTATAAGTACAAGTAAACAGGTTGAAAATATCACCTCTAGTCATACTATATTAAAGTTGGGCTTAGAATCAAGTAGTTGTGCATTGCTGTTGGGTGCAGCAAGTCTTTGATTATGATACCCGTCGGGTTCGGATTTTTTGCCATCCCTACCAATGATAACAGCAATGGCATATGGAGATGCTTCATTGTTTGTGGACTTGAAGATTGAAAAGTTGCTGAAATCACATGACACTGCACTGCTAGAAGATAACACAGTAAATAGAGTTTATGGGAAGATAAAACAAGAGGTTAATTTCACTTCAATTGCATAATGTAGAATCTGGGATGATATATAAAGTACAGTGGATATCCCTCCCATGATGATAGGTGTGCCCGTTACGTGTGTAGTCTTTTTGTTATTCGTTCATATTTATATTTAAAATCTATGTTCTCGGTTGTGTGAATAATTAAAAAGAATGACACATTGCACATTATTTGACATGTTTTTAATCCAAGTATGTAGTTTGCCATACCGTTGCTACAAAAATCCGTGCAGATCTTGTGTTGGGACATGTGTAACAACATGTAGAAGGATATCTCTTCTGTCTGGAGACATTTCTGTGGTGTTGTAACGTCGGTCTTCATCTACCCATCCAAAAGCAAAAGCTGTAAATACGAAACAACAGTTAGAATGTCCACGAGGCTGGAGCCCTGTAGAGTGCAGACATTCCGAAAGTAAGTTAGTCACTTACACAAGAAAAACAACCATAGATGTGTATGTATGTATGTATGTATGTATGTATGTATGTATGTATGTATGTATGTATGTATGTATGTATGTATGTATGTATGTATGTATGTATGTATGTATGTATGTATGTATGTATGTATGTATGTATGTATGTAGATATCATATGTAATATATATAGTGATAGCTGCCATTAGAGGCCTTGGAAGTATTGGGGCAAGACATGATTGGTATGCATTGGAGTCCATTGAACAGAGCCAAAAGTAAGCATACCCGACCGCCTACTTCGACATATCAAGCCAACACTGGTTACTTCTGTTTTAGTGATGCTTTAGTAAACAGGGGGCTTAAGTTTGAAACGACATATGGAAATTAAAATATCGATCATTCCACCTCACCATCGCTCCTTATAAGTCGAAGCAAACTATAGTTTTTCTGTAACTAAACCTGAATTTAGAAATACAAGCTTTTTGAAACTTTTTGAACATGGAATAGAAACTCTCAACAATTGTTGAATTTGAAACTCAACACAATGATTTAGTACAACTCAATCTAGATTCTAGAGGTGCACAAAAACACCGGTTTTAGAAACCCAACAGCCCAAACTGACTGAACCAGTCTGGGACCGGTATATTCCAAACTGGTCCTGGTTCAAGATCCAAACCGCCGGTAACCCTGCTAATTGCCCTCGTTTCCTAGCCAACCTGAACCGAACTGGTTTTTTTAAACTGATCACGAACTGGTTTGAAAAAACCCCAGCTTCAAAACTGGAATATTTTATTAAAAAAATTGCGATGTATATAAAAGAAATTATATATAACAAAAATGATACAAAAAAGTTTCTACAGATACAAATTTGTAAGAATCAATAAAAGTTGAACTTTCCGTAAAAAAAAAACATTTTTTTCTTGTTATTATAAAAAAAGTGCGCGCAAGAATTCGTTCACGAACCGAAACGAAACCGGTCTCCGAAACCGACCTTTCAAACCAAGAAAAGCGGTGCAAAACTGAACCGGTTCAGAAATGAACCGGTTCAACATAACCGGTTCAGGTTCTTAAAAAAACTGAATTGTGCACTTCTAGCTCAATCTATCATACTATCCAGCATAAAAAATTGGGCCATCGGATATATTAATAATACGAGGATGTTTATATAGTTAGTGGACTATGTCATAATAAGTAGGGCCAGATTCAGTAACATTCATCAACCGAAGTCTTGAACAAATTAATAGGGCCCTTGTTAAGCCTAATAGATTTAAATTTGTTGGATACTGCTTGCTCTACTGGCCCAAGTAGAATATTGTAGGCCCGTTAGTTTGCTAAATAATTGTGATTTAATTAAAAAAAAAAAAAAAAAGCTTAGTCAGTTGTCAAATTGTCGAAAATGCAACATACTTTTACTTATTTGAAATTTGGTAACTGGATTTTGAAAATCTCATTATTAATATCACTGCAATTTCACTTTGCTTGTAGTCTAATGAACCAAAAAAGTTTAGGAATGAAATTCATATCCCAATTTTATTGAACCATAGGCAACAAGTGACATTTTTAGCAATTAGACTATAAGGAGGGGGGGGAGAGGGGGATGAAGCGCCATGTGGCACTTGTGGGGCCCTTGTGGGGGGGGAAATAATTGTGGGGAGTGGAAGGGGGGGGGGGGAAGTGACACTTGGCATTTCTTTTTTCTTTTTTTTTTCTTGTTTTTAACTTTCTTTTTTAATAAATATAAAACAAAATTTTAAAAAAACATAATATTAATTCATAATAAACTACAAAGTTAAATAAAAAAAACACTAACAAACCAAAATTACATGAAATTTAAAAAAAAAAAAACCTTAAAAAAAACAACAACTTAGTTATCGTTATCGTCTTCATCAGATGGGTAATCTCTTGGTATACTCCAAATATGATCAACCAGATCCGCTCGAAGGTTGTGATGTGTTTGGCTATTCTTGATTTCAAAGTTGTTGGCGTTTCTTTCTTCATCCGTAATGTCTTCTTGACTTTGCTGCGTTTCCTCACCAAAGTACTCGCATATTGCACGTCCTTCATCCTCCAAAATCATGTTATGTAAAATTAGGCATGCGTACATCACATTTCATACATGCGTTTTTTCCCACAGTCGGCAGGGTTGGGCCAAAATGTGCCATCTTTTTTTCAACACACCAAAAGCACGCTCAACATCTTTCTGTGCAGCCATTTGAGCTTTGTTAAACTTTTTTCTCTTAGGGTCTAACGTAGTCCTCCGTGTAAACGATTTTACGAACACAGCCCATTCAGGGTAAATTCCATCTGCTAGAAGATACCCGTACTTGTATTCTGCCTCGTTTAAGAAAAAAGTTCCTTTTGGTGCAACATCGTTTATAAGATCGTCGAAGATTGGGGATTGATTAAGAACAGTCCTATCGTTCAACGAACCGGGCACACCAAAAAACGCATGCCAAATCCAAAGATCTTGTGACACAACCGCTTCAAGCATCATACACGGCGATTTATGAAAACCGCTAGAGTGTTGGCCTTGCCACTCAGTTGGACAAAGTTGCCACTCCCATTTCATACAATCTATACTCCCGAGCATACCGGGAAAACCATGTTTTTCTTCGTGAAAGTCTAAAAGTTGTTGGACGTCACTAAATGTTGGTTTTCTCAAATATCTTTTTAAATATAAATCAATGACGCCCGCACAAAAAAACTGAGTACTTTCTCTAGCCGTTCGCTCGGCCATCCTTAGATACTCATCCATTACGTCGGAACTGGTTCCGTAAGCCAATGATCTAAGCGCGGCTGTGACCTTTTGCATCGCGGTAAATCCCATCTGACCATGTGCATCGGGCCTTTGTTTGAAATATTCAAAATTATTTTCTAAATCATTTGTTATTCTTAAAAATAAATTACGACTCATACGAAAACGCCGCCTAAAACTTCTTTCATCGTATGTTGATTCGGGTGAGAAGTAATCACGTACCAATGACTCATTTCCGGTTTCGCGTTCGCGAATTATATACTTTCTACGCTTGGGTGGTTCGGAGGTCCCTTCGTCGTCCGCTATAGCTTTAACGACGTTCTGAACGGTTGCCATTAACAACTCTGCGGCACCTTCGCCCAAGTCATCCAAAGCGAGCTGATCAAACAAATCGTCTGAACTCGAAGAGTCGTCCGACATCTTGCAATTTTTTTTGAAAAAATATGATAGTTTGGAGAGGATTTTATGAAAAAAAAGGAGTGTTTGTTTGTGTAGAAGATGGTATTGTTTATATATATATATATATATATATATATATATATATATATATATATATAATAATTTTTTTTTTTAAAATAGCCGTTCTACAACGGTAATATTTTTTTTTTTTAACGGTAACAAGAAAAAGAGAGAGGGCCAATAGAAAGGTGCCACGTGGACTCCCCCTCTCCCCCACGCCAGTGGATCCCCTCCCGCCCCCCGCCCCACGCCAAGCATCCCGCCCTACTGGCGGCGGTGTTCCCCCCCCCCCCCCTTTCCCGCCCCTCTCCCGCCCCCACTCCTGATAGTCTTATGGAGAGTTCCAACCGCTTTGATTACGTGTGTCATCAAATTGTTATAAAAATACATTAATTGCCGCTAAATCAAGAACCTATTATGATATTAAAATTTTGAATTTGATCATGACCAACCAATAAACAGATTTGTACCAAATTCATGAACAAGATGATTCAGGTGTTAGAGTACACTATGTGCGTTTCGGGTGGTAGAAGGTATTCGAGCGGCTACACCATTCCGGGTGCCACAATCCACATTTGGGGTGGTAGGGTTCTCGCCTTCTCGGGTGGTACTATTCGATAATGTGTGTAGGTGAGAGACATATATATATAGTAACGGGTAGTGTGTGTAAAATGACGAGACGCATGGTTTAGGGTCATTTCAGGTTGTATTCCCCCCACCCTAAGGTATTTTAGAATAGTTTTGAGTATAAGTGAGTTGACAATGTATAATGTGTAGAAGATAAAAAAAATTTAGAAACCACTCATTCCACTTTAGAATTGGTCAAACACAAGGCAATCATTACCACCAAAATTCTGCAGGGATATTAGACCATTCACATGTAAACCTCAAATACAGCTTCACTTGCTAAAGAATCAGACAAAATATTAGATGGTAGTTGTTTAAAGAAAACACATTTAAAGTAAATCACACAGTATTATAAGGAACACAATTGTGAATATCTTCTATTTAAAAACTAATTCTTGACTACTTTGGAGTTTTCTAAGTAAAAAATAAAATAAAAATAATAAACTTGTCATGTTCATGATTATTTTGTTTTATTATTATTTTTGACTTTGGACTTAACGAGCCTATTTAACAGCAAATAAATAAACATCAAGCAATACAAAAATATGTACTGATTAAAAGTATCAGTACCACCTATTTGTAGAAGTTTCTCTGAGCCATAAAAAGAAAGTTTAAAAAAAAAGTAAATTAAATTAAAAAATATGTTTATAGAGAAGCTAATAAATTTTCAAGTTTTAAATGCACTTTTAATGTAACTAAGAATTAAGTTGAAAATGGGTTTTCTATTTTTTTTTTAAAGGCGAATTTTTTGCTCCTTGTGAGACTTGAACTCAAGACCTCATACTTTTAGTGTATTAAAAGGCTTTGCCTTACCACTGAACCACCAACCCCAATGACGGGTTTTCTATTAAACACACAACACACACACATAACATTATATAGGTATTTTATAAAAAAATGTGCACCCAAATAAAACGGGCCTTAGCCATTGGTTCTCTCTGGCCACCTTAAGAGCCTCTCATGATAGTGTTAAAAATATTTCTGTAAGTCCAACTTATAACACCCTAAACCATTTTACAGAAACTTGCAGCGGAAAAACCAACCGAAAAATTCTTTTCTTTAATAACAACCTTGAACGTTTAGAAACCGATTCTAATATGTATTTTTGGTGTTACATCTTAAATATTTCTTAATGCATTCTACGTGACTCATCTCCATTTGATTATGTGACCGTGACCACGTACAATCCGCCTCCTCGCTCGATCTCCATCCTTTCCTTGCCTCTCAAGATGGACAAGACATCCTGCATTCACCACAAAACCATTTCGTTAGTTCAATAGGTAACCTCATGTAATCTACTCATGACGCGGAAGTAACATCCAACAATACTCTGTGATCCTGTCCAACCGCCTTCATTCGAGTTCGGGTGGGTTACCCCGATCCGAACCTCCACGTCTCCTGCAATCATATGTACATACCTACGTTTCCTATCATTCACATAACAAAGGTTAATAACCCTACAATGCGTCCAACACACACCTCCCCTCCATATAATTTCACAATACAAACAAGCATACACTTCCTTCATATAATTCTACAATACATACAAGCATACGCTTCCTTTGTATGATTCTACAATACATACAAGCATACACTCCCTTCATATAATTCTACAATACATACAAGCATACGCTTCTTTCATATAATTCTACAATACATACAAGCATACCCTTTGTATAATTCTACATTACATACAAGCATACACTCCCTTCATATAATTCTACATTACATACAAGCATACACTTTGTATAATTCTACAATACATACAAGCATACAACTCCTTCATATAATACCACCATACATACAATCATACAAGTCCTTCATGTAACTTACTTGACCCGTCATGTTACTCTTTCTTCGCTAATCTCTACGACAAATATGACGTTTCCAGCCCTATACTCAATCTACTCATAATTACCAACCCTTACATGCATGAAACTCTCTCTCAAACCCGAGCATGTGTACCCATATGTACAGCACATTCTCAATCTACTTAATCATGACAATCTACTTATCCTATTTGATACCATCGAGCAACATATCAATTAAACTACACGCACTTGTATCACTCCGTACTATGATCATATTACAAAACTAACATTAGTATTACTTGCTACACCCTTACATAGCCTTACATGAGGTCCAACAATATTAATTGATGCGTTAAACGCTATTACGAGTCGCGTACGTAAGCGAAACATCAACATACTGTAGAATAAACTAAAAAAAAAATATAAATTTCCAGGTCCCACCGTAAGGGAACGGTGCCACCGTACCCTTACGGTGGACCACAAACCCAACGGTGTATCCCCTCTGCCCTACGGTGGGGAAAGCATTGCAGGGGCCACCGTAAGGGAACGGTGCCACCGTACCCTTACGGTGGGCTCTGCACATTCCCATTTTGTTCCTTCTTTCCACCCCTTCTAGACCCATCCACGCCGATCCATTCGAAGCCACGTTTATTCCAATATAAACTCCAGTTCAAGCCTTAACCTCGTTATTTACGTTCCATCATCTCACGGTCCTCATACTACTTACAAACACATATACATGTTAAGATTCATTATCCTAAGTGGAATAAGAACCACTTACCTTATGTCCTCCAAGTTGATGCTTGCTACTTGCCTCCACTTGACCCATTAGCCACTCATGCTTGAGCCCATGTTGCCTACGCATTCATGTTATCATTCCCACCATTCCGTTAGCATACACAACCTTGCATACTATCAATCATATTACATTTACTTGTTCCCATGACTTTCATTTGTGAATTACTAATAAGCATATCACATAATTAACTACCACATTGTTTATCAATCAAGCAATCCAACATATCATCATGTATGACACCTAGATAATCTAACATATATCACATGATTTTCCTTAATCCCATAATCATGTTTGGAAGCATAACCATGTTAGCCATACATTGTTGACTTTTTCAGAAAGTCAACTTCCAACTACACAAACTTCCTACTTAGAACATATGTCCATATTGATGACTAGATCATATGAAACGCACCATAACATCACATTTCTATCTCACTAACATACAAGATCATTCATCATACCAAGTAAGCATAGTGTACACACTACTAATGCATACTTCTTACCAAATCATACAATCAACTAATTCCCACATGATTTCTCTCTAAGACGAAATCCCCATGTTAACCTACTATCAATTGCACCAACTATCACATTACTTTCATACTTGTCGATTCTTGCATACAAATTCATACCTCATACTCATCTAGACATTTCATCAAACACATGGTGTGCGTACAATATTCTAAGCTCGAAGTACAAGCTCCTAATACACACATTTTACCACAACAACTTAATCACCTTAAATTATGACCAATTTCCACATGAATATCATCAACTACACATTATTCCTACAATTACATGGATTTACCACTCATTTAGCAACATCAAAGCTCTAATGAAAACCCAATATCATCATCTTTTGCAACAAGCAACTTCTAGTGATTAGCTCACCTCTAGACCATTAGAGATGATCAATATCACTTAAAATCAAGCAATGATACGAATTTAACATCATTTGCTCAAAACCCACATGTGGGGTTCGAAACTTGGATGAGTTGGGTACTAGGGTTCTTACCATAAGCTTTAAACATGAAGACAACCATCTAATTCATACCCCCATCCTGCCATCATTCAATCTCTTGCATTTCTTCTTCAATTTTGGTGTGATTAGGTTTTGTTCTTGGCTCTAGAATGCCCCTTTGGGGCTGAATACGTATACACCCAAATGGGGTGTGTTTGGGCATTTTGTTTGTGGCATATTTACACCACAAGTCCCTCAAGTTTACCCCAAAGCCATTTATTATCAAAACCTTAACCATGCAAGTTTCTTTCTAGTGTTATCTCCCCATTATAAAGATAATTACTTACACTAGATAAACTTTCATATTAGAACATAACCCACTTTCGTATCATCCCGTTTTATTATCCATAAAAGGCTCATTCTACTATTTAATTCGTTTTTGTCATTTCTTATTCACGCCTAATGGCGTAATTAAGCGGAATGGATTTTCGGGATGTTACACAACTCTTTTTGTCACATGTGAGGTAAGTGTGACACACCGCATTTTCAGGTTACTACTTTAACCGAAGAGAGAATTGCACAAATTGTCCTTTAATTATTACTGAAATTGTATCCTCTGTCTTTTATGGAAAATTTTCACTCTTTATATTATTTATTTTATCAATTTATTACACCCTTTGTCCTTTAGGCTAACTTAGTTAAAAAAACCTGGTTAACTTTATTTTCTAAGTTTACACTTTTAGCCCCTATAGTTTTGATCGAACCCTAACCCTTGATTGACCTCGAATTCGACCACGGCAATTAACGAAATCATAGGGCTATTATAGAACATCAAATTCCGATCAAAACCATGTATAATAATCGTACTGACCTGATCGTTTTCAAGGCTAAATCGAACGATTAAAATTGCGACTGGTTGATCTTGTTCTTTAAATTGCAAACGATTTGGTGGGCGTTTATAGTATATTTTTTAACAGAAATGGTCGACTAAGACATAAGATGTTATAACAGGTTTCGATTTATGTTATAGAGGCTCGGTTTGCAAGTGGGGTTTTAAACGTTTGAAGACCTTTATTTTCTCAAAATACATTTTTAAACGTTTATGGAACATGCTAAACATCTTATGCCTTAGTTGACCGTTTCTGTGCAAAAATATACCATAAACACTTGCCACATCGTTCACAATTTGAAGAACACGATCAACCACTCGCAATTTTAATCGTTCGATTTAGCCTCGAAAACGACCAGGTCAGTACGATTATTATACATGCTTTTGATCGGAATTTGATGTTCTATAGTAGCCCTATGATTTCGTTAATTGTCGTGGTCGAATTCGAGGTCAATCAAGGGTTATGGTTCCATCAAAACTATAGAGGCTAAAAGTATAAACATAGAAAATAAAGTTGACCAAGTTTTTTTTAACTAAGTTAGGCTAAAGAATAAAGGGTGTAACAAATTGATAAAATAAAGGATATAAGGAGTGAAAATTTTCCATAAAGGACAGAGGATGCAATTTCAGTAATAACTAATGAACAATTTGTGTAATTCTCTCTTAACCGAACTCTAGTTAACTTGCAAGTACATACGTGACTAAACACCTAACTAGGGTTAGCTGAGGAGGTTTTTCAATATGTTACGGGATAATAACATATGTTATAGGATATTAACGTACTTTATAAATTAGCAAAGTCTTTATCATGACACACACACGAGTCATGTATCCCGAGCGTTGGTGATTTGTCAAACATACATCATATGTGCAATTTAATGATGACAGATGTGAATTAATATGTTTATGTGAATTACATGTTTATGCGAATTTCTTCTTAATAAGATAGTCAGTACATGTTTATCCTTCCAATCTAGTTTATCATGTATGACTCATCTTCTTCCTTATCTACTCTTCACCTTATTGCGTTTATAACCAGTGATGTTCAAGATAAGATCTTTTTTTTTTGGGTCGAAAACAGAAAGAAAATACTTGCAAAAAGAAAACACTCGTCGCCGCTCAAAGTGCCCCTTTGGAAATTGGGCCCGGGCCGGGAGTCCTCCCCGCACACCCTCAGGGCCGGTCTTGTAACTTGTTATGAAAGTTTTGATTTCTGGCAGATTCGTTGTAGTGTTTTGTAGGGCTGATATGTTGATTATAACTTGCTTGTTTTGATTATTGGTTGATGCTAGAACAAGAGTTATGATGTTAGGTTTTCAAAAAGTCCAAAATCATTAGTCAACTTTAAAAGGCTGTAACTTGAGTTTTACAAGTCCGTTGGTCTTGAATTTTGGACAGCAGTTGCGTCTATGAGGGTAGAAGCTTTTCCAAGTGGATTCATCCCGTTTGGATGAGTCTATGATTTTTAATGGATTTTTGAGTAAGCTGCTAACAACAACACGTTTTTTCTGGAAGGGGCTGAATTAAATTATTTTTCATAAAATCGTGATGGGTTTTTGTCGCGAAATAAAAATAGTGGAGTGGCGTGTAAACTTTTGGGAAGTCCTTGTAAAATTTTGGGGACTTGAGAAGTTGGTTTAATATTTTATAAAAATTTGTTTTCGTAACCCAAAATCTGTCCAAAAAACACAGATGTGAGAAACAATGATTTGATGATGTTTTGAATGTGTTAATGAATTATAGGTTTTGAAAATTCCATATGGGAACATGTGTACATGTTATGTGTATGATGTAGATGACATGATAGGTTAATTGTACGCAATGTGTGATGGGAACTTGTTGTGTTAAAAGTTTTGACATGTTGCATCATGAACTAATCACCAACGATTGAACGGGTCATACGTGGTCTACTTGTGTCGAGTCCATTTGCATGAGGTGTCATCTAGGTCATTGTAGGGTATAATGGTTTAGGATAATCAACCCATGTAACCGCACTCAAACACTAGTAACTTTGTGTTCGATAGGTTATCGGTAAGCGGGTAGTCTTCTATGTTTGCAGTCTTTGCGGTCTAATTTAGCACGCAACCTAAGGTGAGTTTCACTACTATTTTCTCAAAAGCATGCGTCTCGGGTTTGAGACAACTTTCTAAACTTTTACTAGTCCGGTTTGGGACTACTTATACATATCGGGTTTTGGAATGCTTTGACTCCTTGAGTGGGTCGGGTTTTCGATTCCTTGTGTGGATTGCGTTTTATTAGTTTTGAAACTTTAACTGTCCCTTGTGAACTTAACAAACTCTATCATTTGAAAGTCCTACAATATTATTGGGTTAATCGCTGGAGGCGAACGGGGCATTAGTTGATAGCGCTATTAGGTTGTGCAACAACCTCATGCCTGAGGTGCTTGGGTCACGGGCATGAACTTCTGACCACATTTTCTTGCTAGTGTTGATAGACACTAGTGATGGGCACTGTAACATCTGTATGTTCCCAATAATCAATCTGATTTGTTACATTGAGTGGGTTAGCTACCCCTAACAAACTTAAAACTGATGGTTGAAACTTGATAACTTTACACTTGTTACTTAAATTGTGAACTCACCGACTTTATGTTGACACACGCTAGCATGCTTTTGCAGGTCGCTAGATTTGGAGCACGAGTAGGTCATGCATCATGTTGTAATGGGACATCGCTTACTTTAAACTATTTTTATTAATCACTTACTTTGGTTTGGTTTGGTTTGGTTTGGGCGCGTTTGTTTTGCGCATAACTATTTACTTAACTGTTGGTTACGTTTCCGCATTTTCCTAAAACTTATGGTTGACTTTTAAACTTGATTTTTTTTTTTAAACGAACTAAATGGTTTGGGCATTTAGAGTCGCTCTGATGACTTATGGCTATGAGATTCTGGTGTGTCACGCGTCTCGAGGTAAAACCCCGCAGTGGAAAATTTGGGGTGTGACAGTAAGTGGTATAAAATCAAAACATACATTTTTTTATGTTTTTGAAAGGCTTAGTTAAGTGAAAATCTTTGTACAACTCTAACCTAGCGGTCCCAAGTTCGAATCCCTATCCACACACCGGTGTCCTCCTTGCCTAAGCTCAAACCGTCACGGGGAATTTTTTTGTGATGTGCATGGATCGAACCTGTGACCTACCCCCAGGATGGAAACCCCTAAGGGAAAACTCACCCTACCTCAAACCAGCTGGGCTGGAGATCATTGGCAAAATCAAAACATGCATGATCGTATTAGTTTGATGATGTTTTCATATTATGTAATGAGCGTAGGGTTCGTGTAAAAAGTCCATTTTTCCTAAGAAGTGTAAGAAGTCTATCTAAGCATTGTGTTTTAAATTTTTAGAGAAATGTTTTATATTCTTTTGGTATTGTGTAGTACATAAAAACAATAGAAGATGTTTGGTTGTGATGCTCAGATATTATATCATATTGGTTCATGAAATTGTCGGGATCTTTGTATGCATAATCCCTCCCATCCGTTTCCTTGGGGATATGACTCGTATTCTTATGTTTTCAAATTTAATCTAATTTTGGAGATTCCAGTTCAACATGAATTTAGTTATGGAGGTTCTAGCTAAACGTGTGCTTAGTTTTGGGCCTTTTGGCTGTTGAAGTTAAACTCGCGTTTAACTCAAGGGTTTCACTACATCATCAAAGTGGTGTGTATATAAGCTCCTCCATTCAAATACGAAATAAAATCAATTATGTAATCATGAAAAAAGAATTGATCCGATTATTATTGCTTTAAGTTAACCATATGGGTTTGAAAAATGTGACTTAAATAGAAAGCAAGTTTCCACATCACCTCAAGTTGAAATGGTCAGAAAATGAAGCTTTGAACAAGTCTTGGACTTTTCTTAGTTGTCTTTATAAAGGTGCTTTTATAACCTCCTTTAAAAAAGTGTTCTAAGCGTTTGAAATGTTTGGGTGTATTTAATTGTTTATTAATAAAACTAGCTGATTATCCCGGGAGGGTCTCGGGGTTGAAAAATCTAATTTTACGTGATAACCTATTGCAAATGGCTTAAGTTAACTAACCACAAAATCTCTCAATCATTTATGTAAGCTGCAACTATTAAAAAACTCATCACATCTCTCTAATTTCTCACATTCTAATGGCTCTTATAATTCTTAACCTAATCAACTAAACAAACACTTAAGTTGGAAGTTGTAATCATTGCATTTCATTATGCCACGTGCCATAATCAAGAGATGGTTGAGGCCACCATTGAACGTCACGTCAGCAACTATCAATTCTTTCCGGGAGCGTCCCGAGGTTGAAAAATATAACCATTCTAATAATACTAATAGTAATAATTATTACTCTTCTAATTAAATAAATAAAAAAATAACCTTGCTATAAGGTGACACCATGTGTTGCAGTGTTGCGCGATTCTTTCTCCTAACTTCTCTTGATGAAGTATACCTAGTAAAATTCCAATGATAACATGGCGATTGAGCTGATTTTCAACATCGTAGATAAGAACCTGGTTTAAAAAAACATGATTAATGAATAACATGAACACTTTGTGTGTTTTTTCCTGTACGAACGAAACCCCACAAAAAATAGTCGATTTTTCTCCGTTTTTTTTATATAGGACTATGGTACTCGTTGGAAAGATAATAAAACGCTCGTTAATTTGGTGTAATTTTTTTCTTTAAAAAATCCCGTATATAAAAGATATAAACGTTTAAAAATGATGGGAGAAAACATGAGAGTGAAAATTTTAAATTTATTTTTAAATTTTTCTTTTTTTCCTAAAATAACTCAATTTCATTTAGGGTTTTATGTTTATCTTTTTTTTTTTAATTAAAAAAAAAGAAAATAGTTCAAAAACACTAAAATCTTTCAATTATGATGTCACGTGGCACTCTCAATGGGAGGTTGAGGCCTCCATTACACGTCACGTCAGCATATACGTTTTTTTTATATATATAGATAGATAGATACAAGATCTTAATGAGAAAATTATAATACCTTGTTACTTGTTATCTCAAATATTTATGCTTAATAATTTGTAAAAAAATCCTCTAATTTAAAATAAAGTTATAAGAAAATGTTTTAACTTATACACCCAAACTTAATTAAATTAAATAAAACACAAACAAAAACGAGTGGGCTGAGCTCACAACTTGGGTTGTTGGTCAGCCAGGCGCATCTCGGCCAATGGGCCGCAAACAACTTGTTTAAGTCTAGTAATTACTTACGTGGGTGAATAAATTTAATCTTCACAGTAATTAAGTGTAAATAAATTATCAAATAGCGAAATTTATAACATGGTTTTTATAAAATTTAAACTTTTTTAACATGGTTTTTTAAAATCTAAACTAAATTTTGGTAGTTGTTTATGTGTACGGTTTAATTCTGTATACATCATCATCATCATCATACTCAGTTAATCCCACCTATAGCAAAGCTAAGGTAGAGTTTGAGAAGGGTAACATGTAGACAGCCTTACCTCTACCCCTAAGAATAGAGAGGCTGCTTCCAGTGAGACCCCCGTCTCGATGTGGCTTGGTATCAAGCCTTGGACATAAGGCACGCAACACTTACCAATCGGGACAAACCCGATCGGTGCATGTACCCCTTTGTCTTTTGGCTATCAACGCCACCACATGATGCATGATTAACCGTCCGCCGTTTTTAACGTTATTTTCATGAAATTGGTAAAATAACGTTAGAACTAGTGCAACTTTACTTTTGCCCCCCGATGGCCACACATATATACATTATATATGCACCCCGTAAGTGGGGCGTAGGTTTAATTCTGTATACACACTTACAAAATCAAACTAATGTTACGCATAGACAATTTCCCATCAATTTTTTATTTTTATTGTCTGATTAATATGTGGAAAGATCATATATTGTGTTTTAGTATTCAACATTTAAAAGAGATGGTCATAAACCTTTCACGTGTCTCTTTAACTTCACTAATTACATTACAACCGTACCATCTCGTAGAGTTGACATTTTATTCATTATATCCTCAATCTTCTCTCATCTGAGATATTAATTCTCAAATAAACCCCCCAACAAACAAGTGATTATCTTCATCAAAATTAGGATGTGGTTAGTTTTTTTCAGAGGTAAAATGTCTGCAGTTTGCGAATCACTTCTGTAAACATCTGTAGAAGAAATGGACCAAACCTCTGCAGTCTTCAAGAATACTATTTGTTGCTTAACATTGGTAGATTGCTGAAATAAACTGGTGGTGTACGGACGATGGTGGTGGATGGTGATATGGTGGACGCTGGTGATGGAGGTGGACGGTGAATGGTGGATAGTGGTGGAGGATGGTGGACAGTGGGTGGTGGTGTTTAACCCTTTGTAAACCTTGGAAGTGATTGGGCCAAGTCTGCACCAAGAAGAGTTCACGCAGACGTTTTTCAATGAAACGTCTTGAAAAAAACAAACAGTCTGCAGATGACGATGTCTACGCGTGGTTTGCGTGGCGTAGACATAAAAGGCTGCACATACATTTTTTAGAAAAACAAACGATACCTAGATTAGGTGCATTAAATACAAAGTTACAAATAAACTCTTGAAACTCATACATCTTCATCTTCAACTTATATTATTTCCATCGTCTTCACCCAAATGATTAATATACTTCAAAGAAAAATAAAAACCTAACACAAAAAAATAACTATATTCGTAACAAATGGATTCTCACATTATATAAAATATTAAAATGCAATGCCAGTCCTTTGTAAGTTTTATTTATACCTTAAAAACCTAAATTTTGACTTTTTTTTTTTGTCAAACCCGTATAACCCAACATTAAACATATTTAAATCCTAAAATTTCAATATTTAAAGAAGTCCTTACCACTTAAGAGTTTGCCATCGACAAACATATTTAAATCCTAAAATTTCGGTTTACTTCTGTTCTTTTCACCCCTTAATTTGTTCAGAAAAATTGTTTGAGGAGACATTATTTGGAATAATTCTAGAGAATAGAGATGACAGACAACTATTAGCACCTCAACACATGAAAGAGGACAAGGAGGTGGCACATCCGACAATTAAGTGGACGAATAGTAGCCAAATCCGTTACAAATACCTAACAAAATCCGTAGCAAAGTTTACTAAAAAAATTGTAGTAAAATTCCGTAGCCAATTCTATAACAATATTCCAAAGCTAAATCTATTTCTAGAATAGCGTTGTCCTTGTTATTTTCATTAAAACCCATAGAAAATTTTATTCCGAATCTGTGACAAAAATAATTAGACTATGTGGTGTGGTTGAGGCAAGGCTTGGGAGGCCTTGACGTCACGTAAGCAAAAAGTGAGGCCCCCTTGTATTTAGACAACTTGAGGACTACCCAAGGGTGTGGTGGTAGTCTTCCTTGGGTAGTCTTCCACTCATATTGGTCCACCTTTTTTTTTTTAAATAAAACGGTCCTATAAACGTTGGGAGGGACCCACCAAACCCAAAGGGCCAGCCAATCAAGTAATCAACATAACCGACTTGAACGTCGGATTTCAGCCGTTTTTGGAGCAACCCCCCCCCCCCCCCCCACACACACACCCCCCACATAGTCTTAGCAACCAAGTAATTATGTATGAATCAAATTTGTAGCAAAGTGAAGGCTTTCTATGGACTCGCAGCAATATTTCCGTAGTAGTGGTAGTTT
Organism: Ambrosia trifida; assembly: GCA_028751855.1. NCBI lineage: Eukaryota > Viridiplantae > Streptophyta > Magnoliopsida > Asterales > Asteraceae > Ambrosia > Ambrosia trifida. The sequence continues at coordinate 5,066,186 of CM054125.1, read as the reverse complement.
ATCACATTACATTTAAGAAGGTGTTTGGGGTTGAATTTTGAAATGGATTTTTAGATTATTGCATTCTGAAAACACAACTAATCAGTTTTTAGTGTTTTGAAAGGTTTATAAAAATAAATTATTTGTGTTTAAAAGCCTACCAAAACACAATAATCTAAAAGCCGTTTGACCTCTACTCTACCAAAACACATAACCTGTTTTCAAAAAGCAATCTCAAACACCATGTTAAATACAATAATATTTTTAAACTAATAACTGCCACATATACATAAGAGGTGGGTATGAAGCATTAGGGTATTTTTGAGGAGTCATACGGTCAAGGGTTTTGTATAATTTAATTTTGAATGGACCAAATTTCACCTAACACTTACTCTTGACCAAAGTCTCTTTGCTTTATTTAAATTAATAATTGATTTAGTCACAAAGTTGCATTGTTGCGTTTTATAATTCAAATTTTTGATACGTTGATGTGTTTATACATGAAAAGAACTTCAAAATAAGGTGCTAAAATGGTAAAATCCGTATGGGATTCTTTTATCATATAGGAGATACTTCATGTTTGAGTAATCACTTTTAGTCTTTTATCAATATTGTGTAAAATATGCCATTTTTTAGAGTGTGGAGTATATAGTCAAAAGTGGATCTAGATGACCAAATAATATATCATGGCTACATCATAAGTTAATGTTAAAATAAATTTCATTTAAACAACTAACACCCATTCAAATGACATGTTTGGTAATATTATTCAAAACATTATTAAATTCCTATAAAATCCGAATTTTCAAGACAAATGTTCACTCGTGCTAAAATGTTATCGGACCTAATTCTATTTCTTCTTAGATCTACTCGAACCATAATTAAAAAGCCTATAATTAATAACACAAATATAATTTAAGATTAGAAACTTAAATCTTTTATATCAGGATCTTAAGCCTTCAATAACGTAAACAAGTTAAGTTGAGATGTGATGTAACTTAGAATAGATTGAACATGTGGTTATTAATATTATTGTGATGCTTTACTTTTGGTGGTTGGTGATAATTAGGTGAGTGTCACTTCATGAGTATGTGACTTGTGCAACTGTGACGCCTAACCTATATCAAACAATTTATATTTGTCACTTTATTATAGTTTATTCCGTTGAATGCTAAATATCTCATCCAAAGTTCCAAACTAGGCTATGGTCAAGACGTTTAAGAACGTGCGAGTTGAGCAGTTGGGATATTTATGATATTGATTTTAGACAATCCGTAATATATTACTCAAATCGTACTTCTAGTCTAAAATGTTGATCAGTTTTGATTGTATATAATGGAAAACATAATAATAATGATAATACCTGAGAGATTCGTGAGACCTGACATTGATGCTGAGAGAGTAGAGGTTGACATGATTGTCAGTATGATTGGGTTCCCTTTAGGGTATGCAGTTATGATAGATTTAGGATTCTTGATGAAGAATCGATTTAGAGAGAGGGAGGAACAAAAGATTAAATGGTGTTATGATAATGATTTTGTCTAACTCTTAATCCCTAGTAAACTCTCATTATTTATGCATAACCAGTCGACACCCTATAAGGCCCATCTAATAATAAGTCCGCCCATCAAAGACTTATATGTTATTGGGCTTAGGATAATTAATAATTGATCATCATTATACAAATAATTTTAAAGGCTATCGATAAATATACAAACGTCACATATATTTATTCCAACATAAAATAGTAAATGATTCATTACCAGCTACCACCTGCATTCTACGTTAATCTTAAATTCTTTGTTGGTGTACACGGGTTTTGAACAAAGTAGTCATTGCCAAATGTTCATGTGTAGCTTCAAATATACCTTCTTACCTTAGCAATTTTCTTGTTGTTGATCGCGAATTATGCTCTTCATCGAATAATATGTGTGTCGTCTCTTTGATTGTGTTAAAAAAATTTTTTGATTCATTAGATAGTGATGATGAATTCATGTTAATTTTGACATTTTGTGAAAATTGAAGGTGTAAAAATTAAAATAATCTTTTAAAATTGACCGTTGACAAAGGCCACATCATCCTGACCATGTGGCTTAGTGGTAAAAGGGCCGGTTCTCTATTTGGGGAGATGGATTCAATTCTCACGAGAGGCATGTGATGGATACCCCCACCCTTGTGGTGGGGTAGGTGGTTGGGAAGTGATGGAGAGACCCTTGACCCTTGTGGTCATGGGTTCGACTCCTGATCCCTCCAGGTTTTACCGGTTCACTACCGTCGTGTCTTCGGGCGGGTTTGTGGGCCGGGTTTTCCCTAGAACAGGAGACGGGTGGGCCGAAGGGCTCTGTCCGTACGGACTAAAGGCCGTCTGGGTCCCTTTCGGCTATTGGGGGCCGCGTACAGAGTACCTTACAATACTTTAGTTGATCGTTAAAAAAAAAAAAAGGCCACGTCACCGATTCACCAAAACGGAAGCAAGATAGACTCTCAGATGAGAGACAGAGAGAGATGAAAGAATCACACGAATTTTTATTGAACTCAGTAGCAAAAAAGTTAACCTTGGGATGAAGATTTATCTAAAAAAATTCCTAAGAAAACCGGCCGGCCTTCACGGTATATGCTTGACAGCTCTTCACGTCCAGTCATGTCGTACACATCATATCGTGTCAGATAGATATACGTGGCATAGTGTTTCTGAAGTTGATCAATGCAATATTGCTGGGACGTATGGATGTGGAAAGGAAAGTGTACATCTATCAACTCTAGCGTAGTGGTGGGGCAAGGGAGGGGTGCTCTAAATAATTGAAAAGGATTAATCTTGTAGATGTGATTGCTTCTATCCAATTAAAACTACTTAAATGTTTGGATACTATTAGCTCTACGATCTTTATTATTTGTTTCAACCAAACAAGACTTTTTACTGAGTAAGGGGCTGTTTGGTAGCCTTTTAATGAGGCTCTTAACCATTCAGCGCTGAATGATTCAGCATTCAGTGTGTTTGTTTCAGCTTCTGAATGGAATGGTTAAGTCTGAATCATTAAGATTTGGGATGTTGCTGAACCATTAAGCACTAAACTATTAAGCACTGAACTAGGCTGAACTTTAATGAGGCTCCCCTACCAACGTGAGACAAGAAAACTAACCATTAAGAGGTCCAACTTAATGATTCAGCGCTTAACCATTCAGACCTCTTAATGATTCAGCACTTAATCAACCAAACAACCCCTAAGAGTTTTTTTTCTTAAAAGCTTTAAGCTCATAAAAACTCTTTGCCAAACATACCCGATATCGAATCATTTTTATACTAATTCAGGACCTTTTTTTGCGTTTTTGAGATTAGTACTTTTAGATCAGTATGGTACCGGTATTTTAATGATTTTTATTTTCAAATACCGTTCCGTACTGATTCCGTAAAGAGAATTTTTGGTGCGGGTACCTAGTACCGGTACCCGATTTTAAATATTTTTGGGATCATTATTTTTAGTAATGGTATCGAACTCATCCCTAACAGGTACATACCAAAACTGATCCTATTAAAAACAAAGCTTTGGGTCTTTAGAAATTATTAATATATTGATTAACAAACTGTACTGACTAAAACCGATCCTCCGACAACACACTCCATTTTGACCTGTCCTAGCCGCTGACGGCCCACACCGTTTCAACTCGACGAGGTCCACCAATGAGATGGTTCGTTTCGATCCCACCAGGTCGGTTGACGACACTCGCCTTTTTTATCAGACCTGGTTGTCGACGATGCGCACCGTTTTGACTGAGGTCGAGACGATACAGGCTAGGTCGGGTTGAGACGTTGTGGGTCAGTGGGTCATGTCCGCACTTGGTTCAGGGTGCGACAGGTTTGGGTTATGTCGGGCCGGGGAGAATACGTCGTTTGTGTCGACGGTGCGGGTCGGGTCGACGGTTCGGCGGGCCAGCAGTTCAGGTCGGCGGGCGAGCGGGTCAGGTTAGTTTCATGGAACAAATTTTATTCGGTGCGGGTGTGCGGGTAAGGTTGATAGTTGGTCATGTCGGTTCTGTGGGCCAATATATGTTCAGGCCGACGGTATTGGTTCGGGGCAACAGATCAAGTTGTGGTGATTGTGGTCGAGGAGAGCTTTTGGATCAGGTCGTGACGTTAGGGGTGATAGATTACAATTCATTTCTGAAATAAATACATCATAATGGAATTGAAATTGTCAACCCAACAAATTTTAAGTTCTTGTTTAAATATAGAATCTTAATTTCTTTTGTTTTTTCTGAAGAATAGTATGGATTAATGATGTCCTCTTCTAATTAATCTAATCATAATATATACAAATCTCTAAACTTGGAGAGAAAGGAATTACCAAAAATAATTACAAGATAATCTACCTAAATTATATTAGGAATATTCTAGATTTATACTCTATTACACCCCTGCAGTCGAAACAGGAGGTTTCCGTAAGTTGAGACTGGAACGAAAATCGTCAAACAACACTCTTGGGAGGCCTTTGGTGAATATGTCCGCAATTTGAAATCTTATCGGAGTATGTAGAATTCGAATTCTTTCTCTCTGTACATGCTCCTGAACAAAGTGAATATCCAACTCAATATGTTTAGTACGTTGATGTTGTACCGGGTTATCTGACAAATAAATAGCACTGATATTATCACAATAAACAAGAGTAGCAGATTTGATCGGGCGACGCAGTTCAGGTAAAAGATTCTGGATCCAACAAACTTCAGCAACAACGTTGGCAACGGCTCGATATTCCGCCTCGGCGCTCGCGCGGGATATAGTAGATTGACGCTTGGAGGACCAGGACAGTAGATTTGACCCCATGTACACGCAATAAACCGAAGTAGATCGACGCATGTTAGGACAGACTGCCCAATCTGCATCTGTGTAGGCACGTAAAGATATATTCGAAGAGGTCGAAAGCATAAGCCCATAATCAGTCGTGCCTTTGACATATCGAATGCTGCGTTTCAATGCATTCCAATGGTCAGTCTTTGGGTCATGCATATGCATACAAATTTGTTGAGCTGCATAGCTTATGTCTGTTCTGGTGAACGTGAAGTACTGGAGAGCACCTGCAAGGCTTCTGTATAGAGTTGGATTGTCAAATGGCAGACTAGATGTGGCACTGAGCTTTAGTTTTGTATCAACCGGTGTTGCGACTGGATTGCATGAATCCATACCAGCGCGCGAGATGATATCCAAGGCATAAGATTGTTGTGATAAGAACATGCCGACAGTAGAACGGGAAACCTGGATACCTAAGAAGTAGGTGAGAGGTCCAAGATCTTTCATAGCAAATTCAGTCGCGAGGCTGCGAATAAGTCGCACACGTAGGGAATCTGTGGAGGATGTGAGAATGATGTCATCCACATAGATGATGAGGTAAGCAATGTCACCCCCGTGGTGAAAAGTAAATAGAGAATTATCACACTTGCTCTGAATAAAGCCAATAGAGAGCACAGAATCAGTGAATCTTTGGTACCAATCACGAGGAGCTTGTTTAAGGCCATAGAGAGATTTCCTAAGACGACATACATGATCAGGATAATCTCGGTGGCGAAAACCCATGGGTTGATACATATAAACGGTCTCATTAAAGTTGCCATGAAGGAAAGCATTGGTGACATCCAGTTGATGGATTGACCATGATTTTGAGAGAGCTAGAGTAAGAACCGTCTAGATAGTAGCCGGTTTTACAACCGGTCTAAATGTCTCGCCACAATCAACACATACCTCTTGATTTCGACCATCACATACTAGTTGAGCCTTGTACCGTTCCAAAGTGCCATCTGACCTGTATTTATGCCTGAACGACCACATACTACGAATAACATGCATGTGTACTGTCTCGGCACTAGTTCGTTTTATTTTTAAGTAAAGCATTAAATTCGTCTGTCTTGGCAGTGTACCAGTCCGAATTAGTAAGGGCGTCCTTTGGGTTTTTGGGAATGGGAGAGATGGTGTGGGTGTGAAGGTTGAATATTTGTTTAGGTTTGGTGATACCCGACATTGCGCGTGTACGCATTGTGCGAGTTGGTGGTGGGGGCGGGTTTGGGATAGGTACCGATGGTGAAGGGTGGCCTGGTTGTGGTGTAGGGGTGGTGGTCGATGGGGCCTGGTTCGGGTCATCTTGGGATTGGGTTGGTGAGTGTGGGGCCGAGGCGGGTGGAGGGCTGGATGTTGGGTTGTGTGGATCAGGGAGGTTTGTATTGGGTGGTTGGGCCGAAGTGTTGGTTTGGGTAGGAATGGAAGTTGTAGTAGGTTGGGTATTGGTTTGGTGTTTAATGGGCTGGGTCGAAGTATTTGCAGTTTGGTGGGTGAGGTATGGGCTTAGGGGTTCGTCCAGAAAGTTGTAGGTTTGAAGCGTTGATTGGGGTTTATTGGAAAAGGGAAATATTTTTTCATCAAAAAGGATGTGGCGACTAATAGTAATTTTGTTGGTGGTTAGGTCGAGTGTCACACCCTCAAAATCCACTTGCGGAGTTTTACCGCGAGGCGCATGACAAACCAGGATCCAAACCAACGATCACAATAAACAAGTCTAAATGAATTAAAATGCAATTTCAAAACACAGTTTAAAATCCCGTTTACAGCGGAAGCTTATTCAAAACATTATCCAAAATAATAAACCAATGTTAAATGTTGTAAGACCATGCAACCCTAACATAGACGCCGTGCAGACGCGTGCGTCCTAGTCCAGTCGTGCTACCTTAGCGACCTGAGAAAACATGTAAAAGTTTACGTCAGCACAAAAATGCTGGTGAGTTTACAGGTTTTGTATCCAAGTACCAAGTCCACCTGTCCATACTAGAACAAATAGAAAACCAGTATACGCTAGCTAGGCGTACGTTTTGTTACTACCACGATTGGAAAACCATTACTAACGCGAATACCAAAAGTATGCCCGATGTATGTTCCTGTTGTTCCTGTTGTTCCTGTTTGAGACAATATGCACCCGCCGACCCTCCAAGTCGACGAGCGGGGTTGGTCACTCCCAATAGCGCTATTCACATTTCCCCGTTGTGCAAACCCGCACATTCATGGTTCCCCCCGGGACTTCCAAAGATCGTGTAGTACACAATAGAAACCCATAGTATGACAGTAGTTACCAAATAATCGTTTTAACACATGTTTTCTCCCCCGAAAGTATGAAACCAGTTTAAAAGAGGGGCCGTAAACTCACCTTAAGTTCCGTTACTCCTTAACCCGAGTAAACTCAGCTGCTATGCTAGTCCCGTAAAGCGGCGACCTAACATACGACAGTTACAAGTACTTAGACTAATAACCCGCAGGTTAATTAGTCCCTAGATGTCCAGACCATAACCAAGTTCGTTTGAAAACACCGTGACTGTTTAACCGACCCAAAGTACAAGACTCGACATCCCATTGGTGACCCGAGACTCCCCGTGTTATGTTTACGCTCCAAAACATACAATAACGCAAGTACACTTAACCTACGTTAACGCACAACAAGTTATAGCACATAGTTCACGTATCACCGAATTACATCAAAACATATGTTACCAAGTTACCATATATGTTACGAGGTTCCTAGCATGTTACTATATGTCCAATCGGGTCTCGGAATGTTATTTTACACTTACAATAGTAGTACACGCGATTAGGAAACGTAAACTAGCAATTAGGACTGATTGCGTATAAGTTCATGTGATTAGGGCTAATTGCATATAAGTTCACGTGATCAGGGCTGATTGCATGTAAGTTCACGTGATCAGGGCTGATTGCATGTAAGTTCACGTGATCAGGGCTGATTGCATGTAAGTTCACGTGATCAGGGCTGATTGCATTACTGTTCACGCGATTTGGGGCTGATCGCATGACTGTTCATGCGATTTGGCCCTGATTGCATGTAAAAGTGGCGATTAGGAATCCTAATCGCCTGTAACCTTGCTGTTCCAGTTTTTCGCGCGTTTAGCGCTCCAAATCAGATCCAGAACGTGTGTAACTACCCAATATCATCCCAAACACTATCCTAAACATGTTTCAACCAAAATCCCTCGTTTAACCTCGTATAATCAGTCCTGCATGCAACCAAGTAATCCAAACATATACACATAGCATGCAATCATCATACTAACATGCATAACAATAACCCTAATAATCAATTAATCAGATTTCTATCATCATACTATCAATACCAATTCTGATCTAACCAAATAACATATAAATCAAGCATCATGAATCATAAAAATCCTAGCTTTCTAATCATACACACCCACAACGCATGTATATTGGTTATAATCCGATTAATAATCCGTATTAATGATTTTCAGAAAGCTTTTTCGTTTATGAACAGGTCTGGACCATTAGGGATTGATTAAAAACGTTTACAAAGTGTTATGGATGAGAATCAAACCTTAGGATTATGAAAGAATGATGGTTAGACCTTGAAACCTTGTGTTTTTGATCAAAATCGCCTTCCAGAGGTTGTTTATGTGTTTGGGGCGGTTATGGGACGACTAGGGTTGATATTAGGAAGTTTAGGAGGTTAAGCATTGTATTTATAGGCGTTTCTAGTCGTCCAGCACGTAACATGCGATTATGCAGCTTTACACGCGATCAGGAAGCCTAATCGCGTAACTATTCATGCGATCGGGGCCTAATCGCATGAACAGTCATGCGATCAGTACCCTGATCGCCCCATATGGTTCCCAGTCGCCCCACATATAGGCGATTGGCTATCCTGATCGCCTATATGTGCCTTTTTCGTGTGTTTTGCGCGTTAAACCCCGTTTTAACATATGTTAACACATATTAATGTACCGACAAGTCACATAATGATTGTAAACACATAACACAAGTAAATACACATATTTACACTCGTTCACCAATTCCCGGGACTCGAGACTCGTATGTTCCGTATGCCCTGACGATCCTACAAATCGTCACCGTTTGTACACTTGGTTAAGGACTGGCATCTAACGAACCTCTAGACCAACATCCAATGATCTTCTAGACTAACCAATAGTTCCCGAACCATAATCCGACTTAACTAACCCAGTTAAGTACAATATACGCGTGACTCGCTAAGGTAGACTTTCATCTATACAACGTTGTTAACCAGATTTTGCCGGGTGTCACATCATCCCCACGTTAAAAGAATTTTCGTCCCGAAAATTGCTCAAGTACCAAAAGAACAAAAGAAATAACGAAGGAACAAACAAAAGATAGAAACCAAAAGAGAGAGATTTACCCGAGTTGTCACATCATCCCCACGTTAAAAGGAATCTCGACCCGAGATTCATTCAGCTGCCGAAGAGACATGTCTCGACTCGAACGCTTCCTTAGGAAAGAGATGAGGATACTTAGACTTCATCTGATCCTCCCGTTCCCATGTATATTCCGGTCCCCGGTCCGAGTTCCACCGAACCTTAACGATACGAATCTTGCTGTGACGTAGGCTACGAATCTTGTAATCAAGGATCTCCACAGGTTCTTCCACAATCCGAAGACGATCATCAACCTTGATCTCTTCTAGTGAAACGATGAGAGACTCGTCAGCCAGACACTTCTTCAAGTTTGACACGTGAAAGACGTTATGTACGTTACCGAGCTCCGTCGGTAGATCAAGTCGATATGCCACCGGCCCAATCCGTTCCAGGATCGTAAATGGGCCGACATATCGTGGATTGAGTTTGCCACGCTTCCCAAAGCGTATGACGCCCTTCCACGGTGAGACTTTTAGAAGTACCTTGTCATTGACTTGGAATTCCAGTGGTTTGCGACGCTGATCGGCATAACTCTTTTGCCGGTCCCGTGCCGCCGCCAACCGATTTCGAATCTGTACGATCTTTTCCGAAGTTTCGTACACTAGTTCAGGCCCAGTGAGTTGACTCTCACCCACTTCAGCCCAACAAAGAGGAGAACGACATTTCCGTCCGTACAGTGCTTCGAACGGAGCAGCCTTGATGCTCGTGTGATAACTGTTATTGTACGAGAATTCTACTAACGGTAGATGAGCTTCCCAACCCTTTCCAAAATCGATTACACATGCCCGCAGCATGTCTTCTAAAGTTTGAATCGTACGCTCACTCTGACCGTCAGTCTGTGGATGGTAAGCCGTACTCATGTCTAGTTGGGTACCCAAAGCCTTGTGTAAAGACTTCCAGAAGTGAGAAGTAAAATGGGAGTCACGATCCGAGATAATAGAAACTGGTACCCCCGTGCTTAGAAACAACTTCTTTCAAGTAAAGACGAGCCAAACGATCCATGGTGTCGGTCTCCTTAATAGCAAGAAAATGAGCTGATTTCGTCAACCGATCGACAATCACCCATATCTTGTCGTTCCCGCTTGGTGATTTAGGAAGTTGTGTGACAAAATCCATAGTAATCCGTTCCCATTTCCATTCCGGAATTTCAGGTTGTTGCAGGAGACCCGACGGTTTCTGGTATTCCACCTTGACCTTAGCACAGGTCAAGCATTTGCTCACGTATGAGGCTATGTCCGACCTCATGTTTGGCCACCAGTAAAGCACCTTCAGATCTTGGTACATCTTATCCGAACCAGGATGAATAGAATATCGGGACTTATGAGCTTCATCAAGAACAAGCTCCCGTAGTCCCCCGAATAAAGGAACCCATATGCGTTCTGCGAAATAGTGCAGGCCATCAGGCCTTCGCTCTAGGTGCTTGTCGGCACCGTGCATAGTTTCAGCTTTAAGGTTTTCCTCCTTCAAAGCTTCTAACTGGGCAGAACGGAGTTGATCAGGTAACGATGAATGAATAGTGAGCTGCAACGCCCGAACGCGACGAGGTTTAGAAGATTCCTTCCTGCTCAAGGCGTCTGCTACAACATTCGCCTTGCCAGGATGGTACTTAATAGCACAATCATAGTCGTTCAAAAGTTCAATCCAACGACGCTGTCGTATGTTCAAGTGTTGTTGGTCGAAAATGTGTTGGAGACTCTTGTGATCGGTGTAGATGGTGCATTTGGTACCGTACAAGTAATGTCTCCAAATTTTCAACGCGAATACCACGGCACCCAACTCCAAGTCATGAGTTGTGTAGTTCTTCTCGTGTACTTTGAGTTGACGAGAAGCATACGCGATCACTTTCTCGCGTTGCATCAACACGCAACCGAGTCCATGAATGGAAGCATCACAGTAGACAACAAAATCATCAGGACCCTCAGGTAAAGACAAAATAGGAGCAGAACACAGTTTAGACTTCAGTTCTTCAAACGCTGACTCTTGTGATTCACCCCAGTCGAACTTTCTATCCTTCTGAGTGAGAATGGTGAGGGGTTGAGCAATCTTCGAGAACCCCTGGATGAAACGACGATAGTAGCCCGCAAGGCCTAGGAATTGCCGCACCTCAGTTGGCGTCTTTGGTGCTCCCCAGTCCTTGATCGCTTCGATCTTAGCTGGATCGACATGAATTCCTAGTTCATTGACCACATGTCCTAGGAATTGAACTTCGCGTAACCAAAAGTCACACTTTGAGAACTTGGCGTAAAGTTGCTCCCGTCGTAAAAGTTCCAAAACTAACCGCAGATGTTCCCCGTGTTCGGTCTCGTTCTTGGAGTAGATCAGAATGTCATCAATAAACACAATGACGAACTTGTCCAGATATGGCTTACAGACGCGGTTCATCAAGTCCATGAAAACCGCTGGTGCGTTCGTGAGACCGAAAGGCATGACCAAGAATTCGAAATGGCCATAACGTGTTCGAAAAGCAGTCTTTGCAACGTCAGCCTCCCTGACGCGCAGCTGGTGATAACCGGACCTCAAATCGATCTTGGAATAATAACTAGAACACTGAAGCTGGTCGAATAGATCATCAATACGTGGGAGAGGATAACGGTTCTTGACGGTCAATTTGTTCAGTTCTCTGTAGTCTACACACAACCGGAAACTCCCATCCTTCTTCTTAACAAATAAAATCGGGGCTCCCCAAGGGGAAGAACTTGGTCGGATGAAACCCTTGTCCAAGAGTTCCTGTAACTGACTAGACAATTCCTGCATCTCGGGAGGTGCAAGACGGTAGGGGGCCCGAGCAATAGGAGCAGCCCCTGGTACAAGGTCAATACCGAACTCGACTTGACGATGAGGAGGAAGACCAGATAAATCATCGGGAAAAACATCAAGAAACTCGCGTACCACCGGAATGTCGTCGATCTTCTTCTCATCAACAGAGGAAACAGATAAGAGTGCCAAAACAGCTGGATAACCCTTTCGAAGACACTTAAGGGCTTTCATGCTAGAGATGATGTTTAGTGAAACACCACCCTTGATACCGTACACAGAAAGAAATTCTCCATCAGGGAGAGGAATCCGAATAACCTTATCATAACAGACGATCTCCGCGCGATACAAAGATAACCAATCCATTCCTACCACAACGTCAAAACTACCCAATGGTACCGGCATAAGGTCGATGGGAAACGTTATACCCGACAATTCTAATTGACACTCCCGAAGAACACTAGTAGCTTCAATCGTTTTACCGTCAGCCAACTCAATAATATACTTGGTTTCTAATGGTACGGGTGCTACATCTAGCAGTCGACTAACATCCTTGGATACAAAACTCTTGTCGGCACCAGAATCAAATAACACGCTAACAGAATGATTATTGAGAAGAAACGTACCGGTGACTGTATCAGGGTCCTGTCTAGCCTCAGCGGCTCCGATGACGAAGGCACGTGCATTTCTGCCGCCGCCCCCGTTGTTCCCATTCCCGTTGTTTCCACCCTGTTTCAGTTTTGGACAATCCTTCTTGTAATGTCCAGTGTCACCACAGTTGTAGCATCCTTGTTTCCCTGTAGTCCCCTGAGTAGTCGGAGCTGAACTGTTGGTCGGAGCCTGAGTCGATGGAAGTGTAGCCCGACAATCTTTAGCATAGTGACCTGTTCGCTGGCAGCGGTGACAACGGTTACTGTCGCAGTTCCCTTGGTGATGGCGTCCACACTTGTTGCATTTGGGCAGTTTTCCCGCGTAACCACCCTGCTTGTTACCCGAAGACGATGAACCCCCATTATCAAACCTTTTACCCTGCTGTGCAGACCCAGACCCTTTCCCGTCGTTTTCCCACTTGCGCTTGTTGTTCTCTGGAGCCTTAGCAGTCGAACCTTTCGCAGGCAAAATCCCCTCATTCACCTTTAAGTTGGTCATCCTATGGGCCGATCGAACTACCTCCGCATAAGTAGGATGATTTCCAGCAGCCACCAACCCTGCAATTTCCGGCACTAACCCTGAGACATAATGTTCAATCTTACGATACTCTGGCACGTGCAAATCGGGACACAGCACCGCCAACTCATTCCTCCTCACAGTATACTTCTCGATTTCCGACCCAGTCATCTTGAGGTTCCACACCTCATGCTCCAGCTTCTGTACCTCTTCTCTCGGGCAATACTCCCGCTTCAGCAACTGTACAAAGTTCTCCCATGGCATAGCATATGCCTCCCCAATACCCATGTTCTGGGTAATGCCATTCCACCAAGTCAATGCCACGTCCTGAAATAACGCAGCCGAATACTTCACCCGATCTTCTGGGAGACAGTTACACATCAGAAATACCGACTCCACTTTCTCCAACCACCTAAGCAAGCTAACCGCACCCTCAGTGCCAGAGAATTCCTGGGGCTTGCAGTCCCGGAACATCTTGTAGGTGCACATGGGTGGGGGTGGGTCAACAGGACCACCTGAAATGAAACGTATGAGAAACCACGAATAACGTACACAAGGTTCATCAATGAGGCAAAGAAAATGGATAAAACAACTTACCACCACCGTTGTGCCCTAACTGAAAGGCAGCTTGGAGCAAGTTATTCAGATCAGCCTGTGATAGGTTAATACCTCCACCACGACCACCAGCACCACCACGACCACCACCACGTCCACCATTGCGACCACCTCCTCGTCCTCCACGCACTCCAGACATGATTCTGGCAGAAAGAACGAGAAAATTTAGTTTCGCAGTTAAAGATAACTACTAATGTTCACAAGATCAAAGCTAGATCCAATCCAGGAATATCCCCTCAAACCCAGAGCTCACTAGTGCTTCCATGCATTTCGTTTTATGATTTTGTGTGCACCCAAAATGATAAAACGCTCTACATGGTCCTCCAAGTGTTCTCCTAGTTCAAAGTTCAAATCACCGAACATAGATTCTTAGCTATACACCGTAATACCACGGTAGTTTATGACAAGTGTTTCTATTGGAGTGCGAAAGGGAGATGTCCGAGCCTTGGACAAATCTCAAGAGTACACGAGTTACTCCAATAGGCTACACTGCCTAGATAATAAGTAACCCAACCTAAGATAGAACGGATGATGTAACGTAGAAAGACCAACGATCTAGAGACACCCTGACAAGACCATACGTAAATCACTATAACGTTTAGTACCATGTGATCGTCTAGTGTGTGCAACTCGGCTATAGACTAGACTCTACATGCAGTCCTAGTTCACTATAACCATTGGCTCTGATACCAATCTGTCACACCCTCAAAATCCACTTGCGGAGTTTTACCGCGAGGCGCATGACAAACCAGGATCCAAACCAACGATCACAATAAACAAGTCTAAATGAATTAAAATGCAATTTCAAAACACAGTTTAAAATCCCGTTTACAGCGGAAGCTTATTCAAAACATTATCCAAAATAATAAACCAATGTTAAATGTTGTAAGACCATGCAACCCTAACATAGACGCCGTGCAGACGCGTGCGTCCTAGTCCAGTCGTGCTACCTTAGCGACCTGAGAAAACATGTAAAAGTTTACGTCAGCACAAAAATGCTGGTGAGTTTACAGGTTTTGTATCCAAGTACCAAGTCCACCTGTCCATACTAGAACAAATAGAAAACCAGTATACGCTAGCTAGGCGTACGTTTTGTTACTACCACGATTGGAAAACCATTACTAACGCGAATACCAAAAGTATGCCCGATGTATGTTCCTGTTGTTCCTGTTGTTCCTGTTTGAGACAATATGCACCCGCCGACCCTCCAAGTCGACGAGCGGGGTTGGTCACTCCCAATAGCGCTATTCACATTTCCCCGTTGTGCAAACCCGCACATTCATGGTTCCCCCCGGGACTTCCAAAGATCGTGTAGTACACAATAGAAACCCATAGTATGACAGTAGTTACCAAATAATCGTTTTAACACATGTTTTCTCCCCCGAAAGTATGAAACCAGTTTAAAAGAGGGGCCGTAAACTCACCTTAAGTTCCGTTACTCCTTAACCCGAGTAAACTCAGCTGCTATGCTAGTCCCGTAAAGCGGCGACCTAACATACGACAGTTACAAGTACTTAGACTAATAACCCGCAGGTTAATTAGTCCCTAGATGTCCAGACCATAACCAAGTTCGTTTGAAAACACCGTGACTGTTTAACCGACCCAAAGTACAAGACTCGACATCCCATTGGTGACCCGAGACTCCCCGTGTTATGTTTACGCTCCAAAACATACAATAACGCAAGTACACTTAACCTACGTTAACGCACAACAAGTTATAGCACATAGTTCACGTATCACCGAATTACATCAAAACATATGTTACCAAGTTACCATATATGTTACGAGGTTCCTAGCATGTTACTATATGTCCAATCGGGTCTCGGAATGTTATTTTACACTTACAATAGTAGTACACGCGATTAGGAAACGTAAACTAGCAATTAGGACTGATTGCGTATAAGTTCATGTGATTAGGGCTAATTGCATATAAGTTCACGTGATCAGGGCTGATTGCATGTAAGTTCACGTGATCAGGGCTGATTGCATGTAAGTTCACGTGATCAGGGCTGATTGCATGTAAGTTCACGTGATCAGGGCTGATTGCATTACTGTTCACGCGATTTGGGGCTGATCGCATAACTGTTCATGCGATTTGGCCCTGATTGCATGTAAAAGTGGCGATTAGGAATCCTAATCGCCTGTAACCTTGCTGTTCCAGTTTTTCGCGCGTTTAGCGCTCCAAATCAGATCCAGAACGTGTGTAACTACCCAATATCATCCCAAACACTATCCTAAACATGTTTCAACCAAAATCCCTCGTTTAACCTCGTATAATCAGTCCTGCATGCAACCAAGTAATCCAAACATATACACATAGCATGCAATCATCATACTAACATGCATAACAATAACCCTAATAATCAATTAATCAGATTTCTATCATCATACTATCAATACCAATTCTGATCTAACCAAATAACATATAAATCAAGCATCATGAATCATAAAAATCCTAGCTTTCTAATCATACACACCCACAACGCATGTATATTGGTTATAATCCGATTAATAATCCGTATTAATGATTTTCAGAAAGCTTTTTCGTTTATGAACAGGTCTGGACCATTAGGGATTGATTAAAAACGTTTACAAAGTGTTATGGATGAGAATCAAACCTTAGGATTATGAAAGAATGATGGTTAGACCTTGAAACCTTGTGTTTTTGATCAAAATCGCCTTCCAGAGGTTGTTTATGTGTTTGGGGCGGTTATGGGACGACTAGGGTTGATATTAGGAAGTTTAGGAGGTTAAGCATTGTATTTATAGGCGTTTCTAGTCGTCCAGCACGTAACATGCGATTATGCAGCTTTACACGCGATCAGGAAGCCTAATCGCGTAACTATTCATGCGATCGGGGCCTAATCGCATGAACAGTCATGCGATCAGTACCCTGATCGCCCCATATGGTTCCCAGTCGCCCCACATATAGGCGATTGGCTATCCTGATCGCCTATATGTGCCTTTTTCGTGTGTTTTGCGCGTTAAACCCCGTTTTAACATATGTTAACACATATTAATGTACCGACAAGTCACATAATGATTGTAAACACATAACACAAGTAAATACACATATTTACACTCGTTCACCAATTCCCGGGACTCGAGACTCGTATGTTCCGTATGCCCTGACGATCCTACAAATCGTCACCGTTTGTACACTTGGTTAAGGACTGGCATCTAACGAACCTCTAGACCAACATCCAATGATCTTCTAGACTAACCAATAGTTCCCAAACCATAATCCGACTTAACTAACCCAGTTAAGTACAATATACGCGTGACTCGCTAACGTAGACTTTCATCTATACAACGTTGTTAACCAGATTTTGCCGGGTGTCACATCGAGGCACTTGTATCCACGATGATTAGGTGTATAGCTAAGGAAGACACAGGGTGTGGATCGGTATTCAAGCTTATGGATTGTGGTGTGAGGAATTAAGGGGTAGCATAGGCAACCAAAGACCATAAGGTGATCATAAGTGGGATAGGTGTGATAAAGGCGATAGGTGGTGGTTTGAAATTTGTGGACTTTAGAGGGAATGATGATTAGAAGGTAGGTGGCAACTTCAAGGGCATGATGCCAATAAATGTTTGGCATTGAGGATTGGGCTAGGAAGGTTCTCATGATGTTGTTAATGGATCGGATTTTGCGTTCGGCTTTGCCGTTTTGGGAGGATGTGTGGGGGCAAGAAAAACGAAAATGCATTCCGTTTAATTTGTAAAAGATTTGAAATTGGTGGTTGACATATTCTCGTCCATTATCACATTGGAGTTGTTTTATTTTTCTGTTGAATTGTGTTTGGATAAATGTTCTGAAAATGGTGATCATTGAGAATACGTCAAATTTGTTTGTTATGGGGTAGGTCCACAAGAAATTGGTGTAGTCATCTAAAACAAGACATAATAACGGTGTCCCCCATTATTAATAATGGGAGAAGTCCAAACATCACTGTGAATAAGATCAAATGGCATTAAAGTACTTGTAACAGAAGTTGCAAAAGGGAGACGAACATGTTTCCCAAATATACAAGCAGGACAAACTTTATTATTTTTAGAACTACATTTTGTTGAAGTAGAAGTTTTTAAAGTTTGTAAAATAGCTGGGCCTGAGTGACCGAGCCGTTGATGCCAGATGTCTTGGGAAATAACAGCTAAAGTAGATGCAGTGGAAAGTTTGGTGATGTTGGACGGGCTAAGAGTACAGAGATCTTCCGAGCTATTGCACCGTAGGATAGGTCTTTTGGTCCGAAGGTCTTTTACGGTAAAACCATATGAGTCAAATTCAACAGATAATTGGTTATCAGTAGTAAAACGGCAGACATAGATTAAGTTTTTGACAAGGTTAGGGGCATAAAGGACATTTTTAAGTTTAAAAGGTTGGAAAGATGGTGGTAGGGTGATGTCGCCGCCCTGTCCTAAAACCGGAATGGTTTTGCCATCACCAACAATAATATTACGAATAATACTTTTAAAAATATTTGAGAACATAGTATGCTGAGGAGACATAATACCTGATGCTCCGATGTCCATTGTCTAAGATGGATCATTGTGATGCAGTGCCAAATTATATAGCGCCTGAGCGATGTGTGTGGAAGAGTACCCAATGTTATAGGATTGGGCTGAGGTACCGCTGCTGTTAGACTGATTGGGCCCAATATACCTTGAGCCGTGTGGTTTCCAGATTGTGAATTAGGAGCTTGGGCCGATGGATAAGAACATGGTGGAACTTGAGTCCATGGAGACCAATTATTCTTATTGAATGGTTGTGGGCCATTCCAATAGGGATAAGACCAAGTGGCAAAATTTGAAGTATTATTCCAGACCAAGGTATAAGACATGGTTGCTATGAAAAGAAGGATGGACTGTTTAGATTGAAGGAGAAGATTGAATAAGAAAGAAAGAATCGGCAGAAGAGAATGCCAATAGGATTGGAAGGCAAAAGGTATAGAAGAAAACTAGGATTACCTAGACTCTTGATACCATGAAGAATATCATCATAATATATACAAATCTCTAAACTTAGAGAGAAAGGAATTACCAAAAATAATTACAAGATAATCTACCTAAATTACATTAGAAATATTCTAGATTTATACTCTATTATTTTTAAATTTCATTTTCTATGCAAATTCTAAATTCGAATCCATTATATTCCAAAACACTAGCTATATTAATGTATTTCTAATCTAAAATTCACGTGATGAATACGGAATAAAGTTAGGTTTTTAAAATAAGTTTATGTGTAATGGCTAGTGAATTGGGCGTTAAATGCCAATTTTGGCGAAGTGAAATATTTCGCGTAGGTGAATTTTTTGATGGGTCAATCATTTTCTGCCAAGTGTC
Source organism: Ambrosia trifida (assembly GCA_028751855.1). Lineage (NCBI taxonomy): Eukaryota > Viridiplantae > Streptophyta > Magnoliopsida > Asterales > Asteraceae > Ambrosia > Ambrosia trifida. Next base: position 5,047,097 of record CM054125.1, on the reverse strand, counting down.
CAAAGCAATGAAGGCACCAATCATTTTTTTGTTTTTATTTTTTAAAAATGCTCGTTTCACCTACTAAATTTCACCCATCATTGCACCTTGCCCATTTTAAGCCCATTTCACCCACCAAAGTGGTCCAACATGCTAAGTGTCAAAAAATGTCCCTTTCAGCCACCAAATTTCACCCACCATTACACATAGTATTTTTTTTTTTATCGGCGAACAACTGTGTGACAACCACCCTTGCGGGGCGCCGTGCCCAAGAATCGACTACTCGACCTCCAGCAGCCCCCGCCTTCTCCCGATGCGCGGAAACCCGAGCCCCACCCGCCCGAAGGCACGACAGTGTTATAGAACTCGGTAAAACCTCGCCGCCCGTCATATTCGAACCGGCGTCACCCGTATTCGATATTCATCCGGATACCAAACCATAAATGATAGAAGTGAGGATTGAACCTTTGATCACATAGATGAAACAAAAGTCACTACACCACTCCACCACTATGGATTGGGGATACCATTACACATAGTATAATAAGCAAAACATAAAGGTATCTTCCACGTGGCATGTACAGTCAAGTGCCGGTGCCAACAAAAGGGACCAGTTGTCAGTTGATACCCTAACTTGTTTATTTTGACTTTTTAACAAACTTTGACTGCTGTAATGGTTGACATTTTTACTCTGTGGCTCAACTCTTAAGACTCTAAATTATGTGAATAATAAGAAATTTAATTAAGCAACTATTACACACAAAACATGTTGTAAATTATTATTACTATATAAATTATCCCTTCCGTAGTTGTATACTAGTAATGCATCGTTACATTGATAAAAGAATGATACAAACATTCAAAATTTCTTTTCATTTCGAGTAATCAACTGTAACAATTAGCTTAAAGCGCCATTAGTTAAGAAATCAGTGAAAATGTTCATGTAAGCAATGGTTCTTGTGGTGTGCATGGAATTAAAAGGTGTTTAGAATGTGCGGAGTGGGGGCGGGAGAGAGGGCGGGAAGGGGGGGGAACACCGTCGCAGAGGGGCTTGGAAGGGGGCGGGAGTGGGGGGGGGGGGGGGAGGGAAGCCACCGGCGTGGGGGAGTTGTCTTTGCCACGTGGCATAATTTTATTGGGTGGAGGATTTGTTTATTAAAAAAAAATAATACCCACAATAATATACCGGTTTTTTAATAAAAAAAAAGAAATTAAATAAAAAAAATAAATAACAATAACATAATTAAATAATTTAATAACCATTACATAAATAACCATTACATAATCCTAATAATTCCTAAATTACTTATTTAAACATAAATAAATCCTAGATTACTTATTTAATCCTAAATCTCTCCACTATGGAGAGTAGTTGTCCCATTCCCAGGGGAGGGTGACGTACTCGGGTGAGAGGGAACGTGAGCTATCCCGTCCATCGGATCTCGCATCCGACGGGAAGTAGTAGTACTCACTAGGAATGCTAGGTCGGCTCCAGTAGAGTTCCTCCTCCTCAATCTCCCGGAGGGCTTCCAAATCCCCCTCAGTTGGGGAAGTCTCGTGTTGGGAGGTGGGGATGGGGGTAGTCTGGTGTTGGGGGATGGGGATGGGGGTAGTCTGGTGTTGGGGGATGGGGGTGGAGGTAGCCTGAACTGAAGCAGCCCAGGTGGTAGGCGGAGACAACCTTAGTCGCTCCATACCTGTCTGGGCCATTACATACTCCATGGCCCAGACTAATTCCTCATCCGTCCAGTCATCATCGGCTGGAGGAGGAGGAGATGTTGGTTGTGCAGCAGCAGCAGGAGGAGGAGGGGGATATAACCAATGTTGAGGAGGAGGAGGAAGAGGAGAAAGTGGAGGTTGTGCAGCAGTAGGAAGAGGAGAGGAGGTGAATGGTAGTCTCTGAGGGCGGCCCCGTCCCCGGACCCGGCGAGAGTACTGCAGGAGAGGAGGTTGAAAACCGTCACCCATGTTATTCATTGCTTTAGGGAAGAGGAATAGGTGTGAATGAGAATTTGGTTAGGGGTTGTATTTATAGGGTTAGAAGTATGAAGCAGTGGGGGGGAAACTTTGAAATTCAAAGTTTCAATTTTAAAATTTCAAATTCAAACGTATGGGTGGGAAAAATTAATGTTTGTACTGTGTGGAGCAGTGGGGGAAAATTTGAAATTCAAACTTTCAAATTAAATATTAATTAAAATTTTATCAAATTAAATATTAATTATTTTTTATTAATTTAATATTAATTATTTTTTTATTAATTTAATATTAATTATTTATTATTAAATTAATTTAATATATTTTTCGGTTTATTTTATTATTATTATTATTATAAAAAAAAAGAAAAAAAAAAGAAAAACAAAATGCCACATGGCACTTCCCCCCACCTTTCCCCCCCCTTCTACTCCCCACAATTATTTTCCCTCCACAAGGGCCCCACAAGTGCCACATGGCGCTTCATCCCCCTCTTGCCCCCCCCCCCCCCACTCCTTATAGTCTTAATAATAGATCGAAACAACAAAAAGCAATCATATCAAGACGAATATGTATTTATGGGTAAAAATAGAGTGAAACTAGTGAGATACTTGGTGTAGTTTTATTTTTGTCTTTGCATTGACTCATTATGTTGTAATTTGGGTATGTTTGGCAAAACTAGCTGGTGGCCGGTAACTGATAGTTGGTGGCTGGAAGCTGGTATCTGTAGCTTTTTAAATATGTTCTTTAGCCTTTTAAATATATTTTGGCGTTTGACAGAACAGATGGAGCTTTTAATAAAATGTATAAAATGACCAAAATGGACATTAACTAAAAGTTTGTATACATGTTTTTTATGATAAAATTGGTATTTGTGTCATTTACTCATTAAAAGTTTGTAGCTAGTAGGAGTTTTTCTTATACGTTGGTACTACTAGCGTTTCAATATAGAGTATTTTTCTCGTAACCTAAAACCTTTAAGCTCATTCAACCAAACAAGGCTTTTTATTGAGTAAGAGTTTTTTTTCTTAAAAGCTTGAAGCTCCTTGTTAGATACATGTTTTGTTAGCAATAAAACTTACGTTGTTCAAAAAAGATTACCATGTGGTCAAATAATTATTGAAAAGAAACCCATTTATGATCTATATATGGAATTAAAAATGTATGAACATATACGCCATACTAAGCGAAAATTGGGGGGGGGGAGGGAGGGAGTGAGTGAGTGACCGAAGAAGGAGAGGGAAGACGACGATGGTGACTAGATTATCACCGCCATTAAACCACCACAACTGCCTCCTCTTTTAAATTGCCTTTTGTTTTCTGTGGAGAAAGAGAAAAAGAGGAGAGATAAGAGATTAAGAGTTGAATGTCATCGCCCGCCCATCCTCTGCCAACGTCGCCTCTAATGGATGGTTGCATTGATGGGGTGGTTGTCATTTGTAGTGGATTGCCACATGTGGCATTTGTACTGGTAGCTTCTATTTCCTTTAGTTTCAATTGTTTGAATCATCGACATACCATAGTAATCGTAAGTCTATTCTTTGTTTGTAAACGTGTATGTAATTTTTTAGCTTTATTAAATCATGCACTCTACGTGTTTGATAAAATGTCTTAGTGAATATTAATAGTTTAAGCATTCGAATTCTAGCTCAATAATCAACATTGATAAAATATGAGATGTATATAATTATATGTTGTACTGCCAAGAAACTATGATTGTCGGAATTTCATCATGTATGCTTTGATGTGAGTTCTATATTATAGTTCGGAAATAAACATGTAATTCCACGAAAGATCATATGACTGTTGTTAAAGAAGATGCATATAGGCATGAATGTATGATTAGGTATATGCGCAAAGTGTACGACAACGGATTGTATCCATGAGCCGTAAAAATCCCTAGGATTCAGTGTTGCCCATTACATCTGAACATGTATTTCGTATATTAATACGTATATGCAACACCCCCCCCCCACACACACACACACACCCTAACCCAAATCCCTTGTAAAAAATGGAATGGCACTTGTATTCATAGATAAGCTAAAGTGGAAGGGTAAAAGATGACAAATATCATTTTTTTTCTTCTTCAAATTGAGAATTCATTGACAAAATAAGAAGTAAATAAACCATTTTGTGATAGGTAAGTGAAATAAAGTGTGAGAGAAGTTCAAAAATAAGGTCTGTTTCCCCTCTTTGCATTTCTAAATATACCAAAAACAAACAAATAAATAGTAACTAGTAAATTAGATAAATTTAAATGTAGTCCGAACTAAAAATGAGGTTCACAGAATAAGCAGGTATACTGTATACAAGCACGTCCTAAGGTAGGTTTACCTCTGACTTTATGAGTCAAACAATAATTCGGTAGGTTGAACCTATGTTAACAACTAATTATATCGATAACTCTGCTTTAAGTGTTCTCTTTTTCATACAAATAAACAAAGATGACAAATCAACATCATTGATGTTGTGTTAATCGAGTTTGTTCACGAGTCACATGGGTTGCGGGTCAAATGTTTCAATTCGATTCAAATATAAAGTCTGGTTGCGGGATTGCATGCTGTGCACACACGAACATTCAAAGAGCGGGAGGTCATTATATGTAATAAATTTGGACAACCCATTGGACCCGAAATAGAGGGGAAAGATATACCCGGACAATTCTCTCGATTTTTGGGCACAATAGCTCGTAATCATAGTTATGCACCATTTATTTATAGTTCGTGGCAGAAGGTGCCACATAAAGAAAAGATATGGGAGTATGTCTTGGTAAGGTTTTTGGTACTTTTGTTTCATTTATTTGTTAGATTTTCATTGTTAACTAAATGCTTAATTTTTTAAAGGAAAAATATGATGTGCCAAATGATGCTATGAAATGGGTTTTAACCACTATTGGAGAATTGTATAAGGTTTACAAATGTCGGTTTAAGCGAAAACACTTCTATCAATTTAAAGACAATAAAACAAGGTGGAAGAACCGACCTGAAAGCATTCCAGAAGATGATTTCGCAAAATTGTTGCGTCTATGGAGTAATAAAGATGTGGCGGTATTTTCTTCAACAATTTCTCCATTAATAGTATTTGCTATTTAGAGTTGTATATTTGTTGATGTGTATATATTAATGTTTTTACAGAAACGCTGTTTGCGAGCTAGGGAATCATGCATGTCTCAAAAAAATATGCACACAGCCGGTCCAAAAAGTTTTGCTAGGATTTGTGAGGAGATGGTAATATGTTTCTAGTTTGCCCATGATTTGTATTATTTTTGTTGTGCAATACACTAATGTTTTTGTTTCCTTATATTTATTTTATTATGAATACAGAAAAATGCCAACCCAAACCAACAATCACCTACTTTAACACAATTGTTTGAACGTACACGTAAAAGGACGGAAGGGCGCGTATATGTTGATACATATGATGACACGCAAACGAAAATTGTAAGTTCTTTCTACTTTTATCTTTATGTAAATATCCATGTTCTATGTCCGCCTTAGGTAAATATTCATATATCATGTTTGCTTATTACATATAGGATTAATTTAATTTTGATGAAACCTCTAGTTACATATGAAAATAGACATCCGTTTTTTAATATTTATCCATAGCATGATTTTAATTATAAAATTCTTTCTAAAGTATATTTTTATTTTTTTTGACAATATTTAAGGAACAAATGAAGAACTACAAGCCAAAGGAGGATGACAACGCTACAGTTGATCCTTATTTAGTTGTAATGAGCAAAGAAAACTATGGGTATCGTCGAATTTATGGTAGAGGTGTTACAAATACATTGATAAAAAAAAAAGTGGATGGTGCTTGCACGTCATACATGGTTCCAGAGGGGATGATAGAATCTTTTAAAGCAAACGTTGAAGTTGAGAAAAACCAGTTGATAGAATTGTGCAAAGGGATCGAAGAGGATCATCAAAGAAAAAAAGCCGAACTTGAAGTGGACCATGAAAGAAAAAAAGCCGAACTTGAAGTTATTCGAAAAGATATTATTGACAACCAACGAAAAAACTTTGAAGCTATGATGCAGGAGGTTATGAAACAACTACAAGTTGAAGATCAAGGTGACTAGAAGGCCAGTTTATATTTCTCTTCAGTATTGTAATTGACACTTTATTGTTATTTAAGTTTGGACAAGTAATTTTAAGTAAATCATTTGATTATGATGATATTTGTGTTCTTATTGTTTTTGCATAATCGTGATTTAATGCATATTTTAATTATTTGTAATTGGATTTATGTTACAAAGCTGCATTTGGGTGTAAAAGTGTTGCATTTGTTGTAATTAAAATTTATAAAATAGTTGCATTTATTAAAAAAAAAGGTTGCACTTTTTCTGTAATAAAAATAGTAAAGGTTGCAATAAGACTAGAAAAATGTTGCATATTTGTAATTAAAATATAATAAAAGTTGCATTTGAGTATAATAAAGGTTGCATTTAAGTGTAGAAAAGGTTACACTTTTGTAACCAAAGTTGCATTTGAGTATTATAAAAGTTACATTTGAATATTATAAAAGTTGCATTATAATGTAAAAAAGTTGCATACTAAAAAAGTTGCATTAGAGTAGCAAATGTAACACTATAAAAAAATGGTTGCATTAAGCCTATAAAGGGTTGCATTAGGTCTAAGGTAACTGTTTCTGATGCAGCCCCCAATAAAAGGTTGCATTAGACATATTGTAACCTTTTCAAGGCTTAATGCAACATTTTAGTGGTGCTGCAATAGCTTCATTTTCTTGTAGTGGATCATAAAGCCTACCTCCGCCCCTTGATTCTGGTCGTCTACCTTATTTTTGGCCTGTTAAGATGGCTATAATATTGGTGCATGAGACCTTACTTTTATTGTTGTTGACCGCTCTTTGGCGTGCCCTTTGGTGGAAAAGTTTGTATAACCGATTTACTACTTTAGTATGAGTATGTTTTGGTCGTTGGTTGATGATTTGGCCCTTTTGATTGTGGTTGTAGATGTGCCGATGGCCTATGATGGTGTTGTGTGAATTGTACATGTACGCTTGGCGATTCAAATACAGAGGACGGAGGGTGTTGTCCTGCAACCCCTGCATATATTAATAGACAAACTTCTATGAACAGTAATTAACATGTCAAAGTACCAATGTCAAACCCAAAGTACCGATCTTAAAAACGCCAAAAAGTGGGTATTGAATTGTCACAAAAGGATTCAGTAAGATAAATTCAATACCGGTTTGTTTTATTGATTTGATACCATTTATTCATCCCGAGATTAATTAATAGTAATTTGAAAAAAGGAACGATATCATTTGTACCATATAATTGCTATTGAATGCTAGTAATTTCTATAATCAATAACCTTTAAATTATAATGAAAACTCAATGATAGTAATTTTTATAAATTATAACCAATAACATTTAAATTATGATGAAAACTTATAATTTATCTTTTAATTATAACCCTAAAACTTATATTGTTATTTTTAAAACTATTATCTTATAGTAGCAAACTTGGGTACGTTCAAACTTGTTGATACCATTATCATGTGTTTGTGGTTTGTCTACGATCCCTAAAAGTCAAATACTATCTTTCTAGATGCAGTGGCGCAGCATAGTTGGGGCGGGGAGGGGCGGCCAACCCTCCCCCCTTCTGAATTTTCGCGCAGAACTTCCGATTATATAGTATTCGTATAGAAATTTTTGAAAATATAGGGTTTCGACCCCCCGAAACTAGTGACTTTTAACCCCCGGTGACTTCCGACCCCCGAACCTTCGGGTCAAGCTTCGCCACTGTCTAGATGGACATATATATTGCAACCTAATTAAGCACAAATATATTTAAAATGAGAACTAATTGTCTTTTACTCCCTACATCATAGACAACGAAAATGTATAACCTTTTTTTTATAGAAGACCGGTGACGATCACCATTTTCGAATGCGACCTTTTCTTACACTTTTTTTTTGTTAAGCATAAGACTAGAAACATAAGATATTTCCATAATTTAAGATATAACTTGATCATTTATATAAACCCAACTATCTTTTAATTAAACGTATTTATAAAAAACAAAATAAAAAAAAAAAAGAGAGAGAGAAAAGAAATAGTCCCAAAATGGGCGACACCAATAAAAGTATATATGTGGCCTAATTTATCTCCCCAAAATGGACCGCAAAATTTTTAACGTTCAACTTCCACCCATTTGCATGTGAGAGAGACAGCATTGGCATCTCTATGGTCCAATTTTGAATTTTCCAAACGTAACAATTAATATGAAATAAGAAAAACAACCAACACTTGACCACGCCATTAGCCATTAGGTGACACCGTAAATATTAAACACATACTTATTAGCTTAAACGAATGGTTCGTTTTCTTTACAAACCTAAAATCAATAAATATCATCGACTTATGCACATTGTTTTACGAGTTGTATTTTTAAGGTTTTTGTTTCATAAATATTTTGTAGCAATATCAATTGTTCAAATTGTCATGCCACTACAAGAATTCTACCCTATGATGAGGACATCTTTAGCATGACGGTCGTCGTCGGCATATGTTACCTTATGTTGTAGTTAATTAGCTATACGTGTTTTCAAACTTTTATCCTATTTAGTGAAAAGGCCAATCGTTGCTACAGGGTTAATTTCTAGGTTTAAATAAATGTTTTATTTTGTTCAATAATTTTTTTTGACAACAATCCTATAGAGACGTGTGCCAATGATGTCCAGCACAGCTGGTCGGAGGTGGGAGGGTTTACTTCTTAGGGAGGTTCTCGCCCGGGCTTGGTCTCAGGTTCGAGTCCCCCACTCGCACTAAGGGGTGAGAAATTCAACACCCGCGTTTGGCCTGGATTCGAACTGGGGTTGAGAGGTTGTGCGTCGTTTAGATTCTCCGCTAAAACACACCTTCCAAAAAAAATCCTATAGAGACGTGTTGTCGCTATAAGTTAAAAAATAATTAAGTAAATGTTTTTATATATTTTGTAAATATTAAAATAAAATAATACATTTTTTTATTATTTTGCAAATAATTTGACCGTAGACTTGTAGCAAGGGTTTGTCGTCAGTACATATTCAACTATCACAATGACACATAACATTATGTTGAGAATATATATATATATATATATATATATATATATATATATATATATATATATATATATAGGAGATGGATAAAATGGAAACCCTCTGAAACGGAAAAACCCTAGAAAACTCCTATATACTTCCCGAGCTTTTTTTTTTTTTTTTTGCAAATTTTTACATATGTAATATACATGTTTTTAAGTGTTTTGGGCCAAAAAAATGAAAAAAGCGCCGAGTGGTTTTTTTTTAAAAAAAAATAAATAAGGTTTGCAGGGGTAACATACGTTAGGGCAGTAATAGACATATGTTATTTATTTAAAAAAAAAACACTCGGCGCTTTTTTCATTTTTTTGGCCCAAAACACTTAAAAACATGTATATTACATATGTAAAAATTTTCAAAAAAAAAGAAGCTCGGGAAGTAGGAGTTTTCTAAGGTTTTGCCGTTTCAGAGGGTTTTCTCCCTATACTTATACTATATATATATATACACACACACACACACACTCACGAACCTGTGGTCACTAACCTTACATCGACAACATGTATCTAAATAAGTGAAAAGGGCCTGTATGATTTAGCGATGATATCTTTAGCGGAAAGATATCGTCGCCGCTAAAGGCATAGTATTAGCGACGACAAGCGTCGTCATTAATGCTCTTATGTCAAATACTAAAACCGATTCAAAATGATATCTGTCAGGAGGCTTGAATCATGAGCGCCACAAAATAAGATTGTTAGTTTTATGGGGTTAGGATCAAATACACAGTGAAAGAAAAATAGGAAGTCGTAGGAAGGGTATCAAACGGACCCCGATTGAACTCATTCAAGCGGCATTGAAATCATCTTATCGAATACTACGATGTTAGTTTTTAGGTCTTCGTTTTTTGGGGTTTTAACTTATAGTTTTTAGAATACGCGTTATATCATTGTGTCTTTTATGTACCATTGTGTCTTTTTCTTATTTTCATCATTGTGTCATTTTTACAATTCATTGTGTCTTTTTTCTTCAGCATTGTGTTATGTTTTTCGGCATTGTGTTATATTTTGTGGCTCATTGTGTCATATTTCATGATCTATTGTGTTTTTTGTATCCTTCTCACCCTTATCATTTTTGTTACACTGTGTAGAATAACTTTACCCTAGTTTTATGTGTAGTTAAGTTTATTTGTATATGTGAATCTTAATAGTTAGGTTAAATAAAGATCATATAAAAATAGAAACCATCAAACTATATACAATATAAGTAAATGGATCATATGCCATATTTGAAATAAAATATAATTAAATGATTTTTAATATTTTAGTAATCTTTAGTTGACTATCTATCAATATTTTCATATGTATGGATTAAATCACTTCTTTACTTTGCTCTAGACATGGGACTCTATTAACTATTAATGACATTAAATTATTATGTGAATACACATCTCTATCTGTTATATAAATATATCATCATTTTTACCACATACATATGTTTTGAGCATTTAAATTTTTTTATCAAAGTCTTAGGATCTAACAAGTAACCAACATCCATCTTTTTCAAACATGTCTTTTAGATAGTGGGGTTAGCAACTCTCATTCAAATATTCTCTCTCTCCAATAAACACATAATTAACATTGTCAAAGCATAAATAAAGACTCCTCACCTATTATTTGTCAAACTTCCCTAGCTACTTCTCTTTCTAATTCTTTGTCCATTTCTTCTTCTTCTCCATCTTCAGCCATGTCTGAAGACCAAAGAGATCAACTCTTCTACCATGATCCTTTTAATGATGATCAACGAACTAGTGAGACTCTTTTTTCATTCTTTGGCCCTAATTCCACCATTAGAGATGATGCTAATTCACCTCCAAATCATCAAAGATTTCATGACTACATGGGTTTAACACACTTGCTAAATGGATCTACCGATTATAACACACCTGCAACCAGCTTTGGTTACTCGTCTTCTTCATCACAACTACTTTTTGCTCCCGAAGATGATCAAAAGCCAGTGACGGATCCAGGAAACTTGCTTAGTGTGACTGAGACTACTCCCTTTACACCCAACTCTTCTTCCGTCCGTTCGTCGTCTACTGAGGCTGCTGATGATGAGCATGAGCTTCAACAAGGTAAGAAGGAGAACCAATCAAAAGATGTATTGGAAAATGGAGGAGACGGCTCTAAGAAAGTGTATGTTTATATGATACATGAATCATGATATATATATATAGTATCATAGGGTTTATTTGCTATTAGGGTTTTTAATTTTTACTCTTATAACATCATGTGTAGGATTAAGCAAAAGAAGAAAGAAGAAAAGAAGAAAAGAGAGCCGCGGTTTGCCTTTATGACAAAGAGCGATATTGATCATCTTGAAGATGGATATCGATGGAGAAAATATGGACAAAAAGCCGTCAAGAATAGCCCTTTTCCAAGGTATTAATCATCTTGAAGACGTATATTGTAGTTCTCAACATATTATTAATTCTGAAATGAACGAATAACCTTCTATATATACATAAGTTTGATATTAACTTGACATGTAAATCTTTTAATTATGGGTTCATAATTAATATAACTTATATTAAAATGAAACCCTATATATATTATCTTCAACTACCAATTGTGTGTTTTATTTCCAAAGTCATAGGTTAAGTTTGTGTCACATTCTTGGTCAAGATATCCTAAAAACACAAGTGGGAAAATGTAATTTCCTTTCCCATTTTAGTGCGTGTAATTTGCCAGTTATAAAATGAAATACTTTTATTAATTATCCATTCGATCTTGTAATTGTATGTTACAGAAGCTACTATCGATGCACGACTCAAAAGTGCACAGTGAAGAAGCGTGTGGAAAGATCATATCAAGATCCATCAACTGTAATAACAACATATGAAGGCCAACACAACCACCACTTGCCAGCAACACTAAGAGGAAATGCTGGTGGTGGAATGCTCTACCCCGCCGTCTATGATGGCAGCAGCTCAAGGTGGAATCATGACGGCTGCTCGCGGATCATCCAGCTTCCCTCAAGAGTTTCTTGCTCAGATACCTAACAGTTTCTATAACTTCAGTGGCCGCGGTAGCAGCGATGTCAGCAGTGGTGGCTCTATTAATTACCAGCAAAGCACCCTAACCCCAATGCAACAGCTTCAGAATATTAATCCTGATTATGGCCTTTTACAAGATATGGTCCCAAACATGACTTTTAAACAAGAGCCCTGAACTCAACCAGCCAACCCCTCCTAAAGGTGAGGGACATATCTACCGACCTTAATACAACTTCTGACATTTTGTTGACTTTCACCTTTTTAATTATTATTCATGGTAGCTAGGGTGTTGTTTTTTGCATCATACAGAGAAACCCTAGCTAGCTACTTGCTTAAACTATGTAATTAATTACACATTTAGTGCATCATCTTTAATAATTATTACTTGGTTGATTATATACAACCTTTTTATCCTTGGACTCTTACTTTATGTTTATATTACAATCTACTTTTATGCTAAATTAAAAGTGTTGTATACTATTGGATGATCTTTAGGGCTTTGGATTTACCTTAATATCAAGGGATGATGTGACATTTTAGTCTTAGTTGCACGCTACTCCCTTCTGTGTTAAGGTGCAATAAGGTAGTCTTAAGTTAACATGTTAACAAGAATAAAAAGAGAAAATGTTTAAAGGGATGATGTAGAGTTAACGGGGTTAAGCCATTTTCCGGACGTAAGGTAGTGTAAAAGGGGAAAAAATAAATTAAAGGGATGTTGTATCATAACACACATGTTTAAAAAAAATATTTATAATGTATAAAACGTTTTATTTTGTCTTTTCCAAACAAAAATACAAAGACAAGCATGTTCGTTTGATATAAGAAATAGAAAACAAATATAATGGTATTTAAATATATATGGGTTTCGAATATGGAAATCGATAATGACTCGGTTTAATTTGAATAAATTTTAAACGAACATCAACTTTGGTGTATAAATTATTGGTTCAATTTTCTCTTTGCCATTATTATCTTTTTCCAGACGCAAAAATCTGTAAGAAAAACACAGTTTTGTTTTTTTGTTTTTTATTTTAATATGGTTAACAAAAAGATTAGGTTAAACCTACTACACAATCTCATACACACACTATTGTCAAAGTTTTTGTCAGTAGACTAATTTACAAGAGAATATATAGCGATGCCTTTGGTTGTGGGCAAGGGTTCAAACGACTAAAAATAATGGGTGTCTACCTTTGGCTTTAGAGGAAAAGTTCCAATAGTGATAGTTTGTGACGGTGTTAAACTATTTTCCATAAATGGATTGATTGGACTGGCGACCCAAATTCCTCATCATTTCCTCCATTCTAATGTTTCCATTTTTGCATATTTCATATTTGTCTACTTTCTGGGTTGTAATAATATAACACCCACAATTTTATTTTATGCTTCTTGTATGGAAGCAAATAAACAAAGAAAATATTTTTCTCAAAACAATTGGATAAATAAACATCATATAGAAGTGCTATTTGATAAGCATGCTCTAAATTTGGCAAGTTTGTCAAACTTTTTAAATATAAAACGAAATAATGATATCGAAACATAAATAGATCAACGCTTAAATTGTTTCAATCAAGGGTTCACACATTTGGATTAGTTTCACCTTATTAAGTTGGTCCATGTACATAAGCCTACTAACTCTTGGAATAGTTTCTCATAATTAACAGTGGAAAAGCAGAATTTTTTTTTCCTATGATATCATTTTTTTTCGATACCCCGTTTATAATAACCCGGTGTAATTTTCGGATCTAGTATTGTTGAATTACATTATAAAAACCAAAATAAAAATACAAAGTCATTTGAAACATATATATTAGGTTCGTGTACAAAAGACATATTTTATGATAAATAAGTATATGATATCAATGAAGAAAACACAAAATAAAAATACAAAGTCATTTGAAATATATATATTAGGTTCGTGTACAAAAGACATATTTTATGATAAATGTGGGAAAGATTAAGAATTAACATTTAAGCATCATGTTTTGGATTTAGAAATGATGTTTTGGGTTTTTTTGGCTTGAAAAACACTAAACACAACAATTTAAAAACACAATGCAATGTATTATAGTCATTAATTTTAAAACGCAACTAAAACACACTACTTAACGCTTAAAACACATTGCTTAGTGTTTTTGGCATGGTGTTTTAAGTTTTAAGCCCAAAATACAATATTATTTTCGGTTTTTAATTGTTATGTTTGGTTTCTTTCTAGGCAAAACAATCCAAAACATAATGACTAAGTCTAAGAAAGTGATGCCTAAATATCGAATTTTAATCCTTCTCACGAAATATGGTCTTTTTATATGAACCCCACCCTATATATATAGGCGGTTATTGTGAAAAGTGACAAAAACGTGCGAAGTGTCACTTTGTACATGATAATTACGTAATGTTTTTGTATGTTCATGAAAAGCATTACGTAATTATCATTACGTAATTATCATGTACAAAGTGATACTTCGCACGTTTTATTACTTTGTATTTGAACTAGCCCCTATATATATATATATATATATATATATATATATATATATATATATATATAACATTTTATAGTTACTCCTTATGTGTTTTCATGTTTCGAAAATGACTCAAAACGTCTCAATCGCAACTTTCGTAGAGAAACAATGGTGTCACACTTATTTTTTTCTATTATATGATATGTATATAATACGTAACTTTGAATGGTGTTTGATAACCCTATCATATGTGACTCAGCCATTGATCGTTAACAAACAACTTAGATCATTGGTGAATTATAGAATTAGCTTGTAAATATATAGTATTTGTAATCCAATGTATATTGTATTATGAAATATTAAGTTTAGATTTCCTGGAGTGTAGGACAAGTTACTTATAAATTATATATAGATCTTGCGTTATATATTATACTTTAGGTCAAAGTATCTATATTATTTTTTTTAAATGGAATGGGCGATATAATTAAATAGAAAACGACATGGACCAAGATGATTCACGCGGAATCAACAACGTATTATTAATAAGTGTGTGTTTCTATTTCTGAAATTGTATTCTCTCCGGTTAAACGTATTGAAGGATTGGAACATAATTCAAAACATATATATAACTAGTTTTTATCCCGGGAGCGTCCCGGGTTGAAATATATAATATAACATAATAAAATATATTATTATTATTATTATTATTATTATTTTAAACAAATATCTGGCATAAGTTATCATATTCAAATATAAAAAAAATGAATCTCTGCGCCGGAGTATAAATCTAGTGCCATTACAAATGAATTTGGAAGTTTGTAATCGATCATTCTAAAAAGTACTAACATGAAATAAGAAAAAAAAGTTAATTATTGAAATATCGAACGCATTAATCTAAAGGTTGCGTTAAAAAATTAATGGGTATATGATCGGGTATGTGTTCGGGTATTTGGGTATGTTGTTTTGGGTAATCGGGTCGGGTATCACCTAATCCCAGACCCGATCCAAACCCACAATTTTTAAACCAATCCCAAACCCAACACAATACCCGTCGGGTTACAAAAAATAGTCATTTTTTTCTTCGATTTTTATATAGCACTATGATATTCGTTGGAAAGATAATAAAACGCTCGTTAATTTGGTGTAATTTTTTTCTTTAAAAAATCTCGTATATAAAAGATATTAACGTTTAAAAGTTATGGGAGGAAACACGAGAGATAAAATAATAAAGGTTTAATATTTAGATTTAGTAGATTAGGTATTTAATAGATTAGGTTAAAGATTATAATAGATTAGGTTTAATCATATTTATTTATTTTTTTAATTGGTTTAGAGTTACCACATCACATCCTATGTGGCATCTCTCAAAGGAGAGATTGCATAAAAGTATGACATGTATGATTAATCCCTTTGCAATATATATATATATATACATATATATATATATATATGTGTGTGTGTGTGTGTGTGTGTCATTTAGATATATTGTTTATATTATGTTTTAGGAAAAATTCCTCGAATGGTCCTTATGGTTTGGTCAAATTTCATCTTTAGTCCTTATCTTTTGAAAATTACATGTATAGTCCTCACCCTTTGACATTGTTTAACTTGGATAGTCCCTAAAATGGATGAAGGTTAAATTATCCAGTTAAGTATATCTAAAATTACTAAACTATCCTTATTCTAAAAAATATAATTAAAAATAAATAAAATTTATGTGAGCTCCACCCACGTCTTCTTCCACACTTCATCTTCCTCACCAATCACCTGTAACACCCCAACCGATGGCGGAATCATCGAGGTGTCACGTAGTGACGATTGTTCAAAAGCTCATGGTACTAAAATGTAAATATTTAATTATTGAATATTGTTTTATAACATGTGAAAATAAATACACGACAACAAAAATAGAGATAGTTGATTGATTTAATCTAAGTCCAAAGTTCTATGTGAAGCGACAAGCAGCTT
This sequence comes from Ambrosia trifida, assembly GCA_028751855.1. Taxonomy (NCBI): domain Eukaryota; kingdom Viridiplantae; phylum Streptophyta; class Magnoliopsida; order Asterales; family Asteraceae; genus Ambrosia; species Ambrosia trifida. The sequence continues at coordinate 5,030,609 of CM054125.1, read as the reverse complement.
ATCCTGAAACATGCACGAAAATAAATTTTGACAACATATGATGTTGGTGAATATTACCTAGCTTTGTACATATAGTATAAGTTGAAAAGCGGTACAATTCATGTGTCTAGCATCACCAAGGCATTATGTAAACACATAAGTAACCAAACAAGACAAGATCAAATGTAAAGTTGGTAAGGTAAAATTGATAATGAGCACCCTAACACGTGTCAAGTCTAAAAAAGCACCATAACATAAGTTATGTCTAAATGAGCACCGTAACATAAGTTACGTCTATATGTAAAGAGCACCATAACATAAGTTATGTCTAGATGTATGATTTTTGTATGTAAGCTACATTCATGTTTAAACATAAAGCACAAAGATAAACAAGACACGTATATGAATTGTAAATGAAGAAAAATGTATGTGTAAGTGAATGTGCAAGTTTTGTATACTTGTGCATGAATCACCTCAAAAGTGTAAAAACGAAAAAGGGGATAAGTAATACTCACAGTTCGCGTAATAACTTGAAACTCTACCGAACAACGTGATGTGAATTAGGATTATCCCAAAGGATTAACCTAAAGAAATAGATAATTTGTAAGGGAATGAACTTAGAGTCTAAGTTATCTAGGATACTAGTAGTTCTAGGGTTCCTGATTTGGGGATAAGTAATTGTTTAATTATTAATTAGGTAAATTGTTAATAAAAGAAATTCGGTAAATAATTAAATAAAAGACTATTGTAGGTTTTTGGTTAAAGATGGTCATGTTATAAGGTTTTAAGTATGAAAATATTTTTGATAAAATTATTTCCTCAAAAATTGAATATTTAGTATATTTATTTCTAGGGGAAAGTTAATTTGAGAACACCTATATTTCGTGCGAACCGTGAGAACGGCATCTAAAACCATTCAAATTTAAAATTTCTTTTTACACTTGTCTTTATTACTAAAATACAATCCCCAAAACACAATTTACGCGTAAAAATTCAAACGTATACGAAAATAATTTGTTTTTACACATGTGTAAATTTGCTGTTTATACATGTGCAAACTGTTTGATTTACACATGTGTAAAAAGTTAATTTGAAATTGTTTTTGCAAGAAAAGATGGATTATTTGGAAAGAAAATTCATTTATTAATGTTGTATTTTGATTATAATGGGATTTGTATTAAAAAAATTTGATTTTGATTGATTTTTGTACTTGTTCTCACGGTTCTCACAATATTTAGCGTTTTCAAGATAACCCTCCCTTTTATTTCTATTTGTCAAAACATAATTTTAATATCTAAAAATATTAAAATTAAAGAATTTTCAAATTAAAATTTATATATCTGTTCTAAATAAACAAAAATAATTTATGTAAAATTTTGGTATAAAAATATTGAAAAATGAATTTATTATGATTTATTTATGATTTAAAATAACAAAAATCAATTAAAAATATGAAACAAACGATTTTTTTTGAAATAAAATTTATTTCTGAAATGCTTATTGATCTACAAGTTTAAACTAATTTTTGTGAAATTTTATAAAGTCGTTTAGATATTTTTATAGAATTTTAAAGTTATAATTGAATAAAAATTGTAATATTTATAATATATATAAAATAAATGATTTTTGAAAAACTAAAAATTGTATAATGAAGTTTATCATTTGTAAATCATAAAATAATTTTTGTAGAATTTATAAGTCATATTAAGTATTTTTTAAATATATTATCGAGTTTATTAAACAATATATATACATAAAAAGGAACAAAAAGAATATATGTTGTTGGTGGGAATTGAACTCGCGTGTGCAGGGTTAACACCACACAAACAAACCAACCGATCCAAAGGTCAGTTTGTGTTTGGTTTTATTTTGTGTTAATTATAAACAGACTCTCCTGGGAGTCATCTTCCCCAAATAAGATAATAAAAACCCTAGATTTCTAAGTAATAAACAATTAGCAAACAATAACCCCATAAACTTTGGGGTTATGGATCGACGAGTATGCGGGAACAAAATCACGTATTTAATTGATACTTACAATGCTTCTATGATGCACGAACAATAAGTCAACGGAAAAGTCAAGTGATCGTGCTCCTTGGTTAATCAACGAGATTTAACAGGGATTGTGTGTAAGGGTTTCTTAATCGGCATAGTAGGGTCATCAAGGAACATCTAATTTATACAACCACACACGATTTATCAATTTGGTAAGTTTTGACCTGTTCTTCTTTTAAAACGCGTGATTGAGCCGAGTTTGGTAAGTTTTGATTAAGTTTTGCGTGTATAATACGTGTATGAATCCGTAAAAAAATCACGAGTCAATTAGTTATTTGTTTCCATATTATGATTCAATCAAAAGTCAACCCAAGGGAGGGTGTCTGGATGTGCATCGATCAAGAAGAAAAGGAAGGAGCAAAGCAAGGGTCTAGATGGCTTTTATATATTTTGTGTTGGGATTAAGTCAAGAAAGAGCTGTGGCTCAATTGGTTCAGAGTGTGTGTTGTTATGTTCACCCGGCTCCAGACTCGGGTTCGAGTCTGGTGGGTAGTTGTATTATTTTTTTTTAACAGCTGAAAATGACGAAGGGATTTGGGCCTGCAGGTGGGCTGCACTGGTTTGGGCTTCTGTTTATGTTAGGTTATGGATGGACTTAGTTGGGTTGTGTTAATGGGTTAGGATAGTTGGTTTATTAGTATAATGTCTAAAGCTAACATTATTATTATTATTATCATTATTTATTATTATTATTATTATTTATTATTATTATTATTATTATTATTATTTAAAAAAATAAAATGAAAGGTGACGGATGTCACATCACCTCTCCAAACCACCACCACCAACATCTCCCCAAACCACCACAAACAAAAACCACCACCACCTCCCTTTCTCTGCCATCACCGCCGCCTCTCCAAACCACCACCACCCCAACCAAAGAATTATCTCTAATGTTAGTTGTCGAGGAAGATCTATAAACCTCTGTCAATAAAACTAAAACATCTTTTTTTTTAAATATTCTAAGCAGGATAAAAAAAATTAGAAAACAAACTCTAAGCAATAGTTACAAATTCAAGTTGATAATTACAACATCAGAGTTGGGTAATAAAGAAAAGCAGAACAAATATGATAAATACAAAATACATATTTCATTTTGGCTTTGCGACCTTCAAATTGGCTTTACGACCTTCGATTTAACTTATAAAACAACGAATTAATTAGAAAGGGATTAGGGTGCTTGAGGTTCTTGGGAGGAATCAATGTTGAGGTGATGAATTATTTAATTTAAATGATGATGAAATGCAGAGTCACAATGTTGAGGTTATGCCATGAAACCAGAATGAATATAATGCGACAGGTGAGACTGTGTCTGAACAGTTGAATGCAGTTAGTACTAAACATTTGCTTGTAGGTGGCCGCTTTTGTAGACACTGATTAGGTTATTGACATTTGTGGGTCGACGGCGGTTGTGGTGTGGCAGAGAGATTATGGTGGTGGTTGTTTGTGGTCATGTTGTTTGTGGTCATGTTGTTGGTGGTGGTTTGTGGAGGTGATGGTGGTGGTGGTTTGTTTAGGTGATGGGTGAGGAAGGTGAAGTGTGGAAGAAGAAGAAGTGATGGAGCCCACATAATTTTTAATTATATTTTTTTTATAATAAGGGTAGTTTAGTAATTTCAGATCCACTTAATTGGATAATCTAACCTCCATCCACTCCAGGGACTATCTAAGTTAAACGATATCAAAAGATGTGGTCTATACCTGTAGTTTTTAAAAGATATAGACTAAAGGTGAACTTTGGATAAACCAGAAGAAGTATTCGAGCAATTTTCTCTATATTTTATAAATCACGTACTTCTTTATTCTTGTACTAGCTGATTACCCCGGGAGGGTCCCGGGGTTGAAAATCTAATTTTACGTGATAACTTATTGCAAATGGCTCAAGTTAACTAACCACAAAATCTCTCAATCATTGCATGTTCATAGTATTCTAATCAGTAATAACTCATATTCCCTAATCTAAAACCTAATCAGTAATCATCTAAAGAATCACTTATGTAAGCTGCAACTATTAAAAAACTCATCACATCTCTCTAATTTCTCACTTTCTAATGGCTCTTATAATTCCTAACCTAATCAACTAAACAAACACTTAAGTTGGAAGTTGTAATCATTGCATCTCATTATGCCACGTGGCATAATCAAGAGATGGTGAGGCCACCATTGAACGCCACGTAAACAATTATCAATTCTTTTCGGGAGCGTCCCGGGGTTGGAAAATATAACCATTCTAATAATACTAATACTAATAATTATTACTCTTGTAATTAAATAAATAAAAAAATAACCTTGCTATAAGGTGACACCATGTGTTGCCGTGTTGCACGATTCTTTCTCCTAACTTCTCTTGACGAAGTATACCTAGTAAAATTCAAATGATAACATGGCGATTGGGCTGATTTTCAACATCGTAGATAAAAACCTGGTTTAAAAGAAAAAAACATGATTAATGAATAACATGAACACTTTGTGTGTTTTTTTCCTGTATGAACGAAACCCCACAAAAAATAGTCGATTTTACCCGATTTTTATATAGGACTATGGTACTCGTTGGAAAGATAATAAAACGCTCTTTAATTTGGTGTAATTTTTTTCTTCAAAAAATCTCGTATATAAAAGATATAAACGTTTAAAAATTATGGGAGGAAACATGAGAGAGAAAATTTTAAATTTATTTTTAAATTCTTTTTTTCCTAAAATAACTCAATTTAATTTAGGGTTTTATGTTTATCTTTTTTTTTAATTAAAAAAGGAAATAGTTCAAAAACACTAAAATCTTTCAATTATGATGCCACATGGCACTCTCAAAGGAAGATTGAGGCCTCCATTGCACGCCACGTCAGCATATACGTTTTCTTTTATATATATAGATAGATTTTATATTTATTAGGTTTATTTTCAAACATGCATGCATCCCTACCAATCATCTTTATGTTAAAGCTAGATCATATCAAGGAAGCCTCTCAAGTCTCTAGACAAAAACAAAGTACCTTCTAGCTTATTGATAATCCACAATGCAAAATTGCCCAGTCTACTTTTCTTGATGAACAACGCATACACATAAGTTTCGAATAAACCTTCCAACTCTTGGAATTTATTCTTATTAACCCGGAGACAAAGGGAATGATGATATTTTTGGGTATAAAATCTTGTGTAAATTCATAGATAGAAAATTGTTTGAATTAGCTTAAAAGAGTTGAATATTGTGGTCACATGTTTACTCGAATTGTATCCTTAATTAGTGGAAGATCTACGTATGTAAAAGTTAATTGTATGATGATTAACTTGGAAGCCGTTGGTCAGTCACTCACTGGCGTAGCTTTTAAGGGGCGGGGAGGGGCGGCCGATCCCCCCGAATTTTCGCTCAATAGTTCCGATTATATAGTATTTGTATAGAAATTTTTGGGTATATATGGTTTCGACCCCCCGAAACTGGTTTTCGACCCCCCGAAACAAGTAATTTCCGACCCCTCGGTGACTTCCGACCCCCCGAAGTCTCGAGTCAAGCTTCGCCACTGCAGTCACTTGCATCTCAAAGGTTACTAGATCGGTAGAACCTACGGGGTTAGGAGAAGAGCCAAACTAGCTTAATACGAAATCTCATGTTAAAATGGATATAGAGTTGAGTTGGTACGAACTCACAACTTACAATGATTGTTTGTTTGTGTGTGTGTGTGTTATTTCAAGTCTAGTGTGTCAAGCTAACTATTCCAAGTTCAAGCACTTCAATTGAAGATCAAAAGTGAAGGATAGAGTTTGCACTATTGCATGTGAAACATTGTTCGTCCACATAAATATGGACCCATCGTATTGTGACGGTTAAACCATCACTAGCTAGCTTGTAACTTACACTAGTAAAGTACTAACTAGAGCACATGTCGCCGACTCTTCATTGATTGTATTTTGGATTATGGATTATATAAGGTATTTAGGAACCATACACCCTATAATTAGAATTCATACACCATGGCCCACATCACAGACTAACAGGAAGCTGCCACATACTCAAAATGTGATGTCATACCCCCTAAATATGATGTCACAGGGTGTATGAATCATAGAACCCTTATATAAAGGGCCACATGTATGTATGAATAATGATTAGTTTTATTTCCACACCTAGCTACTCTAGGTTGGGGTGGCATTTAATTAAGGTGGAGTGTAGGTTATAAATATTTTTCATACTCGTCTTTATATATATTTTTTTATCTGTAGGGATGTGTTTAATATTAACATAGGCTACAACTATGCAAGAGATGAACCAATCTATGTCGTACCTAATTAGTCAAAGAAAGAATAAAAGTTTATGGATAATAGTAAAATTATGGATAATGTTGTAACTATATTATTATTGTGGTTATTAACGAATAATGTTATAAATATGTGTGTGTTGATAAGCAGCTTTGATATTGGAATATATAGATACTAGCTTATTATCCCGGGAAGGTCCCGGGGTTGAAAAATTTAATATGATTTAATAAAAATGATAAAAGAAGAAAACTCAAATCACGAAAAGAGTAAATAACTTAAACATAATCAATCTTAGTTAAAAAAAACGTTTATTTAAAAAGTTAAAAAATAAAAAGCATAAACCATATTAAACATAATACAGTATTAAAAGGACAACATTCAACATATAATCATGTTCACGTAATTTAAAATATGTTACAATTTGACTTTGACTTATATAGATGTAGAATTCATGATCACATTGAAAACAAAAACACTTATTTCAATACATTGACTTTGTAAAGAAAAGCATATACGAATTTTCTTTGAATAATTGAATTTAGATTAATAAATGTTTATTAATCTAAACATAAAGCACTTTCAATAATAAACGAAGAAGAAAAAACTTCAAAGTCTTTTAAAAAATTTTAACACTTACTTCTTACTAAACAGAAAGAGAATTCAGAAACTTTTTAAGAATAAATGGTCATATATTTATAATGGCTACTCAATAATTATATATTAAATTAATTTGTAAATAAAATCTTCTATTTTAAATTAGAAAATATGCATATCTTCTTTTATTTATTTTTAGATAAATATTTTATTAAACTTACAGTAAACAAATAAATATTTAAATCTTTATGTTAATCCTTATACATAATTCGAAAACAATATTTATATATAGTATATATCGAAAATAATATTTAAATTTTAAATATTTTCAATTAGAAGATATGCATATCTTCTTTTATTTATTTTTAAATAAATATTTTATTAAACCCCTCACCTCAACGTGCCACATGACACATTCAATGGGGGGGGGGGGGGGGGGGGTTGAGGCCTCCATTGTCACATCATCATAAGTCAATTCATTTATTAAGACTATGAGGTGTGGGTTGGGGGAAGGGATTGTGGAGCTGATGTGGCACCCCTCCCCCAACGGGAACACCGCACCCCCCCCACCTCATCTAATAGTTATAGATTATAGATTCACCATATATTTTTCTCCCTTAATTTAGGCCACTTTCCTTCTTTTCTTAGGAAGTCACCTATTTTTATTCTCAATCACTTGTTGCATTATTAATTAAGAAATAGAGAGCAATCTTTGATATCATTAAATTTAGATTTGACACTTGCTTTGATCGACATTTCGGTTGATGTGTATTGATAAGCAGTTTTGACACGTGCTTTGATCAACATTTCGGTTGACAAGCAACTATTTAAAAATATTTAATACATTTTTTAAAAAAAGAAGTAATAAAATGCATTAAGAAAGATGTTACTTTTAAAATAATTAATAAATTCATAACACATGTTTAGCAAAAGTAATAGTGAAACTCCTACGTAATAGGTAGCACTTACATGACTATTTTCACTAACCATAACACATGTTCTTACCTATAAACAATACAAAAATCCACGTGAGTGGTAACGTGCTATTAGAGATGAAGCATTTCATAGTATAGAATCCATGTTATTCTCCTTTGCCCAATTTTCGGTCATCTCCAGAGTTGCACCATATTTATTCTGCCGATAGCGCGCTTATTAAATGGGTTAAAAACGCAATTGTAATATTATGTCGAGGAATATGAAACAAAAACCAATATAAAAACAAACAATGCATCTTTTCAAATAAAATTCAATGGATAACATGACGATTGACGACCTACATACACAAGAAAATGACTGCATTTTACTTTCAGAGTGGTTGACCATAAATCTACATCAAAACATGTTACAAAACTACAACAAAAGGTACACTTTGCCTTGTAAGTTGTTGGAAATATACGCCTTGTCTGTATGTATAAGTGTGTGTGTGTGTGTATGTATGTATGTTTGGTGTCCATCAATTCCAACATGAAGTATCATCTAATAACCTTTGATGCTGGTGGCGGTTACTGGGGAATCTGAACAATAATGGAAGCAATTAGGTATAAACACACGGAAATTGCTGCTCCGGCTACAAAATTACTGAGAAGTTGGCGGTCGTTTTTAGTGGGTATAAAAACTGACTTCAATGTGTTGGTTAGTTCAAAGATACGACAGGATATCTGCATAAGGAGAAAACGGATGTAAGGAATTAGATTTACTATCTTGTTTATTCATATAAAAAATGGTTAGGAATATTTTGCTCACCAAAACATAAATTGCAGTTGTAAGCATGAAATTCAGCAAAGGGTAATTTGGAATAAAAGACAGAAGCCATTTGGGCTGTCCATTGGGGATATCCGATCTGCAACATTCACGATTGTTAAAACTCAGACATTACACTCTAGTCCTTCAAAGATTTAGACTCTGGTAGGAACTAGGAAGAGGCTAATGGTGTAAAATTCTGGCATGATGCGAACCTAACACGGAATTCAAGGGTTTGGGTTTAGTCTAAACAGGTATGGGTCAATTTCTGATCAAGCCGGCATACGCATTTACCTGAACGGGTCAGGTTCTGGTCAACCCAGCGAGCTGCCACATTTTTAATTGATTGTGCTTAAAAAGTGTGACTTATATCATAAGTAAAATTGACTGGGTATTTTTGTATGCCAAATTTAAACATAATTGTTTTATATATGTGTATTTTTTATCATAAAATTATAATTTTAGAGCAGTAGTGCAAAAACAATTTCGAGTTAAACGGCTTGCGTTCAGGTCAATGTGTGATATATAAAGGGGGTTGGGATGAAGATGGAGAAGACCTGGGATTTCTGTAGAACAAGACTATCTATGGGAAAAAGAGAAAAGAGCTATATTCACCTTAGCCAGATATGGAACTGGGAAATGTATGTTTCCAAAGTGATTTTACCGAGCCACCTGTTAGCATATAAAAAAGTACAGATGGTCAAATCTGTAGTTAAGTGGATCAAATAGCACAGAAATGTACGTTCAGTTAATTTCATGAATTAAAATGGCATTAGGACATTAGGTAAAGAGAGCTTACGCAAAGAGGGTTAATGAATAATTCCTAAGTTCTTGAGTGAAATTCCGCAAGCAAATATACACACTGGGCGAAAAAAAATTGTTATAACACCAGAATACTATGGTGTTTCTGATAAACTAGAAAAATATATGTAAGAATAGAGTAAAAAATAAATTACACACGTTATAGGTATCCATGATGTGTAGGGATGATATTTGTTGTAAGTAACCTTGTCCAACTTGTATACATATTCATACCACATGTATCCAGCCTGAAAAGAATATGATGTAATAAGCCCACACGAAACTATATAAAAAAGACAGCCGGATTGTAAAGGCAACTCTCAGTGTAGGCCGGGTTGGCCTGCAGACACTTTTTATTATTAAATACTACAATAATAATCTAAATGTTTGGATAAACCACTTTAGGATGCTGATGCAATGGAAACACACTTACACACTTAGGGTGTTTTTCATAATGTTTAGTGTTTAACCCACTGGACCGCTTTCGACCATTTCAGTTTTAGCTAAATCTTTTTACTTGAACTGTTCGGGATAAAATAAAACCCAATTGCACCCATTCACATGTAAATGGGATGAAATTGTCACCTTTACATCTACAGAAAAATCGATGAAAAGATATATACGAACCAAAAGAGATACTGAAACAATGGATGCTTTAACAGAACGTCTCCGCTTACTGTCTGACTCCTCAAGTTTTTCCATCCATTTTTCAACCTGAGATCAATATAACATTATATAGTTTTAGCGATGATGTTTAATTAGTAAGCATATCTTGAGAGAGAGATCCGACTTTCAAAAGCTTACATTAGGATGAAGATATGCATATATCATTCCAATAATCCATATATAACGATCAAGCCCAGATCTGAAATGCCACTCGTGCAATCGAGGAAGATCTGGTTTGGCTGGATCTGTATAACCTGTGAAGGCATGAAATAATCTTAAGGACCTCCTGCGTAAATTATTCTTTTTACTATTAAAAAAAAGAAGGAATAAAGGAAACTGATTTCAAGAGCGTATTTTTACTTTGCTGTAACTGTATTCAATATGTAATACATCAAAGACTGTTGCACTATACCCAAAAAAATCTCACAATACACTATGAGCCTTTGAGGGAAAGACTCGAGTACTTTATTCAATAGCAAAAGCAAACCCTCATGCAGACAGTTTTCAGTGAGCAAGAATCTGAATGTTAAGCTTTAGAATAACTCTAGGTATAGGTGGCAATTTGACCCATTTAATTATGAATGGGTAGATATGTGTTATGTTATCTTTTACAGATCAAACGAGCAAAAGGATTATGTTCTAATGGGTTAAACATGTCAAATGGACAGAAGCCACATAAAGTATACTTTTATTGCAAAAGAAATCAAATAACTATTTAAATAAGTATAAACTTTGTAATCATACTTGACTGGCTTGTTTTTTGTCAAAAAAAAAAAATAATAAAGAAAAAAGACATAAAGTGTGTTCAGGACAAATGGACACAGCCCGTTTCAACACATACTAGAAAGTCCCAGTTTTTATCTTATACCCACGCTAAGTATGCCACCTCTACATATTAGGATGTACTTGGTAATGAGGTAAACTGACCTAATAAGAACGTCAATGGGCTCCAAATGAATTCAAAAATTCCAGGAATCTCCCAAACCAAGATAACCACAAGAAAGCATACAAGGATCTTTGTAATCATCACTGATCTTATCTCGTTATACTTGCTGCCAATAGCAAGTGCTCCATACACCATAAGAGTAAAAAGTGTGTGCATTGGACAGATGTAGTAGAGCATATAATCATTGTTAAGAATAACACAACAAAAAGCCACAAAAAAATTTAGCCTCCACATCATCTGCAATAAAATTAACAATTTAGGTGCATCCATAACATAAATCAACGGTAAAAGTAAATAATGAAAAATAGCGCTAGTAATTTTTTGTTTGGTCATGCATAGATGCTGTATTGCTGTTTTATCACTCATTATCAGTTGATCATGCATGAGTCCTTGTAACTCATGCTAATGTAATTTTTAAGAAGTGAGCTATTGACAATAAGAGGAGTCCTAAATTTCTTTTAGCACTCATAATCTCACATTATGAGCCAATGTAATTTTATTTAGCATGAAGTCTCAAGTAGCCAAGCTTGACTTTTATAAATTAAAACTTCTAGCTATATTAATTTATCTTCTTTATTTTCCTTTACCTTCACGATTTAATAATATGGATTCTCCATGATTGATTGCTTGGTATAATAAATTCAATTATATGAAAGATCCTTTCATTTAGATAAGGGAAATTTTGACAGGAAAGTGCAAACTTTCTCATCAGCCAACCAACAGACTAGAATTTTGACAATTTGATGTCCATTAAAACCAATGGGTTACCAATGGCCACGATACGAAAACATAGCAACTAGTAAAAATTAACCTGAGCAAAACGTGCAACACTGAAATCCTTGCGGATGTAATAGTATGAGAAGTTTCCAAAACCAGTCATCCAGACATATGCAGCAATAAACACACGGATAGCATTATATATCTCCGTAGCCGCAAAGTAATGATACATCAAAAAGAGAACCTGTCAAAATTACAGCAAAAAAAACAGTTTCAAGATAACATCCATTTTGTACTAGTAAAGATTGAGATTTCAGCTGGTATAGGTATTTAGCAATGTAACTAAAAATTTAAAAATTAATTTTATTAAACAAACATTAGTCAAGGGTAACAAAATAAAGAATTGCTTGCCTGCATCCATCCTTTCCATTCTTCAGTTTGATGTCGATTGAGGTAGAGTATCGATTTTCCAGAGAATGCTGATTTGTCACTGTGTTTCTTAAGAGAAGTCATTGCTGAAACTATTATAAGGAGAGCGTACAGGAACAGGAAAAGGTCGCGATTGTAGCTCTGCTCAAGAAAAAGTGTATCAACTAACACGCAACAATTAACATTTACACTTCAGGCTTACAAGATGATAATTTATGTAGAAGTGTAGGCGAAACCTTGGTAGATTCAACAATCAAACTGGTGCGATCACATATGTAGAAATAGAACAAAATTCCACCAAATTCTGACCTGCATAAGGTTGTGAAAATCCAATATTTCTGCATCAGCTTGAAGATGGGGAAAAAAACTTTAATATAAATCTTGCACCAGCAAAGTATAATGGCTTACATTGCTCTCAAGGTTGCCCGATTCTCAAGCAAAAACGAATCCTCCATTGTCACAAATCTACAAATAGATATGTGCATTATAGAACAAAGAAATATGGAACAAGAAAATAAAATCCACCAAACTGATTGACTAACCTAATTAAGTTAGCTTTAATGGAAGCAGCAGGTTGTTTCACTGAGGCTGATTTTGTGAGGCCTCCTTCCAGCAAAACAGCTCGGTCATCTTCCTCCTTTGTTTTGGTTTCCAATTCAACCAAATTATTGTCTGAGTGACTACTCACAGCAAAAAAAAAATGTGAGTTGTTAAGGATATCAAATAATCCTAAAAAGATAATAAACATTTTAACAGATGGGATTTAAAGCTTCCCTTTATTGGGTAGACACTTTGAGATACAAAGTACAGTCTTTAAGCCAAAGCAATCTAATTCTAAGTCTAACAGAACTGGATCTTTAAAACCTAATAAAATTATATCTCCCACCATTCCTCAAGTTTAAGAACAGATATTACTTATTGAAAATTGAAATATGAGAAGGATAGACCTAATCCTCAAAAATATACATTCTAGCAATGGGTAAATTCTGGCTACTACAAATGTCATCACTGAGTTTACCATTTATCTTTTATTAAGTGGAAAGTGTGATTATAATAGGGAATACATACTAGTTGGTATGATCACAATTCACAAGAGGAAGGAATTTATATCACATATTTAAATCATATGTCTATTCCTTATGGTGAAATTAGTGGTAGCTATATATTGTCCTTCTAACAGAGAAAACCCCAAAAAAGGTTGATGCAGTTTCGCGTGCGATCAAATGGCTCATGAACAATTGATTAATCAAAGACACTAAAACGAACCATAGGTTCTAAGAACAAAGTTCTTTTTAATAATCAATACCAAAAACTAACTAAAACATAAATCCTAGGTCCCCTTTTATAAGTGGAGAATCATGGTTCAAATAGGAAAGTAAATAAAAGCTAAAGAAATCAAAATAATTAATAAAAAATAATCTTCTAGTTAACTTGTAGATATTATTGCATCATACTCCCCCTCTTCGAAAAAAAACTCGTCCTCAAGTTTTGTCTTCGAACCAAAGCCTCCTGGATCAAAAGGAACATCAACCCGGTCCCTATTTACTATGATTATGACCCGCTTAAACAGTGTTATTTCACGAGTCATCTTGCCTGAACTTGAACCCGTACCACCAGGGTCGAATGGGGCAGTGGACCCTCTTCTGTTCGGTATTGACTTGACCTGCTCAAATACCTCAACCTCAACCAACTTTCCAAATAGAATCTTATTCCATATATTTACACACGTGGCATAGTTTATGTTGATACTATTCTCCAAATAATTTCCATTCATTAATTGCAACCCTTTAGTTTTAGACAATTTTTCACGTTGGCAGGTAATCCCATTTGTTGGGTGAAATGGGCTAATCACACGAACAGAAGCGTTGGGCCAGACATGTGATATATTTTTTATTGGGCTGCCCAACTTAGGAGATTGTAATGTACAAGCCATCCAATGCACGTGAGATCCATTGGCCTTTCCATCCAAATAATTTACAGTTGGCATGCAAATTCCTTGCTCCATTATCTTATCAATAGAAACCAAATCATCTCCTCCAATAATAATTGTTTCAATTTGACTTTCCGGATAATTAGTCAACTCCATCATAATCTTGCTCTCTTTTTGCACGGACCCTTCCTTTTGAATCTTCGAGAATAATCTATCTCCACACAACATACCATCAATATTATCATATATTTTACTCGCATTTTTTTCAACCGTGATATCTTTAATATTTTGAATTTGTGAGTAAACATGCAGACCTTCTTCCATGATTATCGGCTTAATGAAAGGATCTTCCATGACTAGCACATCACCCCTAGCCAATTCATCGCCACCGGTTGCTACAATAGCACCACCTTCAACCACTGTATGACCATCATTAGCCATCGCCCGGTCAGTGGAAGCCACCCCGTATGACCAAGAATACCATTCGTCGTCTCCGTATTCATCAAAACAAGGAGGCGAGGGATAAATAATGCTACAATTCCCTGGATACTCCTCCTTCTCACAGTTCTCATCCCGGATGAAAGCCTCTGAGTCGGTTTCCAGAAAATTGTAACCATCGTAGAATTCAGGATGCTCCTCTTTCCCAACGATATCATCCCAGATGACATCTTTTGAGTCAGTTTCCTGGATCTTACGATCTTGCAAATCGAACATGATTTTATCGTTGCCTCGGTCGGCGATTCGACGAGAAAAAACATAGTTCGCTTCACGCAGAGCCATTTGAAAACCAAAGCTCTGATACCAACTGATGCAGTTTCGCGTGCGATCAAATGGCTCATGAACAATTGATTAATCAAAGACACTAAAACGAACCATAGGTTCTAAAAACAAAGTTCTTTTTAATAATCAATACCAAAAACTAACTAAAACATAAATCCTAGGTCCCCTTTTATAAGTGGAGAATCATGGTTCAAATAGGAAAGTAAATAAAAGCTAAAGAAATCAAAATAATTAATAAAAAATAATCTTCTAGTTAACTTGTAGATATTATTGCATCAAAGGTTCTAGCAGCCAGGGCATCATTGTAAATATCATCCGCTCAAGTATGTTTAATAAGTCACATGTTGATATTTTAATTACCATAGAGTACAAGATAAGATAAGAAATTGTGGCAATTGTAGATTTGTAGCTATATTGTAAACAACATATGGCAGGTAACATGGTCATGTACCAACAAGGGTAAATACTAAAAACAAATCTATTAAAGATCAATCAGTTAGTCAGTTGTCAACGATTAGCAAGCACTATCAGTGTAACATTCTAACTTCAACTCCTCAATGGTCCTACGTTCCTAATAAATGAGGTTTATAGTTTGCATTTGGTATGTCATGAAAACTAAGTTGGTTACTTTGTTGTTGCATTTGTAAAGCACACACAACTAAAAGGAGCCATATTCCAACATGCTTCTATCCATTAACAATGCAAATTATGCAATTAAACAAGCCTAACACAAAGATCCAAAGACCAGTGCATAGGTACACACAAACAAACAGAGAGAGAGAGATGAAGCTGCATAAGATTAAAGCGCTTACACTTTAGATGGGCATGAAGGTCTTTTGTATTCCAACCATTCAGAATATATCCAAGCAACAAAAACAGGGATGACTGCAAGCAAAAAGGACACCTGCAAGACAGTATTAATATATTATAATACAGGGGTTAGGATCAAATACACAGTGAAAGAAAAATAGGAAGTCGTAGGAAGGGTATCAAACGGACTCCGATTGAACTCATTCAAGCGGCATTGGAATCGTCTTATCGAACCCTACGATGTTAGTTTTTAGGTCTTTGTTTTTTGGGGTTTTAGCTTGTAGTTTTTAGAATATGCGTATATCATTGTGTCTTTTATGTACCATTGTGTCTTTTTCTTATTTTCATCATTGTATCATTTTTCAATTCATTGTGTCTTTTTCTTCAGCATTGTGTTATATTTTTTGACACTGTATTATATTTTATGGCTCATTGTGTCATATTTCATGATCTATTGTGTTTTTTGTATCCTTCTCACCCTACTTATTTTTGTTAAACTGTGTAGAATAACTTGACCCTACATTAGTCATCAAGTGGAAGTCTCAGAGCCGTCTGACTTCACATTATTGAAGAAAAAAATCAAAAGCACAAAACCGTATAGCAACCACAACAAACGCAAAACATGGAATATGTTACTGGACTGATATGAAAACAAAATATATTGTCTACCACATATATCAACCTTACATTCGAATTGTGCATATACGTATAACTACATTTTACACGAACTCGCTACTCCAAAACTAAAACTCAAGCTTAACATGTGGTCCATGCAAGCCATTAACAGCAGCACATAGTATAGGCAATGAATGGAACCAATAGATTTCACCTTCTATCAAAAATGATTTCATATGACCACATTAATAATCAAAGTTCACAGAGTAATCAACAGGTCAATAGCAAAACTGGATCCTAACAACTACATTAGCAATAGCAATAAAAATATTAAAAGGTTAAAGGTTTACCTGGCCAGGTGTTAAAGGACCAGAAACAACCATTTTGGAAGCAGAGAACCAGATTAAGAATGAGAAATCAGCAATGGCAGAAGGAGAGAGCAGTAAGAGAGACTGGAATTGAATTCAAATCAAATGACGATGCATAAGCGCATCGATGATTAGATCGAGCAAGAGATCACAATGGTATAAATCTGTGTAACTGTATTAAAAGGAAGTGTAGAGAGAGAGAGAGAGAGAAGATAATGAAACCCTAACTACTACTGATAGTAGAGAAGAAGGAAAGATCTGAAGCAACAATAATAGTAATATTAATAATAATAATAATAATAATATTGTTAGATTTGTTGGGATTGGGGTTTTGCTTCAAGAAATGAATACAACAACACCGCCACCAATGGAGGAGGAGGTCAGGTGTCGCCTTCCATGTACGGAATTATTTTAACCACCCATCACGGCTTACAGATCTCCACTTTTTTATTATTATAATATTATTTTTATTTATTTTTTCGGTTGGAACCATCGTTTTAAAAAACGGTTTTTTAATTATACTCGATTTGGCTAAAAATGGTTTAACTGGTTGAACCGCATTGTACTGGGAGGTTCAATCGGGTTGATTACTTAGCTTTAATTTCATAAATTGCAACCTTAACACATTCAATAATTAAAAATAATCCAAAGATAATCTAAAGTTTTCAATTTTTTAAAAGTTATTCCTTAATAAAAAAAATAATCTAAAAATAACCCAAAAACTAACCTATGTCGGCACCGGTATAGCGGTTCAAACCGGTATACCGGACTTTATCGGCGGTATAAAATCGATACCGGTTCTCATATTTACCGAAGTGGTTCGTACCGGATTTCCATCCAAAAACGGTAATACCGGTATAACCGGCCGGGATTTACCGGTTTTTAAAACATTGGTTGGAACCAAAAACCAAATTTGTAATTCGGTTTAGTTTTAAAGGTTTTGGTTTCGGTTTGGTAATCAGTTTGAATCGAATATTGAACACGCTTAAATCTAGGGATAAATGATAAGTGGATCTTAATCTGGAATGCGTACTTGAGTATGACGGTGGTTAAAAATTATTCTGCAAGTATAAGACTACATGGTATTATGTATTTATGTGATACATGTTCAATCACCCAAACTCATCTATATGTATTGAAACCGAAAATATTAATGGTATAATCCTAGTATAATAAATGATATGTTAGAATTGCTACGAATATAAAAATTACTAAATTTTAAGAAGTGTAGTTGGATATTTTATTTTTTGAAGTCAGTTTTTTAGGTGAGTTTAAGATGGGGATTGTGGTATTGTGCATCTTAACAGGTAGTTTTCAACTATATAACCTCATAAACGGGTATATTCACAAAACCAATAAGTAATGTGTAATGAGTATCAGTAACGACTTGGTTCTTAATCATGTATGAGTTAAAGAAAACGTATCATTCATGTATTACCTTTATACATTTTATTTGGCATATGGTCACACATTTGTTTGGCAGTTGGGACATTGTCAAACAATAAACAAGGTTAGTAGCTTTATAAGCAAGGTTATTAGTTTGGTGGTTATGATGTGCTCTTTTAATATTAATTAATTAAATTTTAGGTGTTATATTGCTTTCTTATATGCTTGGGGTCTACTATAATACTCCACCAAGAACATTAGAAAATTTGTTTCATAATAAATAACATGTTATTAGTTTAACTATTTGAAAACCACATGTTCGATTTCACAAATAAACATTTTTCAGAAAATTTGGTTTGTTTACATGAAGAGAGTGATTTAGTAATTGTAAAAAAGTTACATAACTTTAAGTATTAGTTTCTTAATGGTACTCTGTTTAAGCAAAAAATAAATAAAATAAATAAATAAATTGTTAGATAGATGCTAAAAGTATAATTAAAATTTCATAGGTATATTATGGCTTGTAAGTTACATAGTATTATTTTATATGAATATCGACAAATCAGAGGTGTCACGGTTTTATTTCATCAACAAACTTTCATTCCCGGACAAAGAAAATTACATTAAGATAACGGGCAGGCGGACAACAAGCTACGCCTTATATTATTTAGGTGAAGATGCTATATTTTAATTAAGTTTAATATACATCCCTTATATAATTAAGTGGTTAACAAAAAAAAAAGTTATTAATCACCCTCCAACAAATATTATTATTATTATAACATTGAAAAATGATTTGATTTTAATTATACTAACGTACATTAGTACATACATAGCCAAAATAAGTTTCTTTATAAGAATTGCATTATTTAAAAGAAAAAATATTGTTTACTACTTTTAAAAGTAATCACAAAATTGACAAATTACTGAATAGAAAACTATTATTTAGTATTTACTAAAAATAAACATAAAATCCACATCATTTACATTTGTTCAATATCAATTTTAATATATGGTTGTATAAGTAACATACCAATGTTTAAATAGACCATTTTATTTCACGAAAGCTACATTAGTAGATAGTATTATGATTACTCCAAGTCAACATACACTAACCCACTGGATGTTCAACAATAACTTAAACTGCCTAAAATACCATTTGACATCCAAATCTTTTAAATTTCCATTGGACTTCAAAAGGCAATGGTTAGTTAAACATAAGTTAAAGTATGACACCATTAAAATTTCATATGTCAGTGCTTCTCCAGTCCCATACAACATCGTATGGCACCGCCGCCAAATCTCCGCCCTCCGGAAGCTCAAAACCCCGCTTGAAAACCGCAATCTGTGATGCAAACCCAGGTTCTACACCTTCAGCCCCACCAACCCCACTAAATCCAACACTGTAATTGTGTTTGCCAGCAAGATCAGCCGCCCAGACCTGGAATTGCTCTCGGGTCCACTCGAATTTGTGGTCGAAGTTGCGAAACTTGATTGGTTTAGTTGAATTTTTGTCTTCGTCGTCTTCTTGAGTTTGAGTAGTTGATTTTTGAAGGATTACATTGTACTCATAGTTTGGAGTTGACACAATAAGAATTTTTGGACAAAAGGAGCTCAACACCACATTGCCGAATAAAGTTGCTTGATCTTCATACATGTGCTCAATCACCTGCCATGAAGTTATATTAAATCGGTCAAATATCCATATGATAATTAATCAACAACACATATGATGCAGCTTTATCGCGTATTAAAAATGTTGAGAATCAACTACCTCTAAACAGGTTCCAATATCACAGTCGTACAATCGAGAATCAAAGGTAGTGATCGAACCATCTAAAAGAAGAGCAGATTTGAGATCACTACTTTGCACTGGATTGGTAGAATTGCTAAGCTTGGAATGAAGGGTCTGTACAATAAAACGTAGAATATCAAACTATGCAGCAAGCAAGAAAACCGAAAGTATGTTTTATAAGTAGAGCTGGCAAAATGGGTGGGTCAGACCAACCCGCCAACGCTTCTATATTTTTCTAAACTTCTAAATATATGTGCTAAATTAATATAGGACCTTTTTTATTTGTACGCGCTTTTCAGTTAATTTTAATCCCGTTTGACCCGTTCAAGCCAGACCTGGTTGAATCGATCCAGGTCTGTGAATAAATAATATGGACCATAATTGCCACTCTTTACAATGAATACCAGTCCTATATATATCTATATATATATAGATATATATGTATCACCTTTGCTGCACGAGCTAGGGCTTTTACTGATATGTCAACGCCAATAATTCTTTCAAGTGAAGTTGGATAATCCAATAATGAGTCCAATAAGCTTCCAGAGCCACAACCGAAGTCAACCTGTCAAAATACCAATGATAACCTTATACTCTTATAGCAAATGTTAATTTCAGAGATTTGAAAAGTTCCAAGATTTCTAAATATACCAAAAAAGTTGCACCAGATTCTTTAATTTGTTGCACTGCATAATTAACACGTTGTTTCGATAAAGAAGGACTAAACTGAGCTTTTTCCATTCTATCTTCCAAGGGTTCGGTAACCCGCAGCAAAGTTATGGAATATTCCAGGCTGCACCTACCTACTTTACACAAAAGTAACGAACTAAGATCTAAAAATCTATATAATAAAAAAGAAGTAATGACGGAAAGTTGTGCAGTTTCAACCTATTTATGTGAAAATGGGTCCACTTTGGATTATATTTAACTGATAACATAGTAACAAGTATATTACAAACTTCAGCTTAAAGAAGTGGTCAAAGGGTTTAGAGAGCACTGTTAAATATATGAATTGTTAATTAAATAAATATTTATTATAATCAGATTTACATATTATTTATTAGTGTAATTTATAACCAAATCCAAGCCGCCTATTTTACCGCCTATAAAGCATGCTTATCAATAGCCTCATGTTATAGACTGGAGGTGGAAATGCATCCATGTAGATAATTTTTTGAGGATCAAAAAACGCTGGTCCTAGCCGTGTTGGGTTGGGTTGGGCCACCAATTTTTTTTTGAAGATTACAGATGATTCATGAATTAGAACATTTTAAAAGATTGAAACATTAATAACACTTTAAAGCGACTTCCAACCCATTTGACCTGTTTCATTTGTGTGGAGTTTTAGAATAACCAGTTGTAAATCAAATCTAACCCATTTTCAAGTAAACAGATGAAAACCAACTCTATAATGAACCACTAATCAATCTCACATGATGAGAGTAGAGACAGAACCCGTGCAGGATCACCATTGGCTGCAAAAATCAATTCTGGAGAAGGCAAATTCGCTTTAAAGCAGGCCGATTGATCCACACCCATCTGGGCCACAACTACTTCTAATTCAGGGATAACAGCCTCACTTCCCAACTCAAATTCAAATTCCTCATTTTTCTCAAGAATTTCTTTTTCTCCTTCCTTAACCAAAAACGCACTGTAGGATATACACACTAAACACCCAATTGATGCTAAAACTTCGGAGTCCGGACCTTCTATATTATAAGAACATTCAATATCCATACTATTTGATTGCTTTGTATCATTGATTGCTAATAAGTTTTCATGCACCAATGAGAAAAGATTCAATTCCTTTGAGATATGTTCAGGATAGAAGTCAAGATCAAGACCATTTCTATATGACGTTAAATCCTCTTGAGAAATGTTTAGTTTCTTTAAGTAATTATTCAACCATGAAAGGATTCTTATAGAAGCATTCTGGATAGCATCACTTTGTTTCTTGAATGACTCTTGAGGGTAACAATGTAATATCAAATTCTGACCCTTTGAATGTATTTTCACTTCACATCTAGAAGTTTCTTCCGGCGCATCCTTACTAACAATCAAAGAGAAAACAGGTTCTGGTAACCGGTGCTGGCGGCAGAATGTACAGAGAATATCCCGTGGTAATAAACCCCTCCAATTACTCCGGGTCCCGAATTTGGGAGGCAATTCAGCTGCAAGTACTGCCTCACGTGATAACTTATATATACCAGTGGGTACCTTATTCATAAGTAACCTGAACCACAAAAAGAGAACCAACTTCAAGATTTGACAAAATGAAAATGGAGATAGCAAAATGAGCAGATCATGTGAAGGAATCATGTCAAAAAGGTAATATTTTTACGAGTCGGGTTGTTTTTGCCCAAAATTTCTATAAACAGTTGGTGTGTCAGATATGATATTAAAAGTTCAAATATTAAAATAAAATGACTTAAGAGGTTTTATGCAATAAAGATTCACTTTGGACTTTTAACACGTTTCCTTTCCAGCTAAATTTCTAAACTTAAAATGTTTACCCGTTAGAGATAAACGTAGCCCAGATTGACCCATTCCTAAGAAGATGGTCGAAAATGCAACCTCCAAAGAAAGTAATCCAAAAGCAAAAGAATGAGGAATAAGAACCTATAATATGTGCGGGGAGATACGTCTTCAAGGAAAAGATCACAAGACTTCCACAAGTATCCAAGAGTAACCAAAATTGCATCCCCATATATATCCTGACCAGATAGATAACTTGCCCTTGCATTTAAATGTGAACCATCTTCAAAATCTCCTTTAGCCCACTGGTACGAATTTGGAGCATGAGTATACAACCTTGTTTCTGAAGAAGCTTTTCCAATGCACCTTGGATATAGAAAGGCAAATAATAGAAAGTAAATGATATTTTATTGAAAATTAAAAAAAAAAAAAATTATAAAAAACAAAATCTACTGATTCCAAATGTTTCTTACAAAAAACCCCAAAATCTGTATCAAACTAATCATGCAGTCTATAATCAATAATCTCCAGCATATAGAGTTAATTAGTTATTGTAATGATCAGTTTGATACACGTATCTATCATTCTATTGGTACAATAATACACACACATACAAATATATCTAAGCATCACTCACTAGTCACTATTTTTATAAGCATTTAGTTAAATTAAGTGTACATATTTAGAGAAGTGATTGCATGAGGATGATAAAGTAGCAAAATTTAATATTCCCATTAGTGTACATATGTAAAAGTAACTTTGTACAATTTCATAAATTATTTATGCTTCAACCCAAACCACACACAAGTGACTAAGCGCTAGAAGGTCATTCTTTACCTCAATTTATGTACAGTGCTAGGCTCAAGTAACGAAACTAAATCAAATCTTAACCCTAATGAACAGTGTATATCTAGAATGTAAGATACATGCAATATATTTAACATACTGGAAATGAAATGCATATAATAGTTGTTTGCCATACCTGGAAAGCAAAACCATGGAAGCGTCTGCAGCTCCAAGTTCTCTAGCGATAGCATCCATGTAATATGTATTTGCATTAACATCTAGAGTCAAAGGCTCAATAACCTTTTCAACCATATATGGTATACGAAGAGCTTTAACATAACTTTCTTGATCACAGTTAATTTCTATAGATTTTAAGACATCAGGAGGGTATGGACTTGTTCTTTTCAACGACATAAACTCGTTAGAAATGAGTACAGATTCAGATAACCTCGTGGCAGCATCCCTAATTATTGACATTACTTCCAATGGTTTTGACTCAACCTCAGGTTTAATGCGCTTACACAGATTAGAAAGCTTTGAATCATAAATGAGCATCACAGAAATGGGGACAAAACCATTAAGGGGGCCCGCTCTCTGCAATGCTGCTCGGAAGTGACCACTCAGTGGATGACAAATGGAGTAGAACTGTTGACAGAATCAAGAACAAAAAATACATTATATCATGGAAGGCGTTGAATGATGTTTCATTAAATAAAAAAATTGAAAAAAAAACCCTACCTCATCTGAGAACAAATAGGACAGGCGGGAAACCAATTGATCTGATGCGTTTTCAACAGGAGGATCACTCAACTGCAAAAGAAGAAATAGCTACACACTTTAATATTGACTCAAATCAACATAAAAATTAAAACTGTTCAAACATATCCTATAAAAATTTAAACTATAAAATGCTCTAGTATGTCATTTTCCATCTTTTCAGTTTTGACTTCATGTAAAACATTAAACATGTCTTTGACACTCTTACAAGATAGCCTTTTGAACAATTGAACTTATAAGATTTGACGCAATCAAAAGAGCACAATAAATCCAAAAAGACACAAAAAGAAAAAAATTCATATCACACCATTTACACAATTTGAATAATTGCCAATGGTACAGTAAGGTGTCACATTTCAAGATTTGTTCAAAAAACAGGTCACATTGTGTTGCTGTAATTAATTATTCACATGATGAACCATTTGCATCCAAAACTAAATAACAAATAAGCAATCAATATAAAATTCTCATGTCGTGCTTTCATGCATACAAAGCTTAAATAACAGAATCGAGCCTCCAGGCATTTTCCCTTCGCCTCACGAGGCGCCTCGAGGCAAACCGAGACATAAGCCCGAGGTGGAATTAAAAAATAAATATAAATTATATATCTTATAAAAAGTAAAATACCAACTAATTTCATCGCCAGAAAAAGACACCGAATGTTTGAAATTGACACAAAAAGTCTAAAACATCAAAACACATCAAAACCCCATAAGGCGCGGCTTTTCTTAGCACCTCATCCCTACGAGGCGTGCATACAAAAATACCCCTGAAAAGCCGCCTCATACCTGTTTTCTGGCCGCCTCGCCTCAAGGCACACGCTCAGCCGTTTTTTTAATAATACATGCATATAACACTTGAGATCATACAACATAAACATCATTGCATGAACACAAAAACAAAAAACATACTCTTATAGTCAACACATTGATCATAGAAAGTATCAAACCTTTTCTAGGGCTTTTTCTGCAGCAGATTGCATAGCCTCTTTCTTTCTTTTGAAGACATCTGACATAACACTAAACTCAGGAAGTTCCAAGTTGCAACGGTATAAGCAAGGGCCTTTTTGTGGAATAGCCAGTCCAGGACATCCATTTGATGAATTATCTATAACTTCTTCTATATTATAACGTGCCTTATCCCCAAATCTTTGGTGAATTTTAGCCTTAGGGTTGACAATTTCTTTCTTTGCTGAATCTCCTCCTACCATTTTATACTTTGCTAATATAAAATAACCCTTTCTCTTGTTTTCTGACAAGATTAATTAGCAGCTGCATGCATCAAACATACATATTTAAGTTACCAACATAAACATGAGCTCATTTCTTGAAAGAGTAATTTAATTTTAAATACAACTCTGCTTGGGTTTGAAAGAAATATGTATGCTGATGTAAACCAAATGATACGGGGTGTGTTTGTGTGTAAGCATATATTTAAAAAAAATAAAATAAATAAACCACCAACATTATATATTTCATAATTTACAGATTTAATATGCATGATATATTACATATTCACCCTGCAACCTAAGTCTTATCATGATTTGGCCTTTACTTGTGCCGTCCATATTATTCTCAATGAGAAGAAAGTAACTTTTTCTGTCTACTTGTGTTTTTAACGTTTTATCTTTCAAAATCACAACTCATGAATCATAAGTTTGTTTATTAATTTACCTTTGTTTCTAATTTTGAAAGAAAATTGTTTATTTTTATCAACCAAATTTACACTACTACAACTTATCATTGACTTTAACCTGAACATCCACCATAAAAACCCAATATTGCATTCGCATTCCTGGCTCGATCAATTTAAACCTAAAGGTAAATTTAAAATTGAGGCCCATTTACATCACGTGGTGGATTACTCATAGTTTTAAAAAAAAAAAAAAAAACGGGTGAGGCGAAGCAAGGCGCCCAAAAAACAAGTATGAGGTGGCGCCTCAGGTAGTTTGGTTGTATGTCCACCTCATAGGTTGAGCCGTTAAGAAAACTCGTGCATCAAGTGCACCTCCGGAACTTTTGATGTTTGTTTTTTTATGTTTTGGACCTTGTGTCAATTTTAAACATTCCATGTATTTTTAATGTGTGTTTTTTGAATTTGATGATGAAATTAGCTAACATTTTATTTTTTATAAGATGTTTATTTTTATATCTATTTTTTAATTCGGCATCGGGCTTACGCCTTGCAAAGGGAAAGCGCCTCGAGGCTCGATTTCGTACTTTTAAACCTTGGGATTACTATACATTTATACATATCACACAACAAATTAATCAAGAAAAGATAAAACTTAGCTGCCATTGTAAGAGGACACAGTCAATACTACTCAATAGAACAAACAAACTAACTAACCCAAACATTTAGTTATGTAATAAAACATAACCTAAGAAACAAACTAAATCATCATCATCATACTCAGTTAATCCCACCAATAGCAAAAGCTAAGGTAGGGTCTGAGGAGGGTAAGATGTAGACAGCCTTACCTTTACCCCTAAGAATAGAGAGGCTGCTTCCAATGAGACCCCCGGCTCGATAGCGGTTTTGTATCAAGCCTTGGACATAAGGCACCTAACACTTAGCAACCGAGACAAACCCGATTGGTGCATGTACCCCCTTGTCTTTTGGCTATCAACGTCACCACCTGATGCATGATTAACCGTCCGTCATTTTTAACGTTATTTTCACGAAATTAGTAAAATAACGTTATTTAATAAACAAACTAAATATACAAGAAAACCTATAAATCTCCAGAATATTAAACAAAATATCTACATCTCTTACAAAAAGCATAAGAAACCCTAGGAGGCCTAAAACAGTGAAGCTAAAGCCGATGAGACGACTCGAAAAGAGATCAAACGCAATAATTATGTAATCAAGCAGCACGTATCGATACAGAACAGAACAGTAAGTTATAACATTCATAATATAAGGAAGATTAAGTACGAACTAACGCTAATTTATAACCCTAGTGATGGAAAGAAATAAGGACAAGTTATAGTTACCTTAACATTTGCAATGTAAAGAGAGGGAGATTGGAATAGAAACCACCGATCAAGGATTTTGTGGATAAAAAGATATATTGAATGATTCGGTTTTAGATTATTAGCGCTTTTTTTAAAAGAAAAATTCGATGCTATTGCAGAGTGGAATGGAGTGGAGTGGGGTTTGGTTCGATTTCCAAAAGAACAAGGAAAGGTGTTGTTGGGGTTTTAGACAGGGCAGAGGGAAAAAGCGTCCTGGGTTTTTTGGTCCATAAAAAATAATATTAAATTAATATGTAACTTAGTCTTTAAAACGTATAGAGTAAATTATCAAAACCGTCCATATAGTTTGGTCAAATTTTCCACTCCAGCTCAATCTGGACCGGGTTTTGAGGGTAAGTGTTGGGCTGATTTGGGTGCCAGTTCTGTTGGGTCGGGTATGGGCATGGTGGGGTGTTCCACCAAGCCCATTGTGGGTAAGAATTATGTTGAAAGGCCCAATAACTCAATAAGTACCGGGTTGTGGTTGTCAACGAGTGCCCCTTTCACGGCTGTTGTTGTGTCCCCTGTAGGATTGATTTCTGCCACGTCCCCACCCTCGATAACTGTTCTGTGGAGGCTACTGTTGCGGATTATAGGTCGGGCCAGGTTGGGGCTGCTGTTGTAGGGTTTGCGAGGGTGCGGCAAGCGTGACAAGAACCGAGGAGGCAGGCTTATTACGAGCCTCTAAGCGAATCACCTCATCTTGTAACATAGTGCACACAATGTCCCAATCGGCTTGTTGGGAGTTTATCAGAGATGCAGTGGTGTCAAATTCGGAGGACAGGCCCCGGACCAGCTGTAACACGAGCGGAGACTCTGTAACAGGGTGGTCAACATCATGAAGCTGGTCAGCGAGTTCCTTTAGTTGGCGACCGTAGTCTTCAACGGAGCTGCAGGCTGCAAGGGTGAGATAGACGAAACGGCTCTCTAAAGCGGTCGTTTTGGCCTGTTTGTTGCTGAGAAAAAGTGTTTCAAGTTTTAGCCAAGCGAATCTGGCCGGGGTTGTGGTGTCTAAGATCCGGGGTAATTAATCATCTGACACAGTGATATAAATCCACTGAGATACTAGGGCGTCCAGTTCGTTCTAGGTTTCATACGTGGGGTCCGAAGACTCAGGTGGGGGTGGCCATCAATGTGGTGCATGACTTTATAGGCGGTGGCATGAAGTTTGAATAGTTGGACCAAGAGGTGTATGTTACTTTTGTACCATCGAGGGTCCTGATTTTGGTCTGAATGTTCGAAACTGAATAGGCAGGGTGTAAGGCAGCGGATTTGGGTTGGGTGGGAGTGGAGGATTCTGGAATGTCATCTTTAGTCGTGGTGGTATGTGGGTTTGATGGTAATGGTTGAAACAGGGAATCGGAACAGGGACAGAAGCCGAAGCCGGACCAGGGACGATCGGAAAAAAAACAAAGAACTAGGGCCGACGAGATGAAGGTGGGGATAGAGTGGTAGGGGTAATCAGAACCGAAACTCTGATACCATAAAAGATTATGTGGCTGAATAATTTTGATTATTGTTATTGGTTTACAAAGGCCATTTAAATAGGGATCAATACAATGATAATCCTACCTCTAATTTATGAAATAGAATCATAATACAATTACAAATAATAAAAGATAAATATAAACATTCTTCTAGAAACTATATCGGGTAAGAACAATATCCTCTACATGACAATGAGTTTTTTTTTCTAGTCTAGCACCATCATCTCAATCATGATACTAGATTAGGGAGACATGACGAGGTATGTCCGAGCTCACTAAAACCGGTCAACACCCGATATTATTTATATTATTTTCATACTAATATATTATTTATTACTAACCCAATAGCGAGGCCAAAACACAATGTAGCTTTTATTTCCTCTACATGACAATTAGTTTTTTTTCTAGTCTAACACCACCATCTCGATCATGATACTAGATTGGAGGGACATGACGAGGTATGTCTGAGTTCGGTCAAACCGGTCAACGCCCGATATTATTTATATTATTTTCATACTAATATATTATTTATTACTAACCCAATAGCGAGGCCAAAATGCAATGTAGCTTGTATTAAGCTTACCGGGCTCAGGGTTTTATGGAGGAAACCCCCTAACTGGGCTTGGTGCAAAATGGGCTTTGTGCTCATTAGGTTAAAGGTCCGTGATGGTGGCCACGAGTTCCCTATTTAAAAGGTTCACCTCTAACCCTAGGGAATATGTTGGAACCCTACCACACTTTTTATGTCTATAATGGGAGGAAACTCATGGAAGTCGCCTCTGTAACATCGCAAAATTTTCCCCAAAATTTTAATACATAAAAAGCCCTTATATATATATATATATATATATATATATATATATATTTTTATTACACCTTTATCATTAATATTACACAAATGTGCCTAAGTCTTTATTTATCCTAACTCACAACTTATATACATACATAAATGTATATAAATAATAATAATAATATGATTCTAAATTCTTTTTTTTCACATACAAGATTTTTTATTTTTTTTTTAAATAAAGCCTTGAGTCAAATAGTCAAAGTCCTAGTCAAAGTCTTAGTCAAACAGTCAAAGTCTTAGTCAAATAGTCAATTCATCATAAAACCTTACTTTATGGTGTTGACCAATTTTAATGGCTAATTGACTCCAAAACTAGTATAAAAACCCACCTATGACCCATTATACTTTGCACCTCTAAATCGATTGTTTCAATCCGATTAAACTTTCCATCATACCTTTCTTCTATAGTCTATTACTTCTACAATTGAAGCTTTGATTATAAGCTCTTGTAATTGACGAATTGGAAGCTTGATATTCTTTCTTTTTCGTTTTCTTCAATTTGGACTAGCTACGTTGTTGAGTCTTTGGGATTCGCCTCGCATACATTCACAACACATTATTCTATTTTTTTTACGAGACATAACATTTTGCTAAGGTGAGTTTTACATAGCCCCTTTTCTATTTATCACCATTTTTGGGGTGAAACATGTTACAACAATATTTATGCAATTCAATCATCAATGTGTCTATGTGTATTTCTATGTTGCATTATGTCTTGAACATGACTAGGGTAAGCACAATTCTAGCATAAACATTCATCAGCCAAACGGTATACATTGATAGATCTATTGGACTGACAATCCCACCCGGATACGTGCCTCCTACAAAGGTAGCGTGGGTGTTTGTTACTGCAATATAAACGAGTGAACCATGAGCGTATGGGATGTACCACAATACAACAGTCACAATGGTTGATTATGCACTCGATTTACTTCTAGTATGTTTTCACATATGGACTAGATTGCCATGACACATGAATTGCACAACAATTTTATTCGATTATCAAAACCTATGTAATTCTCACCAACTTTTGTTGACCCAAAATATTTTCAACTTAACATGTTTCAGGTTCTACTTGCTTGAAGATTTGAATTAATGCTTGAAGATGTGTGCATAGTTTTA
This sequence comes from Ambrosia trifida, assembly GCA_028751855.1. Lineage (NCBI taxonomy): Eukaryota > Viridiplantae > Streptophyta > Magnoliopsida > Asterales > Asteraceae > Ambrosia > Ambrosia trifida. The sequence goes on along the minus strand of CM054125.1, from coordinate 5,000,230 downwards.
TTCAATTTGATGTACGAATTCTTGTAGAACAATTGTATGTAATTTATTTAAATCATATAATAAAATCTATTATTTACCATGAGCTATTGAACAATCATCAATACGTGACATCCCGATGTTTCCGCCATCGGTTGGGGTGTTACAGCCTCCATCCCTCTTTCTTTCCATTTTCTCTTATTGCAACTCTGGATCTTGAGGACATAGAAGACGAGGTTTGGTATCGTTCACCTTCCTCGTCGCTGGAATATATACCCATATAGGTTCATGTTTCTTCATGGGTATACCGGGTTACCTTTACAAAAGTTATTTATTAGAGATTTTGTAATCGTGTCTTTTTCGAAATATATCGTTAAACTTTCAATCCCATATTTTTCCCTTTTAATTTTTTAGAAGTTATGGTGCGCATACGAAGAAATTGCTGATCTTGTATGTTATGAAGCCCATATCTTCTGTCAACTAAACACTCTCTAACTGAGGCTATGTTTCGACAATGTAAATTTAACAATTTTTGGGGGAAGAGAACAAGATTTTGATATTTGTCCAGGTTTTGATCACGATAAATCATGGTAACCATATGTGTTACTGCGTACGCAACGCAATAGGGTGTGTCCTCCTGATGCCACACATCTTTATAAATGTGACCAATCGTGCACTCGAATCCCGCATGCACACTGCACAAACCAAAAGTCTGGATTTAAGGTAAAAAGGAGAGCATTTCGATCAATAAAGTTGGTTCTTTTATTTGGATTGTTGATCATATACTTTCACATAAACACCTCATTACATATAGTGATACAATCATGTTGATTTCACCATGCTTATCATTACATCGACAATTTATACTGTTTAATGCTCCTTATTACTTTCACACCAAGTGATACATGCAACACTTTTTTCATCCAGTAATGCATCTCAGTGGCGGATATATGAATTTTAAACAGGGGTTCACTTTTTTAAATGCTCTAATTTCATATGACATAACATAAAAAATTTCGGGTCGGTTTGGTGGTTCGGATTGGGTCAGTTTGACGAGGGTGATAACATGAAACTGATTTCCTTTTGAAAGGATCCAATGGACGATTAGCTTAATCTATTTTCAGCTAGTTAAGGATGATGATTTAACACAATAGGTTAAAGATTAAATCACTAAATTGGTAAATTCCATGTTTCAACATCACTAAAAGTGGCTTAAAACAAGAACACACTAGAAATCAAGTAATTAACATATCTGAGAACGTGAGGGAGGCAGGGGCTGTTAGAATATCTGATAAAAACTTAAAATATTTTTCTGCTACACAAAATTAATAAAATGATCAAAAGCAAGGTGACCAACAAAACCATACCATTAAACTAAAAAAATTTAGAATCCTCAAACAAATCCACTAAAACATAACACCAAAAATAAAGACCTGGTAAAACAAAAATAAAAATGAAATCAACTCCAAGCCTAATTTGAACAACACAAATTCATGTTTACTGGTTTGATCAATTGCTTTGCCAAAGCCTTTATGGTCCGCAAATAATTGGTTTTCCACCATTTAAGAATTGCAAGTGCAGTATCTTTTTAAAGGTTGGGTAGGAAATTGAAGTAAATATACAACTATGTATGATTAAGAGAAAGAACCAATTATTGAGCAATGGACCGTTTTATGAAACAACTAGAAATGTTATGTTACTCAAACACAACTACAAGTTACACAACAAGAATTAGGATATAAGAACATGACTAGTTGACTACCTATAGATGTTTGAAGGGGAGGGAAATTGGAGACTGATGATGGGCAGAAGGAGGAGGGCGGTGGCGAGGGGTAGAGGAGAGGAGGAGGGCGGCGGCTAGGGGTGCTGGGATGGAAGAAGAGTGTTAAGGGCTGTGAACTGAAGTTTAATGTGTTTGGGATTGAGTTTGGATATGCAAAAATACTTTTGGTCATAACTGCTTATTGGCTTATGACTTTCTGAAAAGGAGTTAAAAAAGCGTTTGGATTAACTTTTGTAATGAGAAACGTCAAAAAAGTCAATAAATTGTTTTTTTAAATGTTTCGCTTAACTTATTGTGAAGATTGGTTGTATAGGTGGTAGATTTGTAATTTTTTTTCCAAAAGCCAAAAGCTAGGATTTCTGACTTCTTAAAAACAATGTTTCCACCCTTATTGAAAAGTCAAAACCAAAAGTGTTTTTGTATTACACAAACAACTTATTGGCTTGTTGAAAAAGTCAATAACTCAATAAGTCAATAAGTTGTTTTCAAACACAATCCCAAACACCTTCTAAAGTGGAGAGGAGAATGGGGTTGTGATGTTTGAAGTATCTGAAAAGTAAACAAAACCCTAAATTTGTATTATGTTAAACAGAAACAAAAAATGAAGCCATAAAGAATGGTTGAGATTTAAACATAAGATGTGTAAGTTAGAAGTGGAAGAAAACACCACTAAAGCACTTATTTGATTTGGTTAAAGGTTAACTTGTAATATATTTAGGGGTTCCATCAAAATTTTCTATATATAATAACACTAAAATTTTTAAACCGAACGGGTTCCTAGGAATCCCTTTCTGAACACTAAATCCGCCCCTGATGCATCTCACTCATCTTCCTACCATGTTACACACCACAATTACTCACGATACCATTGTGTTCCCGAGTTTCATTTAACGAAGGAAAAGAAAGGATTTGGAAGGATGTTTGGAAAAATCGTGTTCCAGAGTTTTTTTAAAGAGAGAAAGGGAGGGAAACGGAAGGAAAATTTTGATTCATTTCATTCATTTTTCATCATTCCAAATTGGAGAGATTTGGAAGGAGATGATATTTTAAACATAAAATTCTTACTTTCCTCTCAATTTCCTTCAAACTCGGGAACACATTAATTAATTAAATATTTTCTTTCTACTCTCTTTCTTTTCACTCCTTAATTCTCTTTCCATTCTTTTCCTTCATTTGTTAAACTCGGGAACATAACAAGTAATACTAATAGCCATGGTTTTGAAACCCGGACCGGACCGGCCGGGCTAACCGGTCCGACCGGCAACCGCTGGTTTAGATGGTCCGGGTCATGGTGTTAGACCGCTTCTGCAGATAGCCGGGCGATCGAACCGGTGACCGGCGGCCAGACCGGAAATTCGTTGTAAAGAAGAGGTCCGACCGGCGAGCACCTTTCAAGTTTTTAAGTTTAACTAGCGTTTACTTTTGGCTGCAGATTCTAAATCGAAGAGTTAAGCTCAAGGTGAAATGTTATGTTTCAAAATAAAGCATATCATCAATAGAATCTGTAATTCAAAGTAAAAAAAATGGAGTTTGCTTCAAGAACTCTGTCGTTGCTCACCATAAAGAAAGAAGAAGGAAAAGAATATTATTATAGTAGAGATAAAGTGTGCGGCTGCTATCTTTTTTTATCTATGAATTTTGTATATTAGGGTTAATCCATATTTACAATAATCCCCTCTGAAAAATAAAGTTTTAGCATATCTAACCCCTTTAGCATCATATCCCGATTTAACCTTTAAAAAAATCAATTTACTTAACAATAAAAAAGTTTATGTAACTTGAATTTGGAACAATTTCACACTATCATTATTTTCTATGTATTTTATATATTTTTATTTACATTTTATCTTATCCGGTTCTTAAATCCGGTTCAACCGGTCCAACCGGTTGGACCAGTGAACCAGTAAACCGTCCGGTTTGATATCCGGTCCGGTTCTGAAAACATTGCTAATAGCATAACAAAAACCACACAATGATATACAAACAAATTAAGACGGACACGTTGAATAAAACAGACAAATCATCCTTTATTGGAATGAGACAATTGTCATAATTTGAACCCTTTAATCCTTCGCCTCGATTCTACTATACTTGATTTTCCTCTTAGACTAGGTTACCACGTCCTATTCTTTAGTCGAACTAGTTTTAAACGGTCTGAACCAGCTAAAGCCAGTCCTAACAAGCTAAAAACTGGTCTAAACCAGCCGGAAACAAGTCTGAAACAGGTAAAAAATGGCCTGGACCGGGTGCGTGCCTCGCTTGTCTCGTGCAGACACTTTTTGTGCGCCTAGGCGACAGGATCACCCTTTCCGTCTTGAGCTTTTAACTACCTTGGACTAGAACCAAAAAGCTTTGATGATGCACCCGGCCAAATGTTATATGTTCGTAGATCATTGACAAGTGTTGAGGATGAAAATGTAGTTTGATTGTTTACAGTTATTAAATGCAGATATTGTCAGATACTGAAAAGAGAGCACACTATGACAGATATTTATTTTCACAAAAAGTTGTTATCCAAAAACACTCAAGACAGGGTTCCCAAATGTACACATATGATGTCTATGATACAACCGAAAAGCCGATGGAAGTTGTTGAATGGTTAAAATGGTATAGATATGCCGTAAATGATATTGTATCAGAGAAGAGAATAATGGATGGAACAGGCTACTTTGATGTACTGCAAAACGATTTTTACTCAGCCATAAATGCAGCTTATTATGGTCCTCTAATTCAATCAATGGACTTCCTTCCTGACTGTTTTGAAGCTGATGTAAGATCTGTGCCTGGAACTCCTGAAGTCCTGCATTTAGTTTCTGGGCGAGACCTATTTGGTAAAGTATGCATTGCTAAAAAGGTTCTTGAGTTATCACATGCCTGCTATCAAGATTCAGGCACTCAAATTAGAGCTTATGATAACCACGGTGACCACACATGTGATGCATGCAAAGATCTGGAGTTGCATGTGTCAGGAAAGATTGTTGCTGTGGCGAAGAGGGTCCCACCAAAGTGTTCCACTACTGGCATGTCCAATGAAGATTGTGAAGATCGTATACATGTTTATCTGAATTTAAATGAAGAGGATAAAGATGCTTTTGAGGAAGACGCAACTGCAAGTAAGATGTTTTTGGGAAGCATAATAGGACTAGGGACTAGCGGGGAAGAAGGCTCTTGCTTTGTTCATAATAATCGTGACGTGAATACGCATGTGGTTATGATTCATCGGACACTACTGGTGTGTATCCTTCTTTTAGCCTTTCCCCAAGTTCAACTGAGATTCATAGATGGCTTTTAAATCCGTGACAGGTGAAACATATGCATTGGTATCAACTGGGAGACAAGGTATCTGTTTGTGAATGTAGATGCACCAGAGCTCGGTTACCACCAAGCAAGTAAGACTCATATCTTGATCTTTCCCTGAATACTTATCACAGGTCTGTTTTGGATTTATTTACTTCATATAAATTAATAGATCTGGGTTTTATAGGATGTGTACTCAATACTCTTTTCATGGTCCAACCTTTTAATGATCAGGTACTGGTTATTTGAGCCACGTTGTGGCTTGCATGGCATTGGTGGTTGGTATATTGAGACATATGGGAAGGATAATAAAGGAAAGACTGTAGCATCTCAGAGGTATTGGGATGGTGTTGACTTTACTCAACCTTCTGAAAGGTATTTTCTTAAGTACATTAATAGAGGCATTAAATAATCTAAACAGAATCAGGGCATAAGATCATATTCATTTAAATCATATGACACGCAGGAGGGTTCATCCAGCCATGTACTTGCTAGCTCTTGCCTACAGAACTTTAGATATAGAAGAAACCAAGAGGAAAAAACAAACGATTAGAGATATAGTTGAAGGAAAAATGTCTGAAGTATACAGTTGGTGCAAAAAACTGATGTAGGAAGAGTATATATATTTGGGGCCTGGCAGATGCGTATCCAACATGGTAATTTATATCAGATGGCTAAATTTTGTCCGTCGGATTAGGTCTTCTGCAAAAACTTGGTCATCACATTGGAGAACTTGAGAGTGATAAAAAGCATGAATAAGTATTGTACAGTGGAGGTAAGGAGAGCCATTTGAATAACCGCTATGTTATGGCTTAATTTATGAAGTCCTTCATAATCATAGGTCTTCTCTGAGTTTTCTGTAGTTAGAATATGTTGAATCATGTCATCCCAATATCTTGTAATGCAAGACAGATGTAAAATTACTTTGAAGATGGAAAGGGATTCATGTTTATAATTTCAATACACAAATGACACATCATTCTAGTTGCATGCTAATCTATTCAACTTCTATTGCTTTGCAGTCACTTTTTCCTTCTTTTTTCTTAACGGTCTCTCTGACTAATATGTCAAAATTGCAAAATACATCTCCCTGCAGTAGACCGGCCAATAATTTCTGGATTACGTGTTGTTCCTGATTACTTGAGCAGATCCTCCCACTTGCAATATTGTCTGCCCGCTAGCTCACCTGTAGCATCTGTCCCTGCAAATCTGCAATAGACTGGCCTTCCAATCAGCAGCCTCAGCTGCAGCTGCTGCTAAATCATCAGCAGTCTTCACATCCGCAGGTAATCTTAGTAGCTCTTCTTCTCTGTATTTTTTTTTTATAAAGGATATTTTTAGTCACAGATTCTTTTTTTTACACACTATGTCTAAAAAATAAATATTCTTTACCTCATGTTGGCATTACTGATCTTGGTAGCTGCAGTATTTTCTTCATTTGAAAAAGTTTTATGGATGAAATCTTCTACTGGTGTGGCAAAAATGATCCATGAAACCTCCGTAACCAGCAACATGCATTCCAACTGGCATTTGTTTCAGCAATTTGATCACGGGTTTGGCCTACATATATGAAATGTAGAGGGGCTTTTCAATTCAAGAATTAAATTCAAACAAATATTGTTTTTTTAGAATTGTGACAATGTTGGTATCTTTTACGAGTCCAATAATCTGTCACGGGCCAGAATCAGGAAAATGAAACAAAGTTCGAAGTTATTTTGGTACGATATTAGGTTTTATGAGTTAAAACGTTTTTGAAGGGACGAATGGTCAAATACCACTATACCAGTCTACTAACCTCTGGAGGCTTTATCCACATTTGTCCATCATATCAACTACTCACTTCATATGGTATCACTGCTAATAACAGTCTGTCACCCACGTAACTCCATCCCTACTAGTTAGTTATAGAAGTTAGCTAGTTACATAGTTATAAAGGAAGTTAGTTAGATGGTTATGGAAGATTGGAAGTAGGTTAGTTGTATCAACATTTATAAATGCTACATGTATTGTTACAATTTGTAATCTATAAACACAATCACTATAAACATAGCTTTCTCTCACCACTTTCTCTCTAGATTAGTATTTAAGAAATTTCATATGGTATCAAAGCAAAAGTGTTTTAAATTCAATCTGAAAGACATACCAAATAAACTAGTGGTTTTAAACCGGCGCGTTGCGCCGGTAATTCTCCATGCTACACGTCAGGAATTTGATCCTTATCGATTCGTTTCGTTACGGTTTAGATAAAAAAAATTCTAAGAAAGTCCTGTTAAAGTTTTTTAAACAAAATGTTAATAAAAGTTCAAGTTTATAACGATTATTAAGATAGTCATTTTAAAGTTTATCAAGTAAAATGTTAATAAAATCGTTAAACTTCTTTAAGATGCTTGGTTATTTGAAATAAATGATAATTTGTTTTTAGATGTATCAAAAAATCAAACGGCTTCTAAACATCAGATGAAAGCAAAGTGAGAATTACATAATAAGTTGTATATATCTCACAATACAAAGGATAAACCAATGAACACAAAACAACAAAAAAGTAATTATGAGAATCGTAACTTTGTACGCATTTTAACCGATCATGGTGCGCTTTAACGTCTCAGGTTTACTCATTTGAAATCCACATGGTCCAGAAATTTTCATCATAAACACCTTCTAAACACTAAGTCTTCGAATCATTATTAGAAAACTAAAAGCAATTAAAAACAATTGGCAATACTCAATACATCTGCCTAAGATATACTCCGTAATAAGCAACATGATGAACAATGAAAAATATATAATAACCTTGTAAGTAATCAAGGTAAAACCTGCAACAATCACTATATTGAGGACAACAAACTCAAGGCTTACGCTTGCGTCGTCAGTTGACTCGATTAGCTGAAACCAAAAAACGAATTTGACACTTAATCTGGGTTTTGAGACGAAATCAATGAACTCAATCGAAATCAAAACCGAGGTAAAATTACCAAAACTATGTTTAGCTCGCAGTCGTTTCCTTCATATCCATACAATACGAATACTGAGGTATTGGTGGACTGCAGCAACTTGAACACAACTGAAAAGAAGAAGGCTTGTTTTAAAAAAACTGAGGTATTGAAACAAATTATTTCAAAACTTTTTTCTTTCTAAAACTACTCAATTCAACCTGAGTTTATTGTGTAGAACTCATTTTGACTGAACAAATTTGATATTTTATTAAAGCAAAGCATTTTGACCCAAACTCATTTATTAAAAATACATTTTGACCCGTAGAAAACTACATTGTCTATTTGATATCTGTAACAGATGGGAATGTAGATTACCTGCAGCAGTCTTCTGGTAGAGAGTCTCCTCATGTCCACTGATGTATTGAAGGGCACCAAGAGTGCAGAAAAGAAGCTCGCGGAGGGCTCGCTTGTTGGAATCGGGACCTGCGCGCGTTTTGCGCTATTTGTCATCTTGATTACTTACAAGATTATTCTTAATTTGATCATAATATATGCCTCATTTATTCTATTTGTCATCTTTTCTATTAAAAATTCGTCTTGAAATATGACTTTTGATAATTTGATGCTCTTTTAAGTCACTTAAGTAAAACCAATTTATAGGTCATAGAAACAAACCAACAAACCATCTCCATAACCCGGCAAAATTCTTCTGGCGATGAGCAAGCCGTATTAAGAACAATTCCTATCATGAAGAATAATCCGACAGTCAACATCTTTAGCGAAATACGACAACGAAGTGAACAGTTGCAACCCTTTTAAGACAAAAAAAAATAGATAATCATATAAGTTTATTGGGGGCTTACATCAACAACATGATGGAGTCCATGGATGGAATCAGTGGGTTCCTTGCTTCCTTAAGTTGTTACTCCAAATCAAAATCGGTGGTTACAAACCAAGAAACCAGTAACTTAGATGAGCAAACGCATGCACCAATAATTGAATGAACACATATCTCTGCAACGAACGAATGATAATTGAACATAAATATAGATGCAGATTCTAACAATAAACAATATACAGAAGACCTCAATCAATGCAATCGATTTCACCGGCCATCAAAAAGCATCCCCCTTTTTCCCTAGTCACCACAATCAACCTGCAACCAGATTTTTATAACCAAAGTTTTTTATCAAAAATTAGGAGATGAAGAAAATAGTACTTTACAGAATACACGTGAATCCTAATTAAAAAAATGTACCGGGCAAGAACCTTGCAAGGTCGATAGTCTTAGGAATAGCCGTCAATGGATGATTTTCGATCATCGTTGCCACCGTCCTTGACATCTCTTTAACCCAAAAGACCCACCATCGTCTGCCACCATATATGGCTGGAACCACCGGCCAGGCCCAAACATCTCATATATAAACCAAACAAAACCGGTGACGGTACAATGAGAGAAACCCTTTTAGAGAGAGAAGGTGAGAGATTTTAAAGAGAGGAAAAAGCTACCGGATGGTTCGAAGGGAAGCCATATCTCCCAACCACCACAACCTCTAGACCACCGATTTAGAAGAAAACAGGTTATCAAGGTAGTTGGTTTGTAGTTGTTGATGAAGCATCATCTCTAGATTTGTGAAACCCTCTCTCTTGAAGGAGGTTGTTGATCAGGCTTTCTTACATGTGTAAGGAGAAAAACAAAACATATGGCCAGCTGAAAGAGATACGTGTTAGAATAGAAACGTGGCTTAGCAATGGCTTGCCAGGCAGGTGGCTTGTTGGAAATGCGCTTTTCTTAGGTGGATATTACCAAAACGTTTTATTAGGAGGGAAAAAAAGATACACAGCAAAAAAAAATACACGCAAAAATAAACAGGGTGAAGAAGGATCGAACCCAGGCCAAACAACACACACAATAATGATGCAACCATCTATACCAGCCCAAGCTTTGTTATTAATTTTAAAACCAATAATATTTATAGTAATAGCATATAATATAATAATATTAAACTACTGTTCAATCAGTTTGGTTATTTATATAGTTGAATGGGCAAAATCCGTTTGCTATGTGATCCTAGGCGTCCAAACCTTTCTCTTCAAAACAAAAAAAAAATAAAATAACATTTGTAACTTAAGTAACCGATTGTGTAACCGACTCGCTAGCCTTCTCGAGATTGGAGAAGCAATAATCCATTTCGGAAGGTATCAACTATCAACCACATCCATCTTAACACCATACACCTTCGTTTCTTCACCGTCCGATCAAATCTAATCTGTCATCTCATTCTTGTACTCGCTGAGATCCTGCCACCTGCATCTCCATCCTGCACTAGCAAGCAGCAAATCATTACCCAACCACTAAAAACACGTTCTCTCTTTCGAAAGCAACTAAACCCATTTTAAAACTACATCTCACAGTTGTCCAGTCTCCAAGTATTCGCTTCCCAACCGTCCGATGACAGGCACTGGATGCTAGAACAGTTTAGAACCCTATCTTATACGTCCACGTGTCAACACTCCCTACACCGTCACACACCAGAATATTACTCTGTGAGATTGTTTAAACCACCTGAAATAGATAAAATAAAATCACATTCTTTTAGTTCCGTTCATCTCTGAACAGAGAACTGTGTATTATTATTATTATTATTATTATTATTATTATTATTATTATTATTATTGTTATTATTGTTATTATTATTATTTGAATGGCGGTGAAATTATCGAGTTGTTTTTTGAGTAATGGATGGAGCTGTTGCACTGTGAATGACTGTAATCATTTGAATTTACGGTTTTGCCCTTCTCCCTCTCCTTCTCCTCGATTCCTTACGGTTTCCTGCAAGATACGTCAACGTAATAATTCTAGGTATTGTGTTTTGTTTCGTTTCGTTTTATTAAGTTAATCTTTACAGTTTACATGTTAGGGCTGTTAGCTCTGTATCATAGTTATTAGTTAGTTGTTTCTCTTTGCGAAAATGTGTACAATATTAATGTCATTGAAGATTTCTATGGAGAGGATGAGTTTATGTAATATGAATAGCGGTTACTGAAATGATATAATCTAGGAGAAGACTTAAATCCCGAATAGCATCTGATTAGTCGCCGATAAATCGCTAGTAGGAGGTTCACCGAGTAGTTTTCCTCTAATTGCAGCCAATTAATTGATAGACAGTCAACGGCGGCCCTAGGCAGTCCTAATCGGTCAAAAATTAGCGGTTGCGCACAAATTCGGCCAATTACCGGCCATTTTCTGGTCAAACCTTGTATATTTTGGTAATTAGTATTGTCATACTTAAAAATTGAGCTGATGAGGGGTTAAAACTTGTCTTGCTAAAAAATTACAAATAAAAATGTGTGCATCTATATATAAAACTGAAGATTACATATAAAAACCTCAATCCGATTAATCGCTAGTCCGTACCCCACAGGCCGACTAGCGCCTAGTGATACTTACAACACTGATTTTGGTGGTCCCTTTCATTAATTTCTGGAAGCTTATCCTGTTACAATAAGACTATAAGAGTATAATGTGATTGTATGGCGGTGCAAGTTAATGGCCATTAAGTGTTGAGGGAATGATTTTAAGGGCACAGTTTGTAGCTGGATCCTTGTGGGAATAGATTAGTTTCTGTTGCTAAGAAATCATCATGAAAAAAGCACATTAGTTTTTAATGGAGAACTCACACACTCTCCACTAGACATTTACAAACCGTTTTTTTTTTTACAAACCGGTTCGGTTTTAAAACCGGTCCAGGTTTTCAGGTGCAAAAAAAATCGTTTTTTTTAAACCGGTCCGGTTCCCAAACCGGTTTTGTGAGTAGAACACCACCATCAAACCCAACCGGTTAGACCCGGGTTTGTGAGTAGAACTCCACCTTTGTCTCAGTTGGGACTTGATGGCACTATATACACATTGGATACTGCTAGGCTAAATATGCATTGGATTGTTTGCATTTTATGAAGGTGATGTGAAAGCTTAGATGACTAATTGTATAATGGGTCAGGATGAACTATGCTATTAGGCATTCAAGACTAACAATATGTTCAGCTGTTAATATGTAATAGCAGACTATTTTTCAGATGATTAATAGAGGAAATATGTAAAAAGGTATGGAGAAGACACTAGTTAATTGACTTTTTGATCAAATAGATGACTTTTTGATCAAATAGAAATAGATACTACAGTATATAAGTTCTGGAGTGTCTCATTGTTAGTATTAAACTATTAGAGTAGTTGAAATGCTATTGCAACTATTGATGACAGACTCAAGTTTTGTTGGTTAGTATCTTGTTGCACCTGGAATCTAGTTACAGGTAACATTTATAGTCTGTGGACTTACAGAGCCCAAAACCTGATCTTGTAAGTCAAGCAGATAAAACCTCAATTACATACGAAGCTTTCATAAGAAAAGTACAAGGTTTGATAAATGCATGGTGTGATAATGAATTCGACTGTTAGTTTGAGTAAACAAAAAAAATAAAATAATCTGTATAGCGGTCCAAAAACTTTACTGAAAAGTTGTGTTTATAGCACAAAGGCAGAAAAGTTGCACAAAAAAGGCAATAATCAATACACATTAACTAAATTTGTTTGGGTATTATCTTTTGCAAGAAAATACTTATAAAGCCGGATTTGGTTGGTTTAGCACTTTAGCTGTTTAGGTGAATTATTATTTAAACATGAGAGTAATGAGTTTTAACTCTAATATATTTGGCATTATTGCTTTAATCATTCTGTGACATCATGGCACGGTAAGAAGCATGTCAATTGGGTACATACTAAGATAAACTCTACTTTTAAATATTCCTCTTCGAGTACAATTTGTTACATGTTGACTTGCTTTTTCATGTTATGCTCTTACTGGTGCAGCGTACCACAACCCAGGAGGTCACCATCAAAGAAAAGCGTCCCGACACAACTTCCCCAAAATGATAACCTCATGCCAGATGACAGTGTACCTAGTGATTCAGAAAATATAGATGACATCTCTGATGTTTCTGAACAGTCTATATCTCGTGACATTGTAGCAATTCAGCGTTTTGATGATAGGAATTCAAGCAGCACACTGACCTCGGTATGCCTCAAGAATATTCATATATGATGGTTTTATTCTAGGTATCCTTGTTACATCTGTTTCCAGTTATGTTCATCTTTTTAAAGTTAAACAGAAATGCATCATATATACCATCCTGTCTCTCTATTCTCTGGTAAAGAGGCCTGTGAAGTCTTTTTTTCCCTGATGCATCTTTCTTTTAGGCTCTTAGCACCCATAATAACTAATCCATCTGCTTCATAGTTGACATTGGCCTTTCCTTTTATTATGTGTTATTATATGTTTTTCGCAGCTGGTACTTGGCAAAGTTTTGTAGCCACTAGACTAGCCAGTGATAGTATTTGCTGCTTAAAATTTTACTAGAGAAACATATTGTATCTGTTTGGTTATTGATTTGTCTGAAAAAGCAGGCAGGACTTCCAGAAAGTTATAATAGAACTGTATACGATTTACTTCTTGATGACTAATTCTCAGTTCGACTGATAATACATGAATCATCTTTCGTGAACTTCAGAAATTCTAATTCCATGGCTCCCCGCTCCCGTGTTTTATTAGGATCCATCTGCATGTGGAAAAGATACTGCTATTATTAATAATCTATTTTTATCATCTTAACAGTCTATTGGTGCTGAGAAAGGTGATGAGCTATCAACTGTTCCTCTTCAGGATGTTATAGGGATGATACGTAATGCCGAGAAAAGTAGAGCCTTCCCCTCTTAGTGTTTAAATTTTATCTAGTGTTAAAACATGTATTTTCTATAGTTTCCAGCAACGACATATGTAACTTTTTTCTTCTGTCTTCAATTGTTTACCAGATATTCATATCCTAAATCAAGCTCGCATCCATGCACTTGAAGATTTAGAAAAGATTCTTGGTGAGAAAGAAGCCTTGCAAAGGGAAATTAACATTCTGGAAATGAGACTGGCTGAAACTGATGCACGGATAAGAGTCGCTGCACAAGATAAGGTACATGTGGAGCTATTACAACACCATTTAGAGAAACTTCGAACAGAAATGTCCAACAAAAATAGAACTCCGGATGAAATACAAGATATTGTCCTCCGGTCTCCTGATAGACAAACTCGTGCTCTTAGTGAGGAGATGAATGCATTGAGGAATGAAAATATGTCATTAAAAAATGATTTAATGACAATTAAGGAGGAGCTTAGTGAGGTTAAAAGAACAGATGAACGTGTTGAAATGCTGGAGAAAGAACGCAAAATTTTGGAGTCTTCACTAAAGGAAATGGAATACAAACTTACTCTTTCACAGGATGATGGTGAACAACTTTCAACTTTGAGATCAGAGTGTGAAACCCTATGGGATAAAGTAGAACATTTGCAAGTGTTACTAGATAAGTCAACTAGTCAAGCTGATCAAGCTATTTTGGTGTTACAACAAAATCAGGAGTTGAGGAAGAAGGTTGAAAGGCTGGAGGAATCTCTTGAAGATGCTAGCATTTACAAGTTGTCTTCTGAAAAGCTGCAACAGTATAATAACTTAATGCAACAGAAAATAAAACTACTTGAAGAACGACTTGAAAAATCTGATGCAGAGATACATTCTTATGTTCAGTTATATCAAGATTCGGTGAAGGAATTTCAAGATACACTAGATAATCTGAAAGAAGAAAGTAAGAAAAAAGCATCAGGTAAACATGTGGATATGCCATGGGAATTCTGGAGTCGTTTATTGCTCATGGTTGATGCTTGGTTTCTTGAAAAGAAAATTCATGGGGATGAGGCTAAGCTGCTAAGGGAGATGACATGGAAGAAGGATGCACGCATCCATGATGTTTACATGGAATGCAAGGATAAGAATGAACGTGAAATTATTGCTGCTTTTCGCAGATTGACATCTTCATCATCTGGGTATGTATCATTTTACAGTGATTCACATTTCCAACATGCTACTGTATAAACCAATGATTTTTGTTCATTGTAGTCCAGGATTGCATGTCATTCATATTGCGGCTGAGATGGCTCCAGTTGCTAAAGTAAGCTTTCTTGTTAACCGCATTTTGCTCATAATTTGTTATATAACAGGTATATGGGAAACGTTTCATTTGCTTCAATGTATAGATTTGTCTTTTGGTTTACACTCTCAAGTTCACGCGAGCCTATTTTAGCCTTTGACTAAATAGAAAGTCCTTGTTGTATTTTAGAACCTTACATATGTGCACGTGTAGAGACTAGAGAGTCTTAATGTCAAAAAGATCATGTGAAGAATCTTAATGCCAAAATGATGGTCATCACATTTGTTGATGTGCATTTTGTCATCTCTTGCCATTGCCCTCAAAAGAAATTCAGGAACTCAAAGTCTCTCAGTTTTTTGGTGAAATGCGTGGCCCAAACAAACACCCACAAACAATATCAAGAAAAACTTAAAGCACGAGAACAAGCGAGAACACAAGAAAATAACGTATTTTACTTGATCAATTTGATCGGGCTACGTTCACGGCTGAACCAGAGACTAGAGAGTCAGCTGACTAGTGAAAATTTCCAGAGCTGACCAAAGCTGACAACTGCCTTAATGTAAACCCTCAACATTGTAGAAAGACTGAGCTGTTTGCCAAAGCTGACCAGACTCCACAACTCAACATCATAATCGACTAATATTTAGTCTCTTGAAGTTACAAAATCACTGATTTTAGTCAAAAGTTCATCAGACAAGATCTAAAGCAGTTATGAATAGTTTATTTTCTTGTTGATGTTTTACTCCATTTTGTGAGCCAATTTTCCTAATGCACTTCTGCAGTTCAGGAAAGAACTTCAAGTAGATGTTTTATGGTCCTACATGTATTGCAGCGGTCATTGAATTCTTTAACTATGCACCAAAAGAAAAATATAAAAATATGCAGTTCTGAAGTAATGAAATGAACTTGATTTTTTCTTTGAAAAACCTTGATAAATCTTTAATTTATCCACTTCTCTTTGTAAATTGGTAGGTTGGTGGTCTAGGGGATGTGTTGTCTGCTCTCAGTAAAGCACTACAGAAGAAAGGACACCTTGTGGAAATAGTTCTTCCGAAATATGATTGCATGCAGTATGAAAGTATTCAGGACTTGAGGGTATGTCTCCCTCCCCTTTTAACTTGATCATTATGCCAGAAGTATCCAAAGATGTTTAAAGAATTCTCATGAATCTATCTCTTTATGTACAGGTTTTAGATTTAGTGGTAGAGTCATATTTTGATGGCAAGTTGTTCAAAAATAAAATCTGGATTGGCACAGTTGAAGGTTAAAATCTTCTCATCTTGTATATGCATTAGACATCAAACAAATTTCTTGCTTGTATGCCGACGTAAATTTTAACTTTTGTTTTTTTTTTTGTTTTGTTTTTTTTTTTTAATATTTAGGGCTTCCTGTTTACTTTATAGAGCCTCTTCATCCTGCCAAATTTTTCTGGAGAGGAAAAACCTATGGGGAACCTGATGATTTAAAGCGCTTCTCATACTTTAGCAGGGCCGCACTTGAGCTGCTTCACCAGGCTGGCAAAAAACCAGATATTATTCACTGTCATGATTGGCAAACAGCTTTTGTTGTATGGATTATTAAACCTTGGCTTATATAGTTTTCTTAATTCCATCTATAGGTTTGTCACGATGATCTTATCTTGTTATTCAGGCACCCCTTTATTGGGATCTGTATGCACCCAAAGGACTAAATTCAGCTAGGATATGCTTCACATGTCATAATTTTGAGTATCAGGGAACTGCACCTGCATCAGAGATAGCATCTTGTGGTCTTGACATTCATCACCTTAACAGACCAGATAGGATGCAGGACCACTCATCACCTGACAGAATCAATCCTGTTAAGGTACTGCAGTCCAGTGTCCTGTTTCTTTTTCTTGATAATTGTTCATGTGTACTTACTAACATGTTCCTATGATGTTTTAGGGTGCAATCGTGTTCTCCAATATTGTTACAACGGTATCACCAACATATGCACAAGAGGTGCGGACTTCACAGGTAATGATGTTTCATCAAATTTACTGCATTCAGTGTAAAAAATGTATGTCATGCTTGTTATTGGTACACTTACTGAAATTTTAATTTATCATACAGGGAGGACAAGGGCTGCATGGAACCATTAATGCTCATGCCCAAAAGTTTGTTGGGATTCTGAATGGAATTGATACTGATTATTGGAATCCTGCTACTGACGGTTATCTCAGATTCCAGTACAATGCCAATGATCTTGAGGGGAAAGCTGAGAATAAAAAAGCCTTACAAAGACATCTTGGGCTTTCATTTTCTGATAGCAGGAGGCCATTGGTAACTTTTTTGCGTCCTTCAAAGATTATTTATTTGTGATATTTGATAAACTTTGCTGGGATTGGCCTTATGACTGTTAGAATGTTATACGTCACACTTGTAAAAAGATATTTACATAGTAGAAAACCATCGTCGTGTAGCATATTGATGTATTGTTTTGGTTTCACAGGTTGGCTGTATAACTAGATTGGTGCCACAGAAGGGTGTTCATCTAATCAGACATGCAATTTATCGGGCATTAGAATTGGGTGGACAATTTGTATTACTCGGTTCAAGCCCTGTGCCAAATATTACGGTAAGCTTATGACTTTTTAGTATGAGGACCTTGTTTGCTAGCATCTCATTATTTGATCTAGTTATTTGTAAAATTGCTAATGTTTACTGCTTACAAGGAAAAAAGCTCATAATCTTTTTATATTTCAACTTAAAAAACATTGGGTATATTTTTGGTACATCATGCATCTATTAGAAGATAAACCATACCTATCTAAGATTTTATTTTTGTAGAGAGAATTCGAGGAGATAGCAAAGAAGTTTGAAAACAATGAGCATGTTCGTCTGATTCTCAAGTATGACGAGGCTCTTTCCCATTCAATATATGCATCATCCGACATGTTCATCATCCCGTCTATTTTTGAGCCTTGTGGCTTAACACAGGTGCAGCATTTGTAAATTTGATTGGACAATAGAATGTTTATTGTTAATTCTGCCATTAGAAGACAATTTAGTTTCTGTTATAATTATTATACTTATTTGGTTCTTACTTTTTCAGATGATAGCCATGAGATATGGTGCAATCCCCATTGCTAGAAAGACAGGGGGTCTAAACGACAGGTGAGATTGTTACTCAGTTTCTGACATAAGATATAAATCTCCCATTGAGATTAGATTTACAGCGATTGGATCTTCTAAACTTAATGTTTTGCAGTGTATTTGATGTTGATGATGATACCATTCCAGTTCAGCTGAGAAACGGATATACGTTTTTAGCACCAGATGAGCAGGTAAAGTACTGTCTTTTGGCATATAAAACCTATCTAATCTGTAGATTATAGTCTGAATTTTACTAGGGTAATATATGTTAATTTAATATTTAATCTTGGTCTTCTTGTTATCTTGTTTATATAAAGTTATAAACACATTTTGATAAAAAAAAATGGTGACATGCAGAGCTTCAATGGTGCTTTTGACCGCGCATTCAACCACTACAAGAATGACAATGAAAGCTGGCAAGAGCTAATAAACACGGTCATGAGCATAGACTTCAGTTGGGACACATCCGCATCACAATATGAAGAACTTTACCTACAATCTGTATCCCGAGCCCGGGCAGCACGTCGGGCAGCTGGCTAATACATCCGTTTCTGAAACCTAGAGCAGTTTTCTCCCAATATATACAGTTTTGAAGGTGAACATTGCATCAAAGGGCCTTATGGTACTAAATTGAATTGCGATTCTGCAACACAAGACCACAACCGAATGGTTCATAACCCGACAGAAATTTTAGGACATTAGTTACTTTCCATCACTACTCAAGTGGTTTACGTGATTTTTAGTATCCTTTTGTCCATGTTGGTGACCGTAAGATTTTTTGCGAATGTAAATCATGTCCATATGTGGTTTTACAGGATAAAAACATTTTACAAATTGTACACTATAAGGTTCTTATTTGTATACTTGTAAAGATGCATTTATTTTCTCAGTAAGATCTAGTGATTTGTTAAACGCTTATCGCGTCTTAGATTGGTGCTGTGATTACGTAAATTACGAATTAAATTGATTTAGGAGACGCAGCGTTTGATTATATTATGATGGAACTATATTGTTCTAGGTTCTTTATACTTACTAAAATTTAGTGATTATTAAATATTTTGACTGTTAAAATACCCCAGCTCAATATCTTGAACATATATGAACTATAAAAATGTACCATAAAAGCCCAAAAATAGCCATAAATTAATTAACATACTCCGATTCATTTAACATCAAAGTTCATTACAATCACTTTCCAGGCACAAAATTTGTCGCATAAGACCAAGCATTGTTAGCAACAGGGTCCGCAAGGTGATCAGCTAGGTTCTCCAATGGTCCCTTTCCGGTCACAATGGCTTGAACAAAGAACCCAAACATAGAGAACATGGCTAGCCTTCCGTTCTTGATCTCCTTCACCTTTAACTCAGCAAAAGCCTCTGGATCATCAGCAAGCCCCAATGGGTCAAAGCTACCACCAGGGTAAAGTGGGTCAACAACCTCTCCCAATGGCCCACCAGCAATTCTATATCCCTCTACCGCACCCATCAAGATCACTTGAGTGGCCCAAATGGCCAAGATGCTTTGGGCATGGATTAAACTTGGGTTACCCAAGTAATCAAGCCCACCTTCGCTAAAGATTTGGGCTCCAGCTTTAAACCATACGGCCTCACCGAACTTAACACCATTACGGGCCAAAAGCTCTGGGAAGACACACCCAAGAGCCCCGAGCATGGCCCATCTACAGTGGATGACCTCAAGCTCACGGTTCTTGGAAAATGTCTCTGGGTCAGCAGAAAGCCCAGCAGTGTCCCAACCGTAGTCACCTGGGAATTCTCCAGTGAGGTATGATGGGGCCTCACCAGAGAATGGGCCCAGGTACTTGACACGGTCAGGGCCATACCATGGGCTTCCTGATGGTGCAACTTTTTTGGGTGCTGCGGTCTTCCTCATCGAAACCCGCCCATTTCCAAGAAGCTCGGAACCGGATGGAGCCGCTTTCACGGCTTGCCCGAAGAAAGGAGATGAAAGAGACATGGTGGAGGCAGCCATTGTAGAAGTTAGTTAGAAGATGTTATGATTTTCAGAGTTGTGATTATGTGTGGATTTTGAAAGTTCATTTATAGGGTGAAAGTGGTAAGCCTTTGTTATCTTGAGATATCTATATCTCCATTGTGATTGGTCACACAAAATCTTACATCTTTAACGGAATAAACTAAAAACAAATATGTTTTATTATATTTTTTGGGTGGTGATATTTAAACCCTCCAGCTTCTGGGGGGTAATTTATTTTGGTAGTTTTTTGGTGTTTTGAGTTGTTTTTTTTTTTTTTAAATTTAATAATTATAAAAAGTTAAAAAAAAATTAAATGTCAATAACTTAAACTTGACATCATCTTCTTGTAATTACTTTTCAGTTGTTATCCGAGAGATAGCGGTCAACGATGAAGACAACCTGAAAGTGGATACCATGGATCAGAGAGATTCAAGCTAATTAAACTCATATCTCAAGCCGGTGCAAGTTATGTTGTAACGAAATCATTCTCACATGAATATCCTGCGTAAAGGACTAAAGCCACATATCTTGCCATTAATACCAACTGAATTTTACTTGCTTGCATGAAAAGTTCATTGTACGATGTCTTTTTCAGAGGACCTCGACTCTTGAGATGTTGCAGGTGTTTGAAAAGTTTGAACTGAAATTGAACTTTTCATGCAAGCAAGTAAAATTCAGTTGTTTTACTAATTTCATAGTCTTGATACTTTTAACAATCGGATCGGCGCTAAACAATAGAAAGTAATTACAAATATTGCAAGAGGGTCACTATTCATATATAAAGAACATTAATCGGTTTCATCTTTGTTTTATTGAGTTCAACTTTCCATGATCTACCTTTATCATCTCAGAGAGATATCTGTCAAACGATGGAAGGGAACCCGAAACAATAAAAAGTAATTACAAAGAAGATGATCAAAGATGCTACAACATAACTTGCACCGGCTTGAGATATGAGTTTAGTTAGCTTGAATCTCTCTGATCCATGGTATCCGGTTGTTTTCAGGTTGTCTTCATCGTTGACCGCTATCTCTCGGATAACAACTGAAAAGTTGTCTCATTAATTCCAATTCCAATTCCAATTCCACCGGTGCAATCAGAATCTGAAGAGAAGCTATCATCTCAGAGAGATATCTGTCAACGATGATGGCGCAGCAGAGGTTAGCGGTAACTTTAAATTTTGAATGATCGTCGGTTTGCTCTCTATATCTCAAGCCGGTGCAAGTTATGAAATGACACATGCAGAATGTAATGTCATGCACAAATGTGATTTTGTATTAATGGCAAAGTGATTTGTAAGGGAAGAAGAAGAGAATGTTATATATGTTTACCTTCCCATGGATATGAGTTTAATTAGCTTAAATCTCTCTGATCCATGATATGAGAGCATAAGAGAAGAGATAATAACATATGAGCTTCAACATAACTTGCACCGGATGATTACCAATGAGATTGATAACTGGACAGGTTAGCCAGGTGTTTGTCAAAAAGGTAGAGCACACCACTAGAGCAAAAAGTTGTGTGTATGAATAGTGACCCTCTGGCAAACCTGCCATTATTTAGCGTAAAAAGTTCATTGTACATATACCTCCTTATTTAAAAACAAATCACATCATTGTAGAGGTTACTAGGTTACTCATTACCGTTGGACGTTGAAGGTAAACATGGACAGTGAGAAGTGAGATTGATAACTTCTTTATGGAAGTTGCTAAAATAGTTAAACAAAAGCTGAAATTGAACAGTTATTTGGCAACATACTTGAAATCAATGGGAAGATAAACAATCCTCATCCACAATGTTCTTACCTATGAGTTTAATTAGCTTGAATCTCTCTGATCCATGGTATCCACTTTCAGAATCTGAAGAGAAGCTATCATCTCAGAGAGATATCTGTCAAGTAATTACAAGAAGATGATCAAAGATGCTTCAACATAACTTGCACCGGCTTGAGATATGAGTTTAATTAGCTTGAATCTCTCTGATCCATGGTATCCACTTTCAGGCTGTCTTCATCGTTGACCGCTATCTC
The DNA here is from genome assembly GCA_028751855.1 of Ambrosia trifida. Lineage (NCBI taxonomy): Eukaryota > Viridiplantae > Streptophyta > Magnoliopsida > Asterales > Asteraceae > Ambrosia > Ambrosia trifida. Next base: position 4,978,077 of record CM054125.1, on the reverse strand, counting down.
TCGGATGAAGGCAACCTCAAACGACATGAACATTTATAACCTTTCTGTACCTGTGGCCAAAAGAACCTGATAAAGGCTGTACACGAGTTATTTGGACTGTTGCTAAAATAGTTAAACAAAAGCTGAAATTATACAGTTATTTGGAATATTCTTGATCATTACAGTGAGATTGACTGTTATCGGAGAGATATCGGTCAACGATGAAGGCAACCTGATCATTACTTTTCATGCAAGCAAGGTGGACTTAAGCACCTGAACGGGAATGAAGGATGAAAGCATGACGTGAAACATGGCGTAGTCACATTCAGTCTTCAAGGTGGACTTAAGCACCTGAACGGGAAGTTGAAATTTTGAATGATGTTCGTCGACTGCACCGAACACACTACAATTATTCACTATTTTATACATACAACACAACCCCCGGAGTTTGACCGTACTGTTATTTGGAATATTCTTGATCATTACAGTGAGATTGATAACTTCTCTATGGAAGTAACAAATTCAAAACAGAGGTAGGTTTGCCAGAGGGTCACTATTCATACATAAAGAGTATAATCGTGATGTGATGGATTTTTATATTTGCAACGTAGTTCCTTTTTTACCTGGTTGCAAAGGAACTTCAGGTCAGCCAGACGTTTGTCAAAAGCAAGTGTGAAGATCAAGATCAAGAAGAACAGTAATGATCAGAAACATTCCAAATAACTGTTCAATTTCAGCTTTTGTTTAACTATTGTAGCAACTTCCATAGAGAAGTTATCAATCTCACTGTCCAGTTATATCCACTTTCAACTAAATCTTTCTCTGATATACTCTATATCAACCGGCTTGAGATACGAGTTTAATTAGCTTGAATCTCTCTGATCCATGGTATCCATACCTTGTTTCAAGTATCTTGTAAAATTCATTTCGTCTTCAAGACTCCTAGGGAGTTACGTGCATTATCTAGTATTGAAACTTGCGATTAATAATATATTAATACATCAATGGACTACACTCACGGTATGTGCATCACGTATTTTCATTCTTTCCTTGATCTGCAATATTTGAAAATTATCATTTCTTGACATGCTTGGTAACACCTTGATCTACAATATTTGAAAATTATCATTTCTTGACATGCTTGGTAACACCTTGATCTGTAATATCTGAAAATTATCATTTCTCGAAAAGTAATTAAAAACACTTAAAAATGAATTAAAAACAATTGTTGCGAGTTAGGTTTACTCGGAGGACCACGTACAATGATTCATCAAAGTTGTACAAAGCTGGATGTTCGTACGGGAAAACCAAAACGAGCAATAAACGAAGAGAAACGGGGAGATATAATTTTCTTGGCTTGGAAACAACTTAAAAGAACCAAAAATGAATTAAAATTATTTTTTGGTGATTAACAGATAATTTTAAAGAATTAAAAGAAATTCAATTTTTTTTAAAAAAAGTCCAAACGCCTCGCTTTGGTCAAAGCGAGGCGTTTGCTTGCCTCGCTTTGACCAAAGCGAGGCGTGTGGACATTTTTTATAAAAAAATTGAATTTCTTTTAATTCTTTAAAATTATCTGTTAATCACCAAAAAATAATTTTAATTCATTTTTGGTTCTTTTAAGTTGTTTCCAAGCCAAGAAAATTATATCTCCCCGTTTCGCTTCGTTTATTGCTCGTTTTGGTTTTCCCGTACGAACATCCAGCTTTGTACAACAATGATGAATCAAAGGAACTAAGTTGCAAATACGATAATTATCAAAATAACAAAGATGAAACAGAATAAATTAATGTTCTTTATATACGAATAGTGACCCTCTTGCACCGGCTTGAGATATGAGTTTAATTAGCTTGAATATCTCTGATCCATGGTATCCACTTTCAGATTGTCTTCATCGTTGACCGCTATCTCTCGGATAACAACTGGAAAGTTGTCTCATTAATTCCAATTCCAATTCCAATTCTACCGGTGCAATCAGAATCTGAAGAGAAGCTATCATCTCAGAGAGATAATTGTCATCGATGGAAGGGAACCCGAAACAATAGAAAGTAATTACAAGAAGATGATCAAGGATGCTACAGTTATTTGGACTGTTAATCACCAAAAAATAATTTTAATTCATTTTTGGTTCTTTTAAGTTGTTTCCAAGCCAAGAAAATTATATCTCCCCGTTTCGCTTCGTTTAATTAGCTTGAGATATGAGTTTAATTAGCTTGAATCTCTCTGATCCATGGTATCCACTTTCAGGTTGTCTTCATCGTTGTACATATACCTCCTTATCTAAAAGAAACCACATCATTGTACATATACCTCCTTAGCTGAAATTGGACGGTTATTTGGAATGTTCCTGATCATTACTTTTCATGCAAGCAAGTCAAGTCAAAAAAACATTTTTTTTATATTGCTCTCATATCATCTCTCTCTATAACAATGAATGCGGTATGCGCGTTAAATTTCATTAAATGCGGCAACACAGGCAAGTCCTCGTCTGATAACAACTGAAAAGTTGTTTTACTAATTTCATAGTCTTGATACTTTTAACACTTATGCGTAGATCAAGGAGATTGATGAAGATATCATCAAGATGAGCAGGAATTGTTAACCTTCCCATTGATTTCAAGTATGTTGCCTTGATCGTTGACAGCTATCTCTCCGATAACAACTGACTTTTACTTTGTACGAAAATCGAGATCATCTCATTCCATGATGCCTTTTCATGCAAGCAAGTCAAGTCAAAAAAAACATTTTTTTATATTGCTCTCATATCATGGATCAGAGAGATTTAAGCTAATTAAACTCATATCTCAAGCCGGTGCAAGTTATGTTGTAGCAGTCAAGATTCCTATGCAAGCAAGTCAAAATTCACCGAACACACTACAATTATTCACTATTTTATACATACAACACAACCCCCGGAGTTTGACCGTACTGTTCTTCTTGATCTTGATCTTCACACTTACTTTTCATGCAAGTCATTATTATAAAAACATTTTTTATAATAATTATATTAAAAAAAAACAAAAAACTAACTAAAAAGACCAAAAAAAAAAAAAAATCCTAAGCGCCTCGCTTAGGCCTAAGCGAGACGCTTAGGCCTAAAAATCAGTTTTTTCTGCCCCTCGTACTGACCTCCTCGAATTCAGCTCCCAAGCGCCTCGCTTAGGCCTAAGCGAGACGCTTGGGGGGGGGGGGGGGGGGGGGGTGAAAATAGAAGGAGGGGGGTGGGAATAGACGGAGCCTATTTTTTTAGTACATATATGATGAAGTCAATACAAAAGGGGTGCAGTAGCAGAGACGTTGGTGGATAATGATATAAGAACCAGAGGATCATGGGTACGATTTTTGAGCCAGATGGGTTTTATCGGTAATTTCATCGTCGTGCCTACGGGCGGGTAGGTTACTGGGTTTTCCCCGGAATTGGTGTTTGACTACTCAGGTACTCTCAGAGTACTTGTATTTGTTGAAAGGGTACCCCAAAAGTACTCGGGTTTGATTTGTTGGCCGTTAAAAAAAAATACATATTTGATAAAAATACATAAAATGAGTATTATAATAAAAAAAATGTTTAAAAATCCAACTTTAGAGAAGATAACAAATAATTAAATTTTGATGGATACATATTTTTTTTCCTAAAGTTTTGACGGATATATTTATCGTTATTCACTATATTTATTTGATAAATTGAATAAATATATTATTAAATTCATTTTTGTTCTAATTTAGTAGCAGCTCTGTGCACCACAAGTTTTTTAATATTCCACAGCATTTGTTTTGGACCAATATGTTATTGTTTGTGTATGCCGTTGATATCTCACATGCAGCAAAGACTTGTACCAGGCGCTACATCTGTTTGCTGTTGCACCAACCATTCAAGAGCATCATGTGTATGCTTTAAAATTTGTACATTTTTCTTTAAGATATGAAAGTTGAACAGGGCCTTTATTTTCAAAAACTTGGCATCTTAACTTGGCATTTTATATGGAATTTAATTTAAGGAACTTTCTTTAACCGGTAATAAACTAGGATATAAAGTTTCAGAGAAATAGGGTAACTATATCTTTCTGAATTTGTAACACATTACACATGTATGGATATATCCAGTGGCGAAGCTTGACCCAAAACTTCGGGGGGTCGGAAGTCACCGGGGGTCGGAAATCACTAGTTTCGGGGGGTTGAAAACCAATTTCGGAGGGTCGAAACTGCATATACCAAAAAATTTCTATACGAATACTATATAATCGGAACTTCTGAGCGAAAATTCGGGGGGGTCGGCCGCCCCTCCCCGCCCTTTATAAGCTACGCCACCGGATATTTCTGAACAATTTCATGCATATAGCCCTGCCTGCATGACATTTGCAAATCTATGGTTGCGTATCCACCTTTACTCACGTATCTAATTTTCCTGTTAAACACTAAACATTTTCATTAATCTATATACAACGGACAACATATAAAAAAAATCCATACGCGCTAATGATACATTCACGATATGGTGCCACATATCACACTAGTAAAAGTCATTATTGATAGAAACAAGTTTGATACACGAGTAAAAGTTGATACCTTTATCGCGTTTCTCATGAATGTCTTTATAACATGTTTATATAGTCATATCACACCTAAATTGTATTTTCGTTGTTTTTTCTACATTTTACTTAAACTTTGTTAACAAAACTTGTTAAACTAACCGAGCATTAAGAATAATGAATAATCCTAATGTTAATTCCAATTCCAATTCAGAATTAATTATAAATATCCGAGTGACATAAGAATAGTAAAATATTTTTAACGTTAATAAAACTATAACTAATTTTTTGGATAGGAAATCTAGATAGAAACAAAATTGTCCACATGTCTTCTTTCGATTGGTCCAGGGAATTATCATTCTTAGCCAGGCACCAAAGATATCAGCCACCAATCAAAATCAACATAGAGATCTTAGAAGATAAGAACCTTAGAAATTCCTAAGCCTATTTATACCACTTTAAACAACTTGTAAAACTCAAGTAGTCAACCTTCTTAAACTACAACATTCACTCACTAGTCTTCTTACCTTCTCATCCGATGGCTGCTTCAACCATGGCTCTCTCATCCCCATTCGCCGGGCAAGCGGTCAAAACCGCTCCATCCAGCTCCGAAATCTTCGGAACCGGAAGGGTTTCCATGAGGAAAACTGCCGCACCCAAAAAGGTTGCACCATCTGGAAGCCCATGGTACGGTCCTGACCGTGTCAAATACCTGGGCCCATTCTCCGGTGAGGCCCCATCATACCTCACTGGAGAATTCCCAGGTGACTACGGTTGGGACACTGCTGGGCTTTCTGCTGACCCAGAGACATTTGCCAAGAACCGTGAGCTTGAGGTCATCCATTGCAGATGGGCCATGCTCGGGGCTCTTGGGTGTGTCTTCCCAGAGCTTTTGGCCCGTAACGGTGTTAAGTTTGGTGAGGCCGTATGGTTTAAAGCTGGAGCCCAAATCTTTAGCGAAGGTGGGCTTGATTACTTGGGTAACCCAAGTTTGATCCATGCCCAAAGCATCTTGGCTATTTGGGCCACTCAAGTAATCTTAATGGGTGCGGTAGAGGGATATAGAATTGCTGGTGGGCCATTGGGTGAGGTTGTTGACCCACTTTACCCTGGTGGTAGCTTTGACCCGTTGGGTCTTGCCGATGATCCAGAGGCTTTTGCTGAGTTAAAGGTGAAGGAGATCAAGAACGGAAGGCTAGCCATGTTCTCGATGTTTGGGTTCTTTGTTCAAGCCATTGTGACCGGAAAGGGACCATTGGAGAACCTGGCTGATCATCTTGCGGACCCTGTTGCCAACAATGCATGGTCTTATGCTACAAACTTTGTCCCCGGGAAGTGAATTATTTGACATTTGGATTATTCTGTCTTGAAAATGTTTTGTATGGGCTTTATAACAAGTTCCTTGTACATTAATTATTATTGTTGAATGATGATATTGCTACTCTTTTATATAATATTGTTCCTCAATTTTCTATATACGTAATAAAGATAACATTGTTAATTACAAACTTTGTAGTGATCGGTTCAATATTCTCTGAGAAAGTGACAAGAAAATAAATAACATTCTTATAGCCAATGAGGTAGTGGTGGAATGGTTGGAAAAATACTTGGTGTTCCTTGTGACTCAGGTTTGACTCGGATGGGAGGTAAGGTTTTACCAATTATTCTACTGTCGTGCCTTTGGGCGGGTGAAGGTCGGATTTCCACGTATCTGGGAAGGTTAAGAGGCAGGCAACGGTCAAGTAGTCGACCTTGGTCACAGCTCCCGGTGTCACGATGATTGCATTAAAAAACAATAACATCTTTATAATTTTACAATTTTCTTATATTAAAAATAATAATTAAATCACCAATAATTAATGAGTTGAAGTTTCTAAAGCGGTGCGGATGGGGGATATTGATGGCATTGTTGTTCCGGGTGATGGGCCTGTGTTATCACACATGTTGTATGCAGATTGATTATGGGTACTTGGTCGCGTGAGAATATTGTCAAGGTAAACAGATTACTACGCATTTTCTATATGTGTTCTGATTTGAAAATAAATGTTCAAAAATCCTTTCTTTATGGCGTGAGTATTGAGCCTGATGAGGTGAGTTTTATGGCGGAGTCTTTGGGTTGTAGAGTTGGAGCATTTTCGTTCATATACCTAGGCATTGAAGTTGGCGCGAACATGAACCGAGTATCACATTGGGAGCCGATGATAGAAAAAATTAGAAACAGGTTACAATCTTGGAAGGCGAAGATGTTATCCATTGGTGGTCGGCTAACTTTAATTAAGTCGGTGCTCGCGAGTCTTCCGGTGTACTATTTTTCGTTGTTTAAAGCGCCTAGTACGGTTGTGGAAAACATTGAAAAAATCATGAGAAAGTTTCTTCGGTGTGGCAATAAAGAAGGTAAAGGGGTTCATTGGGTGTCTTGGGATATTGTCACGAGACCTAAACGGTTCGGGGGCTTGGGAATCTCTAGGCTCTCGGAGGTTAATACAACGTTACTAGTTAAGTGGGCATGGAGATTCAAGACTGAGCATGAGGGTCTTTGGAGAACAGTCATTGTTTGTTTGCACGGTGGCCGTAACAGATGGGATTTCATTCCAGTTAAAAAAACGCTTGCTGGGGTTTGGAAATCCATTGCTTCTGTGTTGGACAGGGCCCGGTTCAGTGGCAGGAAGATTGAGGAGATGCTCTCTTGTCAATTCGGAAATGGAGTTCGGATTAGTTTTTGGAAGGATGCGTGGTTCGGTTCAACGCCTTTGTATTTTAGGTGGCCTGTGTTATTTGCGGAAGACAATCATAAAAATATTTCAGTTGCTGCTCGGTTGATGCGAGATGGAAATCAAAGTAGAATCAAAGATCAATGGAATATGGGGGTGACTTCGGTTGAAGGGATATCTGAAGTGCAGGATGTTCAATGTATGTTGTCCACAGTTCGGATTGATGAAGGTGCAGATCGATGGATTTGGGATCAGAACCACAGCAAGGCTTTTTCTGTTGCAGAGGTTAAACATGCTTTATGCAAGAATCGGTATGGGCAAGATGGTTACAAGAGGAGATGGGAAAGCTGGCTTCCGATTAAGGTCAACGTGCTAGTGTGGAGGTTGGAAAAAGATAGGATTCCTACTCGCGTTGAGCTGCTGAAAAGACAGATTATGATGCCGAATGTTTTGTGTCCGATGTGTGGAACTGGTGAGGAATCGGTGAGTCACTTGTTTGCAGTTTGTGGTTTTACGAGTGGGGTTTGGAGTAAGGTGTGGTCATGGTGCCGATTGCCTCCAGTTTTGTTCGCCTCGATAGAAGACATTCAAAAGTAGATAGATCGTTTTCACTACTCGGGAAAAGGAAAAAGGATTATTCGGTGTATTATTATGGTGGCGTGTTGGGCCATTTGGAAGGAACGAAACAAGAAAGTCTTTCAAAACACGGATCCTAAGGTTATAGAGGTTGTGGCGATAGTAAAAGCTATGGCGTTTCTGTGGATTAAGGCTAGATCGAATGTAAATAATATTGTGTGGAATAATTGGGTGAGTTATCTTTTGTATATGTTGCAATCGGCTTGTTTGGGCGGTCTTGTTTTTAAGACTTGCTTATTTTTAATGAAGTTTAACATTCAAAAAAAAAAATCCAATAATATTAGGAGGGTGAGAACTGAATATTAGGAGCGTGTGAAGATAGTAAGATTTTCTTGAATTTTACAACTAAAAAACTACTTTGGTCGAATGAACACCATTTTGATAAATATATTTTTCCATCAGCATTCTTTTAGAAAAATTCATGTTTTTATATCAATGCAACAAACGCATAACAATTTAAAATATAAGTGTGTGTATAGGAAGTTAATGACGATAACAATAAACAAAACCCTTTTTAATTAGGTTTAAAGGTTTAGGTTTTTGTACAAAGCTATTTTTTTTGAGAAGTGTGAGAACCAATATTAGAGTGACACGTGGCAGCCAATTGTTTTAATTAGAAGGGCATCATTGTAATTTGTGTTGTTAATCTTATTTTAGAAGATAATTGTCTAATTAATTTTTGTTATTATATGAGTTTTATTTAGGGATATTTGTTATGAATTAAAACGAATTTTACTGAATTCGTTTTTTAAAGAATCATTCTGCACATATTATCATTTATATTCAACTATATCGATTATCCAAATATCATATTGTGGTGTTTTACGTTCATACCAGGGTGTTTTAAATGAATGTGTTTATTCATTTGTCATATTTATGTGTTGCTTCATCCAGAAGGTGTTTTACGTTCATACCCGTGTGTTTTATCACCATATTCTCAACTTTGTGTTTTAACAGTCCCGTGTGTTTTATCATTATCTTCTCCATAATCTTGTGTTTTATCTTCATAATACACAATCAGTAACACATTAAAAAACACACACTAGAATGTACTTTAAAACACAACTATACATACATTTAAAATGAGTTTTTACATTCATACCCCTGTGTTTTATCACCATATTCTCAACTTTGTGTTTTAACAGTCTCGTGTGTTTTATCATCATCTTCTCCATAATCCAGTGTGTTTTATCTTCATCATACACAATCAGTAATACATTAAAAAAACACACTAGATCCAGTGAATATCTAGTGTGGGGTTAGGTGTGTTCAAAAATGGCGGGCTTGACTTTTTGGATCGGGGTATGTTGGATGAAATAAAAATGGAGTAACAAAAACCTAATCAAGATAATGGTGGGCTTGACTTTTTTTTGGATCGAGCTTGACTCAGTATAAAAAATGGTGATTATATTTTTTCACGATACCTAATTTTATGAAGAAAAAAAAAAGCTAAATGTTGTTCTTGATTGATTTTTTGGGGAGAGAGAGAGAGAGAGAGAGAGAGAGAGAGAGAGAGAGAGAGAGAGAGAGAGAGATGAGAGTGAACGGTGTTTCCATTTCTTTAATAGATATCAATTAAATGTGGGTGTCTAATTTACTTTAATATACTTCAGCCATGTAATTTATTATTAATATTATAACACTAATTACAAAAATGTCACTCACTTAATCCACACCATAGATTACAATGATCCAATGGCAAAAACACCTTCTCACACTTCTCACAAAAAAAAAAAAAAAAAAAAACACTTTGTACAGGATCTTGACCCTAGGTTTAAAATATTAAAGTTTTTAATTGGGTTATATCAATGAGTTTAGATGAGTAAATAACAATTGGGTTTAGGTGGACTAAATTGAAAAGGTTAAAGGTATGTTTGGTAAGGAGCTTTTATAAGTTTCAAGCTTCAAACTTTTAAGAAAAATCTCATAATAAATTAAAAGCCTTGTTTGGTTGGAGGAGCTTGAAGCTTTAAGAAAAAACTCTATATTAAAAAACTACTAGCACTAGCGTTTAAGAAAATACTCTTACTTGCTACAAGCTTTTAATGAGTAAATGACACAAATACCCATTCTATCATAAAAAAAATTAAAAAAAACATGCATACAAGCTTTTAGTTAATGTCCATTTTGGTCATTTTATACATTTTATTAAAAGCTCCAGCTACTCTTCCAAACACCAAAATATATTTAAAAAACTACTACTACCAGCTTCCAGCCACCAGCTAGTTTTGCCAAACATATCCTAAAGCTAAGGTTAATAGTTAATACTTTTTAAAACTTTGTTTAATTGAGTTAATTTTCGTAGAAAAGGTTATGGTTTTAAACCTCTTAGATTTTTGTTTTAAATAATTCTAAATATTAAATATTAGGTTTTTACATTTTTGTCATGAAAACTAACCCGGTTAGACCTCCATTAGTTTAGGGGTGATGGAACAAAATAAGATGCAAGTTAGGAGTGCTATTGACCAAAGTGAAAGTTGGGAATATTATCCGTCAATAGGCGACAATTGAGAGTATTTATATCCATTTCCCCTAAATATAAAACACAAATTAGAAAAATTAAAAAGTTTGTTCCCCTGGAGAACTGGGCATGTGCGGTCACATCGCCCGTACCCCTTTAAATCTGACCCTGACTCATAGGCCCCGTACGACTACTTGTCTCTATAGCAACAAAGTTGCATGTACTTATGTTAAAATAATGATTACAGAGGATAAGAGAATTAAACATAAAGATGCGGGTGGTATATCTATATAATCATACTAGATTACGATCCCATGTATTACACGAGTTGATAAATATAATATTATATTATTAATAAAAAACTTATGTTTGAGAAACATATGTATTTCACGGTTAAAAAAATCGGTGTATTATACTAATATAATAAAATATATAATGTATTTTGTTAATATATACAATTGTCAAGATATGTATTTAAAAAAATGGACAATGACGTGAGAGTTATAAATTTTGTTAAGTTAATTTTTTTTTTCAAATGGGAAATAACTTTATTTTCCAATACCTCATATTTTGTATTATTTAACATATTGTATTTTACTATTATTTACCATCCAACTACATTAAATATTTGAATTTTTTAGATATCATTTATAAAAACAATTATTTTCATTATTTATTTTTTTTGTATTTTAGCTAACATAAGTTTGAACTTGATGAAGTTTTTAAATAAAAAAATGTAACTGTATTTAAGGTTTTAGTAATTAATTTTATATTAAATTTATTTGATTAATAATATAATAACTATCTTTAATTGAAAACATGATTATTCATAATTAAGTAAGATAAAAATAAATAATATCTTAACTAAGAAGATGATTATAGCTCATATCTTCCATGCTAACATATAAAGATTCATCTTTAGGATCCATAAACAATTATATCAAAATTTTTTTACCTATCAAGCTAAAACTCAAGTCGCACCGAGTTTTTTCCATGGGACTAGTTTAGAAATTATCGACTTCGAGCCTTACACTACAAGAATTTTGGGTCTTTACCCACACATAACTTACCTACACATGTAAATGTGTGGGTAAATATCTACATATTTTTGTACATGTGTAGGTAATATTTGATGATTTATGTTAAATGACAACTAACACTTAATATATGTTGGTAATACGTACCTACACATTGGAGTTGGTGGGAATATTTCCCCCCAAAATTGACATCAATTAAATATTAGACTACCTACACATATGGTAAAATTTTGTTATGTGTAGGTAAATTATCTACAAATATGTAAACAACTAATATATGTGTAGGTAAATGATTATGTTTAGCAACACATAATATATTTAAACAAATATGTAGATAAATCAGTTATATAATTTTTTATCTTAGTTTTGAATACATGCGTAGATATTGGTTACATATAAAAAATAATAATTTTATTTTAAATGACGTGTCAAATAAATACCTACACTTTTTAAAAAATGTACAATATGTCTAAATTATGAGGGTTAATATAGGAAAATATAGTTAGTTATGGTTATTATTGATTAACTAGGATAAATGATGGTCAATTAGAGCCAATGATGGCTAATTTTAGCTAATTAGTGTCAGTTAAGATCGTTTTATGGTCAATTATTTATTTCTGATCAAAATTGTTCATTAATGGAATTTGGAGCGTAAACGAGTAACTTTGGTCGTGACCCGAATACCCAATACGAGAGCATGGAGTTATAATACTATATATATAAATAATATAAATAATAATAATAATAATAATAAATTAAATTCATATTACTAATTATCCTATATGTTTATTTTACAAGCTCCATGAATAGTGCCATTTTTCGTTTTAAAAAACCTTCAAATATTAATGGTTCTGAGATCGTTAACGAAAATTATTCTGGTACAAATGGTTGTGGCGTTGGTGTGTGTTGCCCGTGTTCGAGTCATGCAGGTGGAATTTTTTTTTCCAGCTTTCCTTTAACCGTCCCTTTTCTTAATTACAAATTTTTTAGTGATTTCTCATCCACGGTAAACAAACTCTGACTCCTCTATAGCTTCTTCAATTCCTTTTTTCTTTGCCGTCGTGGTTAAAACCATATTCTAAACGAAAGCATATGTGCTTTGTTGACTGACAGTGTAGCTACCCATCACAACCTGTTACCCTACAATCACAGATTCACATCGATTGGCTGATGCAAATGATTATTTCCCAATGTTTATGGTAGGTGAATTATGATTTTCTTCTAATGGTGGACGCCTAGGGTTTCAAAGGGGATATTATTTGGATTACTAACTATATCTCTGCAATAAATACTCTAAGCTAATTAACTAATCCCTGCTAACTTATTTAATTATTGTAATCTTATAGTCTCATTATTCATAGTGCTCGACCGAAGGGACATGGTTATCTTGAACTAGCAGGAGATGGAAAGCAACTGTGCATTTACTGAGATGAATGGGATTGATTACTCGACTAAATCTATGTGAACCAGTGTGGCGTTTAGTCTTTAACAGCTGATATAATATACTCTCTTTAGTGGTTGGCTTTACAAAACAAGTAGGACGCAGCTCCTATAATTTGTGCTAAGAAACTGATGCACTGAATCGGGTGCTATGGTTTTGCTGTTTAAGTAAGTCATTAAAGATATCACCTAAAGAGTATTTGAGGTAAGTTTTAATTCAATATAAGGTTGGCTATTATGAGTTAACATGTGGATTTTGTCTACACTTTACCTCAAATAGGTCAAATTCAGTTTCTCTCTAGTTAACAGTTTCTCTCTTGTTGACTGGGAAATGCTCATGATACTTCCTTCTCAAGTCACATTTTGTGGTTATATTATAAATATTTTGAAAGTGTGCTCATATAAATTCTTTTGTGCAGCACAATACTTTGGTGGTATTGTCCGCATCATTCTCAAACCGGTCAACTTGAGACTTGGCGGCTTACACATTGGGATGCGAAAAAGGTTGGATATCTAAAAATGCGGTTGCAATATATGTAAGTTTATGTTTTCTTTTCTACCGCCAGGTATTCATGAATAGTAAACTGTTGAAGGTTAAAGACAGAAACCCAAAAAGGGACATAAGAAAGGAGCTTAAGATGCTTTCTAAAGAAGAACGCTAGAGACAACAACTGGCTGTGACAGATGTTATAAAAAACGCAGATGTCGTTTTAACAACTCTCACTGGTTCATTGTCAAAAAAAATAGATGGCACTTCATTTGATCTTGTGATAATTGATGAAGCGACTCAAGCACTTTTAACATCAGGATGCTAGTTTAATTTTCTATCTCGATTTTTAGGTGTATTTTTCTTGTATGTAATTCATTAATTAGGTTGTTTATGTTTCTATAACTGTTGTTGTATTTGTTTGTATACATTTAAAAATTATTATTTAAATAAATCGTTCTTATTATCCACACATTTGAATATTTTACCAACACGTGAACATATATTATGTCTACACATGTTAAGATCAATATCTACATATCCTTTATACTTACCTACACATAATTAGCTGTCATGTTGGATGCAACGTCAGCTGTCACGTCATACCTCAATCTAACAAGTTGCTATACTTTTACCAACACATATATATTAGTTTTAGCCACACATATATGTGTAGGTAATGATCAATATCTACAGTGCTGAGTCTACACATCATAACACTTAATTTATGTGTAGGTAAACATAACTACTAACACGTTATATGGTTTTTTCTACACATACTATGTGTGGGTAAATACCTAAATTTCTTGTAGTGTTACAAATTCTAAGACCCAACACTTAATGCTCGGGTTTCATCCACTAGTATTCAATTTCAATTCTCACTAATTAGTTGAAAAATATTCGTATAACTTAAAAGTTTGGCACTAGGTTGGCTATCTTCGTGTCTTCAAATAACATTATAACATAACACTATTACAAGAAAGCTAGTAAGGCCTATGAAAGTTTAAGATGCAAAATTTTTTTGTCACAAATCCGGCATATGTGTGACGCATTTCCCACGAATGCACAATGTTACATATGAAAAACTACTTTAGAATTTTGTACATTGTATAACAGAAAATGTTCCAAGTACAAAACATTTGAAATTTGACAAAGTTCACAACTAGAAGATATACTAATTATTTTCTAGGAAATTCTTCTGTATTTTGCAAAGCCTAATCACAGTTTCTTTCATGTTTATCCTTAGAGTAGATGACTCATAGGTGCAATCCATTGCTAGATTGAAAATAGATGCCAAAGATTCTTGTTTAGTATATAAATGCTCACTGAACAGCTCTTTATCAACAACTTCAAAAACTGAACGTTGTGTTGCTTCAGAAACCCAACTACGCAAACTTACCTCACCGCGAAACATTTCTTCCGTGGGCTTCTTCCTCGTGAACGTTTCCAACAATAGAATGCCGAAACTATAGACATCGCTTCCTGGTGACACTATTCCCTCCATCCCATATTCTGTACATGACATAAGTGCATATAAAAAGTTATTGGTTATTCATTAAAATCTACCAAATATCAATGTTCTTCTTCGATTAACTTTTCATCATTGCTTGTGGACATTTCAGTGCAAACCCTTGGTAGGGGTTAGGAAATATATAATCTTTCTTCAAAAGCATACAATAAAAAGAAAGTATTTGATTTTTTTTTTGAAATATTTTATGTAAAATAATGATAAAATAAGTGTATATAACACTACAATAAATATATATTTTTTCACTTTAATTCTTATATTTTCATGAGAATTTACAAAAGCATGCATCTAGGAGTGCATAAGCTTACTTATAAATGCATATACGAAATCAAAAACTTTATTGTTAATGATGTGTAGAAATAATAATCAAAGACAAGGGGAAAAGATTCTCAATCAAAAGTTATTTACTTGAAAAGAGTTTATGCCAAAGAACTGTGAAGATTATAAAGAAAAACATACGTTAAAGCAATATGTCCACATTCATAAAGGTTAAATTTAAACCGGTTAAAGAAGGGTTCTGGGTTTCATACACCCCGTGACATTATATTCCGGGGGTGTGAATTACTCCACTTTTTTAAGAGTGGATATTCAGATTACAATTTGTACATCCGTGCCATATTTCTTTGTGCAAATCAAAATGTGTACTTCGCAATTCTGTATCGCATAAAGAGTGAGTGGAAGTGTTCTATTTGTTGGATTGTAAGAATGCAAATGGAATAAGCAAGGAATGTAAAAGTCATACCTGGTGCCATGTATCCTATTGTTCCTAAAGTTCCAGTTCTTAGCCTAAATTCCTCTTCACCAAATATTTTCGCAATCCCAAAATCACAAACACGTGCTTGCATATCTTCATCGAGAAGGACGTTGCTAGGCTTTAAATCACAATGAATAATAGGTGTTGGTTGACCATCATGTAGATATTCCAGGGCTGATGCAACATCTATCAATATTTGCAGCCTTTGCAAAAGACTGAGATGATTGTTGTGTGAGTACAACCACTGCTCAAGGCTACCATTTGACATGTATTCCATAACTAAGCATCTAAAATCCATGTTGGTGCAACTGCTAATGATTCTAACGAGATTCCTATGACGAATATTGCGTAGCACTTCACATTCAACATTGAAACTCTTTACTGCACCCTCCGAGAGCATATTAAAAACCTTTATTGCAACATTTACCCCGTCTAAGAGTTTCCCTTTAAATACCGAGCCATAAGCTCCTTTCCCAATCAAGTTGCTTTCATCAAATGATTCTGTTGCTCTTAGAAGTTCATAATATGATACTCTTGTCCACTCAGCAAGTGATGGCGGCTCCACATTGTGTTTTCTTTGTTTTTTGTGTCTTCTCAATAAATATATAGCTACAACTAATCCAATTAGTGATGCACTAACGGGTAATATATACTTTAGAGAAGACAAATTTCTCGATTGATGTTGTTTATTTCTGCATGACAAGACTCCTAGTTTTGGTGCACCACATAGATCTTTATTATTCATAAACGATGAAGCGGTGAAGTTGTTAAATTGTCCACTACTTGGGATTTCTCCTTGCAGCCTATTAAAGGAAAAATTTAAGTATTGGAGATGCTTTAGGGTCTCCAAGGATTTAGGTATCATGCCAGATAAACTATTTTGAGATAAATCCAAGACTTCTAAACTTTGTAGCTTGCCAAGCGACTCGGGAATTGAACCTTGCAGGTTGTTGTGAGACAAGGAGAGTTTGTTCAACATTTGGTAGCCATCAATGCTACTTGGAATCTCACCAGACAATCTATTAATTGATAAGTCTAACCCGGTAAGAGGTAAATTAGAACTTCTAATACTTGATGGTAAACTTCCGATTAAGATGTTTGAGGACAAGTTTAAGACTATCAGTGACTTATGGCTCAACAGGTTCATTGGTATCGTGGATGTTAATGTATTCGAGTCCAAGAACAACCACGTAAGCGAACTCATATTTCCCAAGCATGCTGGTATAGTTCCGGAGAGCTGGTTTTTGCTCAAATATAACTCCCCTAAGTTCTTCAAGAGACATAATTCTTGTGGAATCCCTCCTTCTAATCTGTTATTTTCAAGAAACAACTGGCCAATATTTTGTAGCTTCCCAAGTGTTGTTGGAATGTTTCCTTTAAATTCATTCATGTCCAAAGCTAACCTTTGCAAATTAGTCAAGTTTCCAATTCCACTAGGAATAATGCCTCTGATTCCACATCCATATGCCTCAAATGTGCGAAGAGATCTAGATAGATTACCAATAGAAGCGGGAAGGAAGGCCTTCATGGGATTATATGCGAAGGCCAATGTTCGCAACTTTTGGCAATTTGTCAACGACGACAAAAAATTTAACTCTGAGCCCCGAACAGTGAAATAGTTTTGTCCAAATAGTAGTCGTTCCAGTTGTTCTAATCTACCAATTGTAATTGGTATGGAACCGGTAAATGAGTTTATAGATAATTCAACCATTGAAAGTTTGGAAGAATTTATGATTGAGCTCGGAAGAGTTCCTCGGAATGTATTATTGCTCAAATATAGCTCTTGAAGATTTGGAAGAAAGAAACCCATGTCTGGAGGGAGCTCACTTGAAAAAAAATTATCAGATAAGTCCAACTTCTTTAGTGCTGAGATATTAAATCGAATGTTTCCACCAATGCCATTGTTATGTAAACTCAATTCCTCAAGGTGATGAAGGAGGTTGATTTCATGTGGAACAAATCCTGCCATAATGTTAATTAATAAAGTTAGTCTAGTTCATTAAATTAAAAAGAGAAGCTCCATATAACTCCAGCCATATTTTTAGGAGGTATGTTATTTACACAATAACAAAAATTAAGTTTGCACAGCCCTCTACGGGTCGTACAGGGCTCTACGGGCCGTAGAGGGTGTCAGTGTAATAAATGCTCAACCCTCTACGGCCCGTAAAGCCCTCTACGGCCCGTAGAGGTGGTTTGGTGGAGTGCATTTAAACCCTACACGAGCCGTAGAGGTCTCTACGGCCCGTAGGTCGTACGAGGTACGAGGTCATTGAATGAAGTGTCTGACATTCAGTGTGTCAGTCTGAAAAAGCTAACCCTCTACGGGCCGTAGAGGGCTATACGGCCCGTAGAAAACCTGGTTGTTGGGAGCATTAAACCCTCTACGGCCCGTATAGGCCTCTACGGGCCGTAGAGGGTCCAGATATATTCTTCTTCATTGTCTTCTTTCTTCAGTTAACGAAAGAAAATTTAAAAACGCGGTGCACAAAAATCCGATCGATTCCAAGCTACCACGATGTCTTCGGGTCACTACGGTAATGTTTCGGATGAATGGGAGCATTCGTTTAGCCTATCTCACGTCTCGGAAAGCCTTTTCGGAGCCGTGGTGGAACGTGGTGAGGAGGAGGTTGGCTCCGTTGTTCGCTATGGTGACGGGAATGCACTACCCGATTTGAACCTGCTGCCCGATTTGAACCAGGAGTACGTAGAAGAACCGGAGTCATTTTACGTGCCTCCGCCAAGTCATCCACAGTACGAATACGCTGGTAATCATTCGCACGAGGGAGGTGATAACGGTGGCGAGGAACCTGTCCCGGATGTTTCGTACGAAACGAATCAGGTGTGTTTATGTATTTGCACTTGTTTATAATTTAGACCCGTGTATATTTAGACTCGTGAATGGCAACCACTTCATCATGCTAAAGCTAGCAGACGGCGCTCCGATGCCTTATCCGAGTGGAGCATGGAGGCGTTGGGTAGATGTAAATCACAACCCATGGTTAGCACTATACAGGGATCGTCTTGATGAGGGGCGTAGGCTATCTCAAACAGATCCAGAGTGGTTTGACCTAACTGGTTGTCCTGATTCTTCTGATAGTTCGGTGTAAATTTGTTTTTATAATGTATAATGATTTATTAAATACATTTTTTTATTTTTTATTATTATTTTACATATACAATATGAAATGAAAACGTTCTTTTATAAAAAAAAAACCTATACCACCTAATTAAAACTAACAAAATTTAAAAAAAAACAAAACTTCTACTGGGCCGTAGAGGGCTCTATGGGCCGTAGAAGGGATTTAGCTACGGGCCGTAGAGACCTCTACGACCCGTAGGAGACTGGAAGATGCTCGTAGAGGCCATCTAGGCTCGTAGAGGCCATTGAGTCTACGGGCCGTAGAGGCCTCTACAACCCGTAGACAAAATTTTTTTGGTTTCTAAAAACTTTGTAAAGTTTATTAATATAATAAGTAGTTTTTTTAAAAAAAATATGAGTCTACGACCCGTATGGTTCTCTACGGGCCGTAGACGAGGATTTTTTTTTAAAAAAATTTGGGTTTTCAGTGATATGTTATATTAAATTTTTCTGGATATTATTCCAGCGAAGTGGTAGCCCAGATGGTTTATATATGTGTGTATAGATGCTCTTGTATATGTGTGTGATAATGTGCCCAGGCTCGATCCTTGTCCCACCCCGTTTTTTTTATATTTATCTACGGCCCGTAGAGGCCTCTACGGGCCGTAGGCATCATCAAACATCCATCTCTTCCTTCTTCATTCTCAAAAATTAATAAGACTTCTTCTACGAGCCGTAGAGGCCTCTACGGCTCGTAGAAGGAGTAAAAAATGGGCTCTACGACCCGTAGAGGGCTCTACGGGCCGTAGAGGGTTGTGTGAATAAAATCTAACCTTGTGCAAATAGTGGGAGCCTATTTTTAGTTACACCAATATGGCAATAAGTGGTTTAAGTGGTTTGAGATTGCTTAGTAAACATCCACTCAAAGACTAATCGTCTAATTGTATTTGCTTTCAAATAAAGATACACTGTGAATTTAAATGGACAAAATAATTACAAAGGAGCACAATGTCATATACCTTGAAATAAATGGTAGGTATGACAAATTCTCAAAAATAAGAACACAAATGGCTAATGATCAATCACATGATTAGAGGCCAAAAATATTTAAATCTGAGGGAATTTCAAAGTGAAGTCCTAGATGGGAGAAACCAATTAGGCCAAATGACAATTGGTTGTTTGCACTGTGGAGTATATACCGGATCTGGCTTGGTTATCCTGAACCAAAAGAAGCTTGGCCCCTGGAATTGGTGATGGGTCGGATAACCAACATTATCTGTGATCACGTGCATGGGTGACCTTTTGCCTATGGGTGGGCATGTGCCCTCCCTAAGGTAAACCTGGTAGTCTATACATATATATATTTTTTTTGTAATGTTCTAAAAAAGCCAATGTGACATCTTGAAAGGCCCAAGTGCCCAGGCATGCCTATTAATTGAACATACTACAAGTCATCCCCATCCTAATTCGATCATCTATCTCCTAGATCAGCCCCCACTCTTCTGGCCTTCTGGTTCCAGCCTTTTGAAGTTCTGATCAGAATGATGCATTCGAATCATCAGCCAGGCGATTGGAACTTGATTGACAATTACAAAGGCTGTGGTGAGAATGTGCGATTAAACTAGGGCATATTGAACCCTTTGTTGATTTGTATTAAGGTATTCTGTAAAATATATGTTAAATGGTAAAATACCAAATTGATTAGTGATCAATATTGTCTTACAATATATAGAGAATATAAGCAAACCTTAGAAACCTAGGGTGAGCCTGTGGGCTCACGCTAAACAACTCTAATGATAATATAATCCAATACACCCCCGTAGTCAGAGCGGAAGAAAACTAAAAGCTCAGTCTGAAACAAAAAAAAACAATAATTAAAACAATCTTCGATCCTGGTCGTTGACTCGTAAGTCCAATAGTATACAAAACAATCCACAATCTTCAAAAAATCCGTAGTCTTCAAAAGTTGCACGACAACAGACCGTAGTTCTGCAAGTGGTGTGGCGGAGGACCGTAGTCCTAATTGAGCAGCACAATGATAGAACTGGTTGGTATATGAATCTGTTGTTGGGATTACTTGCTTTAGTTCCCTGGTTCTTGGTTCCCAGAATGATAAACATGATCGGCTAGAGGTAAGTCGACAATCAGCGACTGTAGTCGTGTGTCGGGGTTAGCAGTTGGTGGTCTCTTGGATACGTAGATCAAGAGATGAGATGTATATCTAGAAAAAATAGTAACATCAGTGACCGTAGCTAGGCGAGGGTCTCTTGGATCCATAGATCAAGAGATGAGATCCATAGATCTAAAAAGAAAAAAGAAAAAATAATCCAAACAATCGTAGTTTGAGGTCAGTGGCCGTGGACCGTAGTCCTTGGGGCGGCTAAAACACGATAAAAGAAAAAGAAGAAACGAAATAAGCGGTCTATGCAATTCAAGAACCGAACCAACATAATGCAATGATAAATGAGTAATAAAATAAAACCCAACACATGTGAAAATAATTGCCCATATAGATGTGCAAAATAATAAAAATGATTAAGAAAAAACTTCATGAAACCATCATCTGGTCAAATTTGTGACATGGAATTCAGATTTGGAGTTCATGTTATCCTATTGATGCTATCTAGATGTGTAAAATTACCCTTGGGTATTTAAAAAAATATGACGGCAGGAAGCATCAAAAGAATATTTGGCGACTGGAATTGTAACCGGAATATTGTATCGAAGACGTGATTTTATTCAAACAAGAAACAAAAAAAAAAAATAGTGGAGAAAACTAACTAGAAAGAAAAGAAAAAAAAAAGAAACGATGGCTGGACAGGGCAGCGGCAATGGCTGTGCGCCGCCCTGTCTAGGGTTGTCTCAAGTGGTGATGACTAGGGTTTGGCTATTTGTGTGTGGCACAGCGGAGACGATATAGAGCCTAGGTTGGTTCTGATACTCCATGTTAAATGGTAGAATCCCAAATTGATTAGTGATCAATATCGTCTTACAATATATAGAGAATATATGCAAACCCTAGAAACCTAGGGGTGAGCCCGTGGGCTCATAGTATACAACTCTAATGATAATATAATCCAATAATATATTCAGGTGTAATTCTGAACTTGTGATGTTCCTTTTTTTTCCAGATGAATTTTGGGTTATTGTTGTTAAACATTAGGGATGGCAATGGGTCGGGTTTGGGACGGGTTTAGGTAATCCCAACCCCATACCCGATTAGGTATGCTTGTCCCAAACCCGGCCCAAAACCCGTCGGGTTTGTGTCGGGTAATTACCCATCGGGTATCGGGTATACCCGCGGGTTTCGGGTAAACCCATTAATTTTTAAAACTTACCTATTGAGTATATCCGACCAAAGACCCGACAGGTATCTATTAGGTAACTATTAAGCAAATAGATTTACCATTCTTAAATATATATGTAAATGATTACAATGTATAAATATAAAATACTTAAATCTTATAAAAACACTCAAAGACATAGATAACAAATAGTATACACTAATTTTTGGTAATTTTTAGTACAAGATGACAGTCTAGATAGACAATTTGATATATTATACAGGGTGGAGTTCCTGTACAAAGTGTATTTTTCGTACAAAGTGTGAGAAGTCTATATAGGCATTGGGTTTTAAATTTTAGGCATGATGTTTTATGTTCCTTTGGCATAGTATTATATAGAAAAACACAAAAATTAACAATTTAAAACACTAATTAATGTATTCTCGACATGCAATCTAAAACACCCTACGAAGAAAGTAATCAGTGTGTTTTAAATTTAATGTCTATAATACATTTGATTGTGTTTTAAATTGTAACGTTTGGTGCTTTTCTATATAAATCAATACAAAAGGAATCAAAAACATTATAGCCAAACTTTAAAACACAATGCTTATATAGACTTCTCACACTTTGTACGAAAAATGTACTTTGTACAGGAACCTATACCTATGTACATATTTAAACACATATACTAAAAATTATATTGGGTATCTAATCGGGTAAACGGGTATACTTTATCGGGTAATCGGGTCGGGTAAACGGGTATATCATCAAATCCCAAACCCGTCCCAAACCCGAAAAAAAAAATAAAAACTAATCCCATACCCGGACCCATACCCGATTACTTACCCCAAACCCGTCCCAAATGCATCGGGTTTCGGGTTTACCCATCGGGTTCGGGTTTGATTGCCATCCCAACATCGAGCAATACTGTGTTATTGTTTTTTGGTTCTTTATTTGTGATTCTGATTAACTGATTCTTGTGGCGACTAGTAAGTCTCTGATCTATTTTACATTATTTTCTTCTTTATCTCGATGGTTGATAATTTGTTTTAGTACACATTAGCTGCTAATTACCATTACCATAAACACAAATTTTAAATTGTGATTTATTGCTTTGCATTGGAGACTTGGATTGTTAGTGATTTGATCATTTGGTGATGAGTAAAACAAGGCTTTTTACTCTTTGTATCGTTTAAGTGTGTTTATTGTTTTTTTTTGTGTAATAGTGTAAATTGATTTTTATTTTTATAATATGTTATTTTCTTCATTCTTTGTCAAGGAGATTAGAGGGTTAGAATCAAATACACAGTGAAAGAAAAATAGGAAGTCGTAGGAATGGTATCAAACGGACTCCGATTGAACCCATTCAAGCGGCATTGGAACCGTCTCATCGAACCCTACGATGTTACTTTTTAGGTTTTTGCTTTTTGGGTTTTAGCTTGTAGATTTTAGGTTTTATGTAGCATTGTGTATTTTTCTTATTTTCATCATTGTGTCATTTTTATAATTCATTGTGTCTTTTTCTTCAGTATTGCGTTATATTTTTCAACATTGTGTTATATTTTGTGATTTATTGTGTCATATTTCGTGAACTATTATGTTTTTGTATGTTTCTCACATTTCTTATTTTTATTACACTGTGTAGGATAACTTGACCCGAAGATTAGAGACAACAATTAAATATATAATATTACAATGATTTTTTTTTTTTTTTTTTTTTGGGGAGGGGGGGGGGGGAGCTATTTCATGACATGATGGGTTTTGAGTTAAAGTTTCCACATATTCCGGACCATAGTTGTCAATAGCGGTGATAGGGACCGCGGCCGCGAATAGCGTCGCGTATCGGCTATCCATCGCTATCTTGTGTTTAGTAGGGAATAACGATTAAATAGCGACTTCCGGCGAAGAATTCCGGCGATGTCGCTGTGGTTTCTGCCGGAACAAAGAGGATGAAAAGGGGTTGCATCTTACTTTTTAGGGTTAACTAGAAACGTCGTAAGAAAAGAGAGAGAATCGGGCCTGAAACGCTAATAAAAGACAGAAAAGGTAGACATTTAGCCACATATAAATATAATTTTACCTATTTTCACCTTTAACCCCTCAATCTTTCATTTATTTACATTTGGTTCTAAAACTTCTAAATTTAACATAGAAAGTATAAACTTAGTTTGTGTATATAAACATTTAGTCCTTATACTCGTAAATTTGTACATAAAAATATTTTTAAATATTTTAATACCTTATCACTATTTACGAAATAGCGAGCGCTATTTCATCGCTATCGCTACGTAGCATATCGGTAACCCGTCGCTATTTACCGCTATTCGCTATCGATAACTATGTTCCAGACATTAATGTA
Organism: Ambrosia trifida; assembly: GCA_028751855.1. Taxonomy (NCBI): domain Eukaryota; kingdom Viridiplantae; phylum Streptophyta; class Magnoliopsida; order Asterales; family Asteraceae; genus Ambrosia; species Ambrosia trifida. Next base: position 4,953,793 of record CM054125.1, on the reverse strand, counting down.
GTCATTTTTTTAACGGCCAACAAATCAAACCCAAGCACTCCCGGGCACCTTTTTGACATATTCAAGTACTCCGAGAGTACCCGAGTTGTCAAACACCAATTTCGAGGAAAACCCGGTAACCCACCCGCCTGTAGCCACGACGATGAAATTACCAGTAAAACTCGTCTGGCTCAAAAATCAAACCCAGAATTCCCCGGGTCTTCTATCATTACTTCCTAATGCCTCTACCAGCCTAGTGCAATGGCATTTACATTGTAGTCATCTTACAAGTCTATGTTGACACAACAAACATACAACAGTACTATTATCCCAAGCAATAGATGCATATATAACTGTCTTTTACAACTTAAATAACGGCACTAAATAGTAAATATACATACGTACCTGAGAGTCTATTATTTCCAAGATAGAGATGTGTCAGTTGTGTTAAATTTGCGACCTCTGACGGAATATTTCCTGTAAAGTTGTTAACCGATAGCACAAGCTTTCGAATCCTTTTTAATTTCCAGAAACCAGACGGAATTTGGCCACTAAACATATTCTCATAAATATTTAGTTCTTCAAGATTGTAAAGACTGGTGTAGATATCGGGCAACAGAACCCCAGACAAGTTGTTTCCATGGAAATCGATCCTCTTGAGAGAAGAAATGTTGAATATGTCTTGGGGAATATGTCCTTCTAAATTCGCTTTAAAAATGGATAATACTTCCAACCTTTTTAAGTTGCTTATCTCAGCTGGAATTGAACCTGTACGTTCAATGAAAAGTAAAACACTTGTAATATTGTAATCGGTTTCGGTTTCAGTTTCGGTTTTTAGTAATAACATTATGGGTATGTTTGGCAAAATTAGCTGGAGGCTGGTAGCTGGAAGTCGTTAGCTGGTAGCTGGAAGTTTTTTAAATATATTTTTGTGTTTGGCATAGTAGCTGAACCTTTTAATAAAATGTATAAAATGACCAAAATGAGCATAATTAAAAACTTATAAAGAAGATTTTTATTTTATTTTTAAAATAGAATGAGTATTTGTGTCATTTACTAATTAAAAGCTTGTAGCTAGTACAGCTTTTTCTTATATAGTTTTTCAAAATTCCACCCAAAACCCGTTTTTAGAACCTCGTCACATGTTTAGACGCCTCAGATGTCTATTTGTATTTTCACAAAAAACGTCTGGTCAATATCCATTTTCGTGATTTACCCTAACCATAATTTAAGGCTTGGGATATTCACACACTAGGGTTTTTTTATCTAGACACCCCCTCAATGGCCCATTGAGGACTCAATGACCCATTGAGGGCCAAACAGAGAAAATCGATGGCCCATTGAGGGCCAAAAATTGGAAAAAAGATGGTCCATTGAGGCCTTAACGACCCGTTGAGGTTTGTCAATTATTGGTAATCATTGACCAATCATTCGCAATGATTAGAGAAGCATCAATGACCCATCCTAGGGGTGTCTAAGGTTTTTTTGAGGGATGTCTAGATAGTATCACCCTAATTTAAACCTTGTTAAAATGAATATTATTCTAGTTAACAACATTAATACTATTTAAGAGATCATGTATCATCTTTTCACTTATAATACACAATCACAAACATGGGTAATAAATAATAATCTAAAACCATACCTTGAAAGTCATTATCACCAAGAAACAACTCTTTTAAAAGAGTCATATTACCAATTCCCCTAGGTATAGTTCCATTGAATTTATTATATGACATGGATATGTACCGAAGCTGCCTACATTTGTTGATGCTTGACGGAATTGGTCCCATGAATTCATTAAGAGATATAAAGAACATCCTAAGCTTACCAAGCTGATCATTGCACATATCGTCTGGCAGACTACCCGATAGACTATTCACTGATAATTCAATCTTTCTTAAACAAGATTGATTAAAGAAGGTTGGCGGCACAAACCCGCTTAACTGATTATTGTTTATGTAAAAATTTTGCAAACAAGTTCCATTTCCAAATTCTTTTGGGATATTTCCATGTAACGAATTATGATTCAAGCGCAGCGTCGTTAGACTTGTCATGTTGTTAAGAAAATATGGAGATAGAGTGCCTGTGAAATTGTTTTTACTGAGAAGCAATATTTCAAGTTTTGGCATGTTGTTGAAGTATGATATTGGTAAAGTTCCTGTGAGACTGTTGCCTTCCATGTACACTTCTTCTAGATCGCGCAAATGCGCGATCTCAGGAGGTAATGAGCCATGAAAGCTGTTGTTTCTGATGTCAAGCAATGAGAGGAATGAAAGGTTACCAATATGTGGAGATATTGTTCCAACAAGACCCATGTAAGAAAGATCTAAAGCAATGACCCTTTGAGTTTGAGATTGCGAACCACAAATGATGCCTTTCCAATAACAAACGGAGGTTTTAGTCGACCAGTTTTTGGTTAGGACGCCCGAAGGGTCGACACTGATTTGCGCTTTAATCGCTTCAAGAGCAAGTTGATCAGTGGTAAAAGAGACACCATAGGGGAGAGTCACTAAGACTATTATAAGATTTAAGATGAAGATACACTTAATGTTATGCATAACTATTGGATTTGGGTGCTTTAGTTAGTTTTGTCTCATGGTTACATGTAGTGGTTGATACTTGCATATATTTGAGCCTAAAGCTTAAATGTTATGAATTATTGGGGTAACAACCACCGGTATTGAGTTATTGCAAATGACGTTGTGTATATATATACTATAAGTTGACAGGCATGGGCGGCTTTGGCCCGAGCCGGGAGGCTATCTGACTTGGGCCCATTTTTATCGGGGGCACAATTTTTTTTTATGAAATTCCTATATATGTGTGTATTTTTAAAATAGAAAATTCATTTAACACTTAAACGTTGGGCCTAATATTAAACAATTTAAAGCTTAAATATTATTAACTCAAAGCCCATAACATTTATAAGCTCAATACTTATTTAACCTATTAATTAAAAAAAACGCTTTTTTCATCGTTGAACTTATTTCACACGTCACAAAAATTTAGCGATCCTATAGATGTTTTGGAATATATGAAAGAATAATGTTATTTCCCAAAGAAAGACTTAGCCAGATAGCGATGATAGTTATCAAGAACGAAATCATAGATTGTATAAAGTGCGAAGAGTTAATCCACCAATTTGCTAGCAAAAATACTAGGAGAGCTTAATGAATCGTCTGTTAGATACTAGTCTATTACGTCGATAAAAAAATACTAGTCTATTACGGTATGTAATTTTACTCATTCTAATACTATTATTTTGCAATTGTTATGTTTATTGCTATACTATTGATCCGAATACCATTTAATTAAATTATTTAATTTATTAAATAATAAGAGGCATATTTTTAACGGCTAGGATACGGTACCCAAATCCTAGGAGAAGCCTCTGTTGACAAGGACATGAAACAAACATATATAAATTACTAATATTGGCAAGTGTCAAATAATCTAAGGCTTACTTACACGGGTCAAAGTCGTGTGACATTGAATTACGTGATGAATGAATCGATGAATTTATGAGCAAGACGTTAGTAGAGATCATGACCAAATGAAGTTTTAAAGAGATAAGTAGATGAGTAGATTGATGGTGGTTTAAAAATAAGAAAAAAGCGAAAGTAGATTAGTTATTATAATTCTCCACTTTCTTACCGTAAGATCATGCATAGTGGGGTTTTAAAGGGGGCTTTAATTCCAAATTCGTGCTTTTTAGCGCCCCTCACATCATTACACCCCGCCCTAAAGATGAAAAAATTGGGGGAGCTTTAAAAAAGTTAACGTTGCACAATTTATAAACAAAACCAATCAAAACTTGAACACATCATATCCCCTAACGTCTCTCTTCCAGTCTCCCCCCCCCCCCACACACACACACACACCCACACCCACAGACCAACGGTTTTTGAACGGTCAATTTTTTTTTATTTTTTATTTTCAATTTCAAATTATTATATATACAACACCACACCACTACATCTACAAAACCACACCAAAAACAATTCAACCATACCACAACATCACACCATACTATGTTTCCATACCGTGTAACCTTCGGTGTCCCGTCTCGCCCGGGCAACCTGAATGCGGTGCGCCCAAACACTACCCAGCCGCCACCCACTTTTAATTACCTAAATTTAGACCCGAACACAATGAGATACACACAACTACTAAACATGCCTGGTCAATACTTTCATGGGCCAATGTGTTTTTCTTCAAACATGAACATAAACTTAGGCTATAGTTCTCAAGACGAACCCAAACTCGCCTTGACAAAGAAAGAAGTATCAAACTTGGGATAAAGACGGGGAATTTGCACTAGCGCGGGCTTGACTCGACATATCGGAGGATCCCGAAGTTGATTAGTACTATTATTGTTTCTTTTTAATTGTATTTTTTAAATATATTTTTGTTTTTTTTAATTTATATATGTTCTATTTTTCTAAGGTCGTTTTTTTTATAAATCGTAATAATATGTACGCGCTCATTTTTTTGTAGCGAACTATCAAGACAAACCTTTCTTTTTGGGCGAGAATTCGAGAGACATTTTATAACGCCATGGGTCGAGGGAATATCGGGACAACGATTCGATATCGGTAAAGTGGACCGATATTAATAATAGATGTCATGTTTTTTCAGAAGTTTACCAACGTTGCGAAAACAATAGGGCTAGTGGGGAAGGGGATGGGAATGTGTTAGCCAAAGCGTTGGAGGAATTCGACGCAACTCGTGTGACGTTCACAAATATCAATAAACACAAAACTCATTTAAGTCCAAGATTATAATTCTCAACTTTCTTATTGTACTTTGAAACAAATATCCATTTCGGTGAAAAGACTTTTTTAACTTTTTTTTTTTTACTCCAAGAGTTTGATTTTAGCATCAATTATACTCTAATCCAGTAACCACATCAATTTTACTCGAGTTTGATTTTCACACTTTCACCCAGTCAAAAATATATGCTTGTTGCGGTAATTTAACCATTTATAAAACTAGCAAGATCAACTTGTTTTAGAAAAACAAACATAAATCAATTCAAAACATTTTATTTAACGATCATCTTAAGGAATCAAAATAACGTAAGAACATCGTTTAATGTAAATCATTCGCAAATCTCTATTGCTCTATGATTTTAGAAAATTTCCCTAAAATAATTTATATTAAAACTTGCAATTTTTTTAAATTAACTATAGTGTAACCATTTTTAGCCATAAAAATTGAACGTTTGAACAAGTGTTTAATAATGTAAATTAAAATGCTGCTCACATGAGGGGGTAATGAGTAATAACTAACAAAGTTAATTATCTTGTTAAATGTTGGGGAATAACAGTAACAAACGAACAATAACAGATAACAGAAATCTCTGAAGGCTCGTGATCGCTTTCAGATTGAATCAATTCGACGGTTCTATCGAATATTCAATCGGATACAATCAGAGATTGAGAATTTTCAGTATGTTGTGATTGAGATTAAAGAACCAGAGAGTTTTTGATCAAGAAGGAGAAGAATTCGTAATGAAACAATAGGGCCAGAAACTGCCTTTTAGCAATTCGACCCCAGCCAGGGGCTCTGCCCCTTGGACCTTGCTCCCAGGGGCGCTGCCCCCGGACCCCCGTTCCTTAGGGGCTTCGCCCCTAAGTTCATAATAAATTCAAATAGGCGTGCACTCCGCACCACCATACCTATATGATGTATTATTATGAACATATTGATCAACACAGTCAATCCAATTACACTAAAATATCCAACATTAAATGGGTGTAAAAAAATAGGCAAAAGTGAAACGACTGGATTAAAAAAAAAAATCAAACTTGTAGACTGATATGGATATTTTGGTCTAACCACAAGGACTAAAATAGTAGTACCTAACTCAAAAAAAAAATATGAGAGAGGAGAGAAATGCATGGTTCTTCTTTTATAGAGGTGGTTTAAAAACCAAAATTTATATATATTTTTTTGTCACATTTCATCCTGAAATACACCAACAATTTTCAATTGATACATGAATGTCAAGGAGAGAGAGATGACAAAGAAGCCTAAAGAGTGCATTTATGCAACAATGTATATACAAATGAGTGGCAGTCTTTGTGTTGTACACCTGAGTTTTGCTAATTTATAAGACAGACCACAAGGTTTGAATCTAAAAACAAACCTTTAATTTCCTATAACTTGATGTTCTTCTATAAATGAGTCTTAACAAATGTACTACACTTCAATCTTCAATGGCATTCCTGCATTTCTTCCTTGTCCTACTTCTGTCTTTTTTCGGTAAATATCCTAAGTTAATTTTGTTGTTTTTCGCTGTTCGGTTGTCTTTAAATCCTACATTTTGGTATTTTTATTGCAGGCGTTGATGCAGTCGTTTTCACATTGCAAAACCGATGTGATAAAACCATTTGGCCGGGGATCCAAGCTTCGGGTGGCCAGCCGCAACTCATGCAAGGCGGTCTTGAGCTAAGACCTTTACAATCAAGAAACCTGACCGCGCCAAAAGGTTGGTCAGGTCGCTTTTGGGGCCGAAGCGGATGCAAGTTCAATGTTTATGGTGAGGGAACCTGTGCCACTGGAGACTGTGGAATCGGTCTCTTTTGCAATGGCGCAGGGGGTGAACCCCCTGTATCTGTAGCGGAGTTCACCCTTGATAGTCCAGTGGACTTTTATGATGTGAGCCTCTTAGACGGCTTTAACATCCCAATCTCAATATTCCCATATGATGACTCGGGTGTATGCTCGACTGTTGGTTGTGACACAGACTTGAACCCGCATTGCCCCACGAATCTCGTGGTGAGAGGAGATAGGGGAGAAATTGTGGCGTGCAAGAGCGCGTGCACAGCTTTTCAGACGCCTGAATATTGTTGCAGCGGGCCGTTTCAAAATCCAAACAGATGCAAGCCAACAAGATACTCGCAGTATTTCAAGCGCGCTTGTCCTTCTGCGTATACATACGCTTTTGACGACCCGTTAACTACTGTTACCTGCAGAGATTCAGATTACTTGATCATATTCTGTTAACTTGGACATTTGTTTAATTACATATATATTTTCTTCATATTCCATATCTAGTTCATTGTGACAAATAAAATGATTTTTGATGGTATGAATGTATAATATTATCTTAACAATTCAAACGGATACTACTGATCATACATGTTCAAACCACCATCAACCGCAGTTTATATAATCATGAAAGAAATATGATTAACATTAATATATAGCTAAAATTAAAATTTAAGCATATTAACATTATTATATAGCTAAAGTTAAAGTTAATACATACCTAAACTTAAAATTAACACATACCTAAAATTAAAATTAATACATAATTGGTTTTACACATTTAAACACACGATTACATAAATCAATAGCTAAAGAGGGAATTGCACAATGAGCAGTCACGAACACTATTATGCCTGTCCAACCTTTCGTCCTGATATCCAGAGCTTTCAGATGACAAATAAACCATTTCTTCCTCGGAATCCATTACCTATTCGGCCCCAGGATCAGTTTCGTATACCCTTCGGCGCAACTTGGAATGTTTGACATTGTAGGAGTGTTACACATTGATAGAGCCATGGTATAATCATAAACATAATTTAACTCTTCCACCGTCGAATTTTGAGGATGTTATGGATAATAAAATTCAAACGTTGGAGGGTGGGAAGTCATCGCATGGAGACGGGATGATCGTCGACACTATGATAATCCCTTTGGTTCAAGCGGAAACACATTTACCACCACCCATTTAAGAAAAAAAATGTGGAGAAACTAAATGAAACAGTAAGAAATGATTTGAATAACCGTTGCCAATTACCCGTGAAACCTATCCGCCCCCCACTACCCTTGTCATTGGCGGCGGTGTTGTTGTTGTGGAGGATAGTGGGGTACCTGTGATCAAATTGAATGGGGAGAAACAAATAAACCATTTTTTCGATAGTCAAAGTGATAGTTAGAAGGTATATCAGCCAACGAGCAATACTTTGGAGTATTTAAATCTAATTTTTCTGAAAAAAAGTGAGGACGGGGTAGAAACAAATAAACCATTTTTTTGGTTTTACTATTTTCATTGAAACACTATGTAAATTTGTAAATATGTGAAATTCTCGGATATATTTAATGTACTTATATTGTAAATTTGATTCAAGTTTTGACAATTTGACTAGATATTAATGTGTTTTGTCATACTTTTACACATAGATAGGAACTTTTGGTTTTCGCTAATTTCTTAAAGTCATCATAAAAAATCTTTGTGAACATATGCTAGTGATGAGTTAGTCTAGCCTTTGTACACCTTTAGGTTGCATATGATAGTAAACGAATAATAAATTCATTTAATGTTACAATGATATGAAGTCAACAGGTAACATGTAGGGACGTCTACAAAGGATAATGAACATGAGGTGATGGCAATGTTGTTACGAGTAATGATGAATTTGACCCGATGATCAGGCGGCGGACCTAATGAAGAAGCAGGTGCCGCGTCCGTTGCGGCTCAACTTCGCGCGCGTAGTGGAAAATTTGGTTTTTTTTTTTACGAAATTTGTAAAACGTTGCTACTAAAATGAAAAAAAAATAAAAAAAAATTAAAAACGTTACTACTGAAAAAATTTCTATATTCGCCACTGCCGATGGTGGTTCATATTTTTATTTTCATACGTAAGTATGTAAGATTCATTTTGACCAGATTATTTATTTATAAATGCGTTTATTCAGCTTATGTTTTATCACAAAAGGGTCAAACAGGCGAAAAAAAAGTTGGAAGAGAAACGGATCAAAGCGGTCATGCCATTAAAACAAGCCAAATGTTGATTGACATGGCATATACCTATCTAACCTATTAAAAAAGAATAAAAAGATTGGTTGTTAAATTTTGTACAAAATACAATGTCAAGATAATGACTTAAAGTCAGTTAGAAAAAAATTAGGAGATAAAAAAATGTGCAATCTTTGTGTTGCATACCTATGCATTTCTCATGAAATGTTCTATTATATAAGGGCCTCTAAAAGAAAACTTGTATACTTCATTCCCTCATTCATTAATGGCTTTTCTACACTTCTCTGTGCTCTTACTTCTGTCTTCATTGGGTATAAAATCATAATTTTTTAGTTCTTTAACTCTGTTTTGCCTTGAAATATAATTCCTTTTTTTTATTATTTTGTTGCAGGTGTTGATGCAGCAGTTTTTATATTGCAAAATAGATGTAAAAATACCATATGGCCTGCTATCCAACCTAACGGTGGGCAGCCTGTACTCATGGACGGCGGTTTTCAGCTTGGACGTCAAGAATCAAAGAACGTGACGACCCCACAAGGATGGGCAGGCCGCATTTGGGGCAGAAGTGGATGTAAGTTTGATGCTCATGGTGAAGGAACCTGTGTGACCGGAGACTGTGGAAACGGTCTCTACTGTAGGGGTAATGGAGGTGAACCGCCAGCTTCCCTAGCGGAGTTCACCCTCAACAGCCCACTTGACTTCTATGATGTGAGCCTTGTGGACGGCTACAACCTGCCCATCTCCATATTCCCACGTGATGATTCAGGTGCGTGTACAAGTGTTAGATGTGACACGGACCTGAACCAACATTGTCCAACAAATCTGATTGTGAGAGGGGATGGTGGGGAGACTGTGGCCTGCAAGAGTGCGTGCACTGCTTATCACACGCCTGAACATTGTTGCACCGGGGAGTACCAAAATCCAGACACATGCCAGCCAACAAGATACTCGCAGTATTTCAAGCAAGGCTGCCCGAGTTCATATAGTTACGCTTTTGACGACCAATCAAGCACTTTTACATGCACAAACACAGATTACTTGATCAGATTCTGTTAACTATGTTACTAGCACATAGTGTCTGGCTACTCGCTCCATATCAAGATTATTACAGCAAATAAACTGATTAATGATTTCTGTTGCTACTTATAATTTTATAGACTAGCATTTTGATCATACATTTCAATCTCAATCAACTAATAAACCAAAGCAAATCCCAATTAAGTCTTAAAATCCTTCTGAAATTTATCACATAGAACATAAAAGCTCTTACTGTAGTTCATGAGCACATCGCTTCAACAACAGAGTTTGCATCATGTCAATCACCCTACATGCTTCTGAAACAAGGGCTTCAACTGCCACTATTGGTCCATTGCCATTAGTATATCATCCAAACTTCGCATCTTTGGTAAAAACTTCCTTTTTACATGGCAAGGGGCAGCGGTAGAAGGAACCTGCTTCTGAACCGCCTTCTCTTTCTGTCTAGACATTCTGCAAATGAAAAGCCGAAATAATATATAGGTGAAAGATGGGTTGAGCGGTTTGAGTAACATGGCAAAAAGGACCCATTTGAATCGTATCAACTTTTAGAACAAACTTGAAATGGGATGGGATTAGATGCGATGGGTTAGGTTGGGCTGATCTGTAAGATTTTAATCGTAACCACAAAAACATTATTATTTAGAATATTAAGCCAAATACTTTATTAGAACATAATAAAAGATTGTATGCATTAAGAATAGACATGGGGGCAACTTTTGATTGGGTAAAAATTTTTTATTAAAATAATGATATAGCTTATTATTTCTCGATTAGGTCATGGATCAAATTTTTAACCCATTTGACCCGTCATGATTTAGGTTAAGTTATCGTTGGATTTTAACCGTTCAACCGGTCAGCGTTGAATTTAAAGCCAATTTAAACATTTACGAATAATAAGGTTAAATTTTACACCCTAGTAAAACTATACTATAATGATTTCAGTCACATCATGCACTTAAAATTTAAAAATGAAAATATGTACCTGGCCAGAACCTTAGCTGCTTTAGCCTGCTCAACGAATTCTTTTAAATACCCCTTTAGTTCATCATCATCATCATCATCATCATCATCATCATCATCATCATCACTCATGTGACACTGCAAAAATATAGCATATATTGGGCATGTACATATATAGTAGAACAGTTTGTGAAATGCAATGTAAATTTGCCAAACATCATATTAGAAATATAAAAAGAAAATACCTTCTTCTTGTGCATGTCTTTGGAAGCACACTGTCAATTGAAACATTGAGTTAGATTTTACTTTCGTAAACCATAAGAATAAACATCAAGTGTGACATGCAGTCTTTTGTAGATTTAGAGCCAAATCAATCTTTTCTAACATAAAGAGAGGCACTTTGAATATATCCATTAAAGAATAACCTTAGAAGAAACATATCAAGAATGTGTGCACTTAGAGGGAAGTTTGAACACTTTATGATATGAGATTCAACTCATAGGAAATGTCTGATCAAGTCTATTCATTTTTGTTGTTTTCACTATGTTAATTGAAAATATCACCCTGTCATGAAACAAAACCAAACAAATGCGCTGGCCAGGCATGTTAATTGGTTAACGGGTCAAAATAGGTAAATTATTGGTGCCGGTAAAACCTGATCTGTGTGGGTTTACCCACAACATTCATTTTGTCGATCTTTTTCAAAAATTATACATAGGTAATATATTCAAAATGCTCATTGATCACAACAGTCAAACCATTTTTTTTAATAAAGCAATGCCATGATCTCTCTCTCTCTCTCACATATACATACATATGTGTGTGTAGGAAATAAATTTAATGTGTTTACTACATCCTCTGTTACCTTTACCCATTTGACCCTTTTCATGTGCATTCCATAGATCAATAAACCATGCAAATCAAATTTTGATCCTAATTACACGAGTTATCTAATCAAGAATACAATTCATTTTGCTGCTAAGCTATGTTTATAAACTTGCAACTTATTGTTAGGACTTCAAGGCTTGACAGTTGACCCCCATGATAATATTTATAGCTACTGATATCCTGCAATTTTGATATTTTAAAATAATTGAAGTTTGCTTCAACTCTATGTATTTAAAAGTGAAAATAACTGAGTAAGTAGATGATCAAATCTATGAGACTGATGAATTTATAAAAAGAGAAATGTTACTTAAAATTTTGAATACCAGTCCGAACTAAATGACACATTTAAATGTTTCCAATATCATTTTGCAGACTAAAAAAACAACCACAGAGCAAACAGAAAAACAGAGGATAAGCCATGGCAAAAAACCTTGTCTTCCTTGGGCCGTTCAGCCTTATTAATCTTGGTGACTCCTTCCTTGAACCAAGAGCGGCCCAAAGCATACAGAGATTTTCCCGGAAACTTGGCCTGAAACATACAGAGATCTTCCTTAGTTAAATTCTTGTAAAACAAGATTTATTAAAGCCTTTAGAGATCAACATAAATCGATACATTTATCGGTGAGTGAGGTCAAGATCGCCGCTTCTACTTCATTGTAACAGGCTCGCACATATTTATTCTTTGTAAACACGTAGAGAAACATCTCAAATTTCGTGGGTATGAAATGGGTACGAGATTAGGTGATACCCGGCCTGATAACCCGAAACTATAAACCTGTTTACCCTAATCATTTACCCCAAAACTTTAATTTTTTATTTTTATTTTCCCTTAAAATTAGTGCAACTTTACTTCCCCCCCCCCCCCCCCCCCCCCCCCCCCGAGGGCCACACATATATACATTATATGCGCACAGCCGTAAGCGGGCCTAATGACTTTTTCCATAATCTAAAATTATCAAACCCAAAGATAAAAGAAAGAAATACACATACCTTATGCTTATTAGAAACATACATTAAAGTGTCACAACCACTCATGAACCTACAACAACATGAAAGAGAAAAATTAATATCCTCTGAAGATGGAGTAAAAACAAAACTGGGAATAACAAATAACCAACAATTGGCATGCGAGAGATATAAAAATACCCTAATTTTTCAAAGTAATCTTTGGAAGTAACTGGCGGGGGGCGCAGAACCTACACATAAGCAAAAGATTATGTGATGTTACAGTATGACATGAAAAATCATAAGTAAAGTGAAAACAAGGTAACATATAATACCTAAAACTCTATAAACACAAACATAATTGTAGAACAGAAAACAAATATTAAAATATAAGTTGTATGTATTTATGTGTCCATTAAGCAAAAATAACAGCAGCATAAGAGTCACAAAAAAAAAATAACCGAACATGATGACAGCATACATAAAAAGGCAAAGTATCATACTAAAAGATTAAACTAGCACACGCAAAATCGCACAATTTTTTAAATCTATTTATTTAGCATACCTTGTATTGCCGATTAATTTCCGCCACATCTTTTTCTTTGGGGAAACAAGGGTTAACACAAACATGTGATGGTGGTGGCGGTACATCAACCTTTGGTTGCTCAACCGACCGAATCACTTTCTCCTCACTTGGCCCTTGGGTCAATTCAGATAAGCATTGCTTCATCACTTTTTTGACACTTGGGTCACGTTTGACAGTGTGTGGTTTCATCTCCAAACTGGAAAACTTGAAAAAGAGTACAATAAACCTAGTTACAATTAGGGACTTAAAGTAGTATACACACAGCACACTTGGTGAATTAACTGTTTTAAACAAGGATAAGGCGGTCAACTTATATATAGTCAAGCTTAGCCAAGGTAATAAAAGCAAATGCTATACTCATAGAGTCATAGTTAGTACATATAAAAAAATTGCAAGTTTAAGAGGTGTTTCACTATGGCTTTGTCACGTGATTATGTTTCATAGTGACCTAAAGAATCATATCCGAATAATGAAACAATGATGTCGTTAATGTTAAGGACGGTTAGAATGTTAGATAATTTCACATTTATTTCAGTTATCAATTGTCTTCAGCAACTTGTTACATTCTTCCCAAAATAAATTTTGCCAACTATATGAAAGAGAAACCAAATTCGTACAAACACTCTTAAGTCACAAATTCACAATAATAAGCTTAAAGCACATCCAAACATCCCTCAGAGATAAAAACCAATTAAGGGACTTTTGATAGCCTCTTAATGATTCCATTAAGGGGCCACCTCCATTAAGTGTCTTTGAATCAGTAAGCAAGCCTCTTACCCATTAAGTTTGTAAATGATGTTAGAATGAAAATTTTATCCTTTTATCCATCCACCTGTGTTTATAACCCTGAGCAGGCCACTCACGCACCACCTCCTCCACCAACTAGTCTGACAGAGCCAAGTCAAGCCCCTTACTGGTTCAGCGTCTTTTACCCAATCAGACCTCTTAATGGCACAGAGGTTGCCAAACAGCCCTAAGCCGTTAATAACTTAGAGATTTTCAATTTCTCCATTAAATATTGAAGACTTTAACCTAGTTTTAAATCGCTCCATTTAAATTAAATTCCTTCTACCAAGATTCCCCAATTTTCATAGACAATCAGCAAAGAAAAGAAACAAAACAGGGCCCCAAAGAGGGTTTGTATTCAAAACCGTTGCACTAGAGGACTCTCCACTATAATTCTCTTAGAATCATGTAATAAATAAACAATCTAAAACAATTAAACTCATGTATGAACCACAAATTGATCCCTGAAATTCAAGTAATTAATAGAACATTAAAACTTAAATTCATTACCATATCGAAATATATTTTAGTGTTCATTTTCATAAAAAGGAAAATACTAAAGATCCATTACACCAAAATTAATCAACATAACAAGTATTCAAGAAGAATGATAAAAAAGAGGGTAATGTGAGCTTCGTACCAGGAAACCAGATAAAAATAAAAAATTGGCACGGATCTTATTAAATACAAAAAAAAAAAAAAAACAACAACAATCAACCGATTTGTTGTAGATCGGAGATCAACGATTCTCTTCACCAAAATAATAAACGAAAAATCAATCCAGAAAAAATTTACCTAGTTTACTCCGCTTGCAGTATCGCCTTTACTCTCTCCTCTCTCTCTCTCACACTCTTTCCCTCTCTCACTATACACACACACACATATGTATGTATGTATGTATGTATGTGTGTGTGTGTGTATATATCTTTCAATTTCTAGTCTATCTTAGTCAAGATCATTACGCGCTTGCCATTAATAATTAATTATAAATTACCAGTTTTAAAATGTTCCTACTTAATAAAAAGACCAAAATGTCCCTTTTTTGCCCCTAATCTTAAATGCCATTGTGATAAACCACACTTATGCCACACTTTGTTATAGGATACAAATGGGCTAGACGCACCTGAGAAAATAAGATTTTGAAGGACTTCCCTTGAGTAATTAAACTCCTTCATTGTATTTGTGCAATCTTTCATGACAAGGATTTGTTTAGACATTCCACAAACTAAAAAAGTTCAAGGCCGATATCAGGATCAGCAAGTAGCTAGAAAAAAGGCATAATTTGAAAGTCACATTGGATAAACACGTGTCTTACCACTTACTAATCATCCGTCATATATGTGTGAATTGTTAATAGCTTTTATCTGCATAGAACATTATCAAGAGTACCATAGCTAAGTATCTCGATTGACACGTAAATTCGTTTATAAAATAAAACCGAATGAGGAAACATCCAAAACAAAGTTAACAAGAAACAAAGAATCCGAATTTCAAAACAATTAAATGCACGTATGTCTACTTCAAAAGCACAAACCATGCTTAGAATACTTGATATGTCATATATAAGTGTACAATGTCTACATGCTAGTGAACCCTTGCAAATCCTACATTTTCCAAACCTTTAGTACTTTTTGATGATTTAACCTTGTGCAAAAACCATCCACCATAATATACAATCAAGTTCTGCTCAAATAGTAGATATAGGACTTTGGTAATAATATGGTTGCAAAATCCTGCCTAGGCGCCGATTACTCAACAAGTAATCCCCGAGTACTCCATGCCTAGGTTGAGTACTCGGCGAGTCATCTCTGAGTTGGCACCGCCTAACGACTTTTGCACCCATAATAATATTATTAAGAAACTAAGGTAATGAATCGGAATGCATATATCATTTCATATGTTTGTTTCAACAAAAGAAGGAAACGGAATAGAACAACAACAATCGGAAGGGAATCTACAACTACATTCCAATTCCATTATGTGAAACAAACATATCGACATTCCAAATCAAATTCAAGTTCCCGCGCGAAGTCCAATTGCAGACGAACGCAACCTAAATGGTATCTATAGATTCTTTAAAAATACAAATCAACGAGTTCGGTATAAACATAACAAGAACAAAAACAAAACAATGTTGTTATGCTTGTGTAGTTGTGTGATTGTTTCTTTCTACATAAGTTTTATAGCCTAGCTATCATTTAGTCTTAGTTTGAATCACTATCAATAATTATGTAGTTAAAGATAACATTAAGATGAAAGATGAAAATTAGATATTAAAGATCAAGAGACACAAATAAATTAAGCAACGAGTATCGGAAAGGCAGTAGAAAATGAAGAATAAAAAGGGAAGTGATGAAACCTTTAGGGTTTGCATAAGGTGGGAATAATAATAATAGTAATAATGTTGGGTAATAATACGGTGGATGAACAGTGTAACAACCACCGGCGCCGCCGCTACGACTCATTCCCAATGGTTGTTTCTTGCGGTGATTGGGAGGGTGTTTCATCATCTTTAATTCTGAGAGAAGGGAGTATGAAGGAAATGAAAGGAAACTAGCAAAGTCGCAAACTCTTGAATCATTTACATAAATAGGGGATTTACATAAATAGGGGTTTATCATGGTTTATCATTTTACAAATTACATTTGGGGGTATTGGGGAAATAACCAAAATTGGTGATGTGTAGAAACCAATTGGCGGCATCTAACAAAATAAAGTTGATGCCGCCATTTTGGTTGTTGACATTGAAGCCGCCATTTTAATCTTATACATTGATGCCGCCAATTGAGTTCTAGGCTTCATTTCTTATATAAGCCCTCTGCCTATTCTCTCCAAACCATTCAGACTACAAACCACAATAAACCCCCCCAATATATGATATAATACTTTTCCTGCAATTGTTCTGGATGGTACGGTTTTTTATTGATATTGGGTCGATGTTACATTCACATGGAGTTTTAACTGTTTTCGGCGGGGATGAGTCATGCTTAACAGCATCGTCTGCCGTTTCATCCCCCGCTTGGCATCGCTTTTCTGGGGTCCAAAAAAGCGGTGTCTTTGGATCGGTGTTACATCCACATTAAACTACACCTCTCAATACATCTACACGTGGTATAACACGTGTAGAATGCAACATTGAGGGTTTAGTTTAAAATATTAGAGAGTTATGGATCGTTGGGGGGTATTGGGCCTCTAGTCTACCGACGCTGGACATTCCAACGGGCTCTTTAGGCGGGTCTACTTTCCAGGCAAACCCACGCGATCCGGTGTTGATGAATCACATCACGTCATTAGCGACCTGTCCGGCAACGGATGATGCGATTCTTTACCGTACTACTTTCGTATGGCAGGCTGGTTTGAACATTGGGTACCTGTAGATTTGGTACACATATTCAACAGGTAGAACCATGTTCTCCTGGATCAAATTCAGATGGGTTTGAATCTGAATGCGGTCCTGAGTTCCCGCTGACTGGAAAAGAGAAGTTTCTGGGTGCACAACACAAGCTATTGTTGATTTCAACAAAGCAATTGTGATTGAAGGTGCGAAACAGAAACTTAATGAACTATGCAACAAGAAACGGTGGTAGAATATTGGAATAGGTGATCTCGGAAAATATAGTGTCTTGTAAATCCGTAGATTGTATAGTTTGAGTGACTAGTTTTGAAAAACAGTTGTTAAATAAATTTGTAATATTTGTTTTAAATAAATCTATCATATTTGTATTATTTGTTTGAGACATTCCAAAAATGGAAAGTCTGTGTGTTATTATTTGATTTAAATAAATTTATCCCTCCGAGCCGTTTTCGGGCCACCGGGATCAGGCCCCGGAGACCCGAAAACCGCCCGGACTTCGTGCGACGCCCGTGTGTTACCCAAGGGCAACGCGTCCGTCAGTCAGGTTACCTGTTCGGCAGGCCCAGCCAGGCTGCACAGAGGCCCAAAGAGGGCAGCCTGGCCCGTTTTCAACATAGTGTGGGTTTTGAGAAAAACACCTCCGAGCCGTTTTCGGGCCACCGATAAATGATTACGTAATCTTGTTTTAGTGTTTAACGCTTTTATTTGGATTTTAATTTTATATAGCAAATCAATGTTCGAATCACAGGTGGCTAAACGATTCATATATTCATATATTTATAAAGCAAAACAATAATTAATGTTATAAAAGCAAATCAAAATGTTACAACAAGTAATTATGAACACACTTGAATTCGACAATGTTACTAGTTAAACCAGTCCAGATCGTTCGAGGGTCCCTGATTCTGAAGACGTTCAGATTGCCTCCTGGGTGGTTGGTTGGCGGGTGGTGCTCCTTCATTACCGTACTCATCATCAGGAAAGAGGTTTAAATTCAGCGTGGTCGATGGTCCTGGCCGGCTTGAAGGTCCTTCATCACACGAATTATGCGGGGCATGGTAATGAAAATCACTAAAAAGGTCGTGATCAAACCGTGCCAACCCCTGTCCAACAGGCGTCACGTAACCCGGTGATGAAGGAAACGCCCAACTATCTCCGATGCCAATTCCGCCTGCACGAAAGTTAGCTAGCGGACCCATCTCCCCCGGTTGACTGCCACCGGACCCACCAACATGACCAGTTCCCTGTACGAATGATCCACCCAATCCAAATGGAGTTCCCATCTGGTCCAATCCACTGTCCATGAATTGCGGGACATATCCCCCGGTCTGGTTCTGATTGTTGCTGGCCGCAACAGATGCACGAAACCCAGC
The DNA here is from genome assembly GCA_028751855.1 of Ambrosia trifida. NCBI lineage: Eukaryota > Viridiplantae > Streptophyta > Magnoliopsida > Asterales > Asteraceae > Ambrosia > Ambrosia trifida. The sequence continues at coordinate 4,935,110 of CM054125.1, read as the reverse complement.
GTCATTGTCATAGTGACTTCCAGCAGCTTGGTCTTCATTTTCCGGCACGTTTTCCGGCACCTGACGGGGAGCGCGTCGCCGGCGCACCCTTTGAGGCCGTGCAGGTGCCGACAAGTCAACGACGTCCATGGTAAGATGCGTCGGATTTTGCAAGTGTCCGGCATTGTGTGACATCATCATACTGTGAAACGCCGTGTTTTGTATGCGCTCAAGCTGCGTGGCGAATGCCTGAGGATTATTAAAGGCCTCCTGAGATGACCGGTAAATATCACCCATGGCATCCCTCTGCAAACAAAATTTTTAGTTAGAAACACCAAATTGCGAAAATAATTAATGTATGAATTAGGCACGTAAAAATGCTTTACCATCAACTGGATTCTAGCACCGTCGTCTTGGAAACCGCCAGCTGGGGCCGGTGCTACACCCGGATTTCCAATAAATGCAACGGTACGCCCCATATACCATTGCATATAACCGGGGTCGGTTGAAGCTGCTTATGAGTTCAGAGCGGATAACCGTGTTACGACGGTTATTCCATGCATTGACGTAGGCTTCATGCCTACTCATCCAGTCCGCCCCGTTGTGTCCTTGCCGCCCCAAAGCATGCAGTTTTTCAAGCCGAGCCGTGGGTACGGCTAAGGTTATCTGGGGAGGTATGTACTGGACCATGCCGAATTGCCTCAAAACCCGTTGAGGGTAATGATGCTCAACGATCTCGAAGCATATAAGGGGACAGCAACTCCTCCAGCTTTCCATCCCGTTTGAGCACATTGCCGGTAGTCGGTCCAAAACCGAGTTGTAGGGGGTCCAGTTGAACTAAAAACAAACACTTAAGTCAGTAACAAAACACAATAAATGCATGATTAATACATACAAAAAACTAAAAATAATTACTAACATACCATCTCCTCGTCCAACGATTGTAGCTGTGAACGGTATGCCTTGAGGCAGTGTGTGGCCACCTCCGCGAAGTTTAACCGCCGGTCTCGCCACCTACAAAATTAACATGTTAAAAAAACGTGTTCAGAAAAAAAAAATACAAAGGGATGCCATGCAGGCAAGTATAATCAAACTGGGATTTGCGATATATACCGAGCCGCTATCGGGCAAGTATAATCAAACCGGTTTGAGGGTGGTCGTGGCGCGAGACACCGGATTCTCTCCCATGCCCATACTTGAAGGAGCATCATGGGTCCGGTCACGGCTTTCCTATCCGGCTGGGTGGCATCACAAAGCCGCCTGTATAAACAAGCCAGAACCGCACTGCCCCAGCTATAAGATGCTGTACGGTTCAGGTCTCGTAAAAATCTTAAGTAAAAAACATTTATTCTATTATTATTATTATCAGGGAGTAAGGTGGAACCGATCAAAAAGAAAAGGATTAAACGAGCACGAAAAATGCACTCTTCATCCATAGCCTCTGCTTCAACAAAGTCCTGCTTTAGTTTATCAATAATAACAGTACCCAAAACGGACTTGCCGGACATTTGGGCCTCTGTAGGCGTAACACCTAAGAATCGTCGGCACAACGCTATTGCGTCGGCAGTAGACAAATTATCATCTACCCCAGACACAACAGCTCCCTCAATAGGTAACCCCCACAAGACGTTAACATCTTGTAAGGTGACAGTAGCTTCACCAAATGGAAGGTGGAACGTGTGAGTTTCGGGCCTCCATCGTTCCACCAAAGCTGTTGTCAAGGAGTGGTCAACGTATCGATAACCACAATCTATGAGGCCACCAAACCCTGCAGCATCGATAAGGTGACGAACCCGTCCTACAACAGGGTGGTCACGAAGTAACCTCCATATGGCTCTATCGCTACGCTTTACCATCATAACTCTATTGAAGTTTTCCTCGTCTGTGAAAACGTGAAAGGCACGATGTCGATCACGCAAATACAACACATCGTCGTTTAGGGGACCAGGGTGTAAGTTCATGTTTTGATTCATGGTGGGAGGAATTTGGTTGGTATGATTTTTTATAAATTTCAAAGGTTTCAGATGGAGATTGTAGTGTTGATGGTGTGTTCTTGGATGTGGGTGGTGCTCCTTCTTCACCTCAACCTCCATTTTATAACCTTCAAAGCCTGAATTCTTACACTCCCAAGAACACTATTTGCCTATCAAATCATCTGCAACTTACAAGACCATTGCATGCAATGCTAGAGACCTTGTGAGTGTGTCTTATAGGCTGCATGGTTTGCAGGTGAAGACTGATTTTCATTTGCTGGTTTTAATGCATGAAAATGGATTGGCGGGATCATGACGGCAATATTGAAGAACACACCAAATCAATTGGCGGCATCAATGACACCTCTAACTGGATTGGTGGCATCAAGAGGTGACCCCTCCATTTCATTTGGCGGCATCTAGCTATTTTTTTTGATCCCTCTACTTCAATTGGCGGCATTAAAGACACACTGACAAAGCCTAACTGATACCGCCAAATGGGTTGGCGGCATCTAGTTTTTATTTTTTTGATACCGCCAATTTGTTTATATACATCACCAATATTGCTTTTTTCCCCCAATACCCCCCAAATGTAATTTGTAAAATAATAAACCCCCCATTTATGTAAATGATTCCAAACTCTTTCTCTTCTTTTTCTTTCCTTTTCTTTTTCTTCGGTTATTTTATTTTCTTTTCACTCCACGAACGGAGCGCTAAGGCTATCCGGGGTGGGGGCGGGAGATGGGCGGGAAGGGGGAACACCGCCGCCGGTATGGCGTGGAGGGGGCAGGAGGGGGGCGGGAGGGGGGGCGGGGGGAGGTCACCGGCGTGGGGCATTTTTGGTGGGTGACGTGGCATGATCTGATTGGTCAGGTTTTTTTTTTTTAAGTTTAACACAATATAATATTATTTCCTTCCCCCCCCCCCCCCCCTCTCCCCCCCCCCTTCCACTCCCCACAATTTTTTCCCCCACATGGGTCCCACAAGTGCCACATGGCGCTTCATCCCCCTCTTTCCCCCCTCCCACTCCGGATAGTCTAAGTATTCATAAAGGTGGCGTTTTGGTGGCGCCATAGGCCCATAGAGTCGGGGAACATTGCCTCGGCTCTATGGTAGCGTTTTTGTTTGGAAGGTTATGCATTTAACGAGCGTTGTACAAGCTTGGGAAGTGTGTTTGTGTGTTGACCGAAAAAAAAAAAAAAAACTCTACATATAATACACTCACAAACTCATTCATCACAACTAAAGGTGGCAAAATGGGTAGGTTGGGTTGGGTTGGTTGATGGGTTAGAATGGGTTTGGGTTATGATGGGTATGGGTCAAGATGGGTAAATTAAAAAAAAAGGTTAAGATGGGTTAGATCAGGATGGGTTTTGTCACACCCTCAAAATCTACTTGCGGAGTTTTACCGCGAGGCGCATGACAAACCAAGATCCAAACCAACGATCACAATAACAAGTCTAAATGAACGTATGCAATTTAAGAAAACATAGTTTAAAAATCCCCAAGTACAACGGAAGCTTATTCAAAACATAATCCAAAATAAACCAAGTGTTCAACGTTTCAAAACCATGCAACCCTAACAAGACGCCGTGCAGACGCGTGCGCCCTAGTCCCGTAGTGCTACCTTAGCGACCTGAGAAAACATGTAAAAGTTTACGTCAGCACAAAAATGCTGGTGAGTTTACAGGTTTTGTAATCACAGTACCAAGTTCAACCTGTCCATACTATAACAAATCGAAAACCAAAGTACGCTAGCTAGGCGTATGTTTTGTTACTACTACGATTGGAAAACCATTACTAATTCGCAAACCAGATGTCGTGCCCGAATAGTAAACCTGTTGTTCCTGTTTGAGACAATATGCACTCGCCCGGCCCTCCAAGCCGACGAGCGGGGTTGGTCACTCCCAATAACGCTATTCACATTTCCCCGTTGTGCTAACCCGCACATTCATGGTTCCCCCGGGGACTTCCAAAGATCGTATAGTAAACCATAGAAACCCATAGTATGACAGTAGTTACCAAACATAAGTTTTAACACATGTTTTCTCCCCCGAAAAGTGAAACCAGTTAAAAGAGGGGCCGTAAACTCACCTTAGGTTGCGTTACCTCGAAACACGAATAATATCATCAAGCTATGCTAGTCCCTTAAAGCGGCAACCTAACATATGACAGTTACAAGTACTTAGACTAATAACCCGTAGGTTAGTTAGTCCCTAGATGTCCAGACCATAACCAAGTTCGTTTGAAAACACCGTAACTGTTAAATTAACCCAAAGTACAAGACTCGACATCCCATTGGTGACCCGAGACTCCCCGTGTTATACTTGCACTCACAAACACACAATCATGCAATACACACTTAACATACGTTAAAGTCCAACAAGTTATAGCACGTAGTTCAAGTATCACGTAAATAAGTCCGAACACATGTTACCAAGTTATTAGATATGTTACGGGGTTCCTAGCATGTTCCTAGGTGTCAAATCGGGTCTCGGAATGCTAATTTACACTTACAGCAGCAGTACACGCGATTAGGAAAAGTCAACTAGCATTTAGGTTGGTCAACATGCATTTAGGAATGCTAATCGCCTATATTATAGGCGATTAGGGCTATCTCATATGTAATTTTTGAGTCTATAGCCGATTACGTCGTAAAGCATGCAATTCAGGGCTTAACTAGCATTTAGGATCGTAAATGCATGAAGTAAAGGGGAATAGGATCCTATTCGCCTATACTATAGGCAATTAGGGCTCCCCTTCAGGCGAATGGGCTCCTAATCGCCTATAGTATAGGGGATTAGGATTCCTATTCGCCTATAGCACAGCTGTTCCGGTTTTTCGCGCGTTTAACACCCCAAATCGAATCCAGAACGTGTGTAAACATCAATTATCAATCAAATAACTATATCAAACATATATCAATCAAAATCCTTCGTTTAACCTTGTTCTATCAGCCCTGCATGCAATCATGTATCCCAAAAACACACATATAGCATGAATCATCACATTAACATGCATAACCCTAACCCTAATGAACAATTACTCAGATTTCATCAACATGCTATCATTACTAATCTGTAACTACTTTAATATCATGTTACTAATCCTTCTTGAATCATAAAAATCCTATCTTTTAATCATAAACCCACATACAACAATCATAATAGTTAGAATCCAATTAGCAACAATTAATAACGAATTTCCAGAAGACATTTACGTTTATGAACAGGTCTGGACTATTAGGGATTTAGTAAAAACGTTATTAAAGATTGCATGAATGAAAACCACACCTTAGATTTGTAATAGATTGATGTTATAAGCTTGAAATCTTGTGTTTTGATCCAAAATCGTGTTCCAGAGGTTGTGTGGGTGTTGGGATGAGTTGTGGGACTACTAGGGTTGATATAATGAAGTTTAGGAGGTCAAGTATTGTATTTATAGGCGTTTTTAGTCGTCCAGCACGTTATAGGCGATTACGCAGCATTATCAGGCGAATAGGGATCCTATTCGCCCCCAGTATAGGCGAATAGGGCCTATTCGCCCTTCTGATCCTCCTATTCGCCCCCTATAGGCGATTAGGACCCCCTATTCGCCTATAGGGGTTGATTCCGTGTGTTTTGCGCGTTAAACCCCGTTTTAACATATGTTAACACATTTTCACGTACCGACAAGTCACATAATGATTGTAAACACATAATACTTGCAAACAAACACATTCACACTCGTTCACCAATTCTCGGGACTCGAGACTTGTATGTTCCCTATGTTCTGACGATTCTACGAATCGTCATCCTTTGTACACTTGGTTAAGGACCGACATCTAATGAGCCTCAAGACCAACATCTAATGATCCTCTATACCAAACTAACAGTTCCCGAACCGTAGTACGACTCAATTATCCCAGTTAAGTATAATATACGCGTGACTCGCTAAGGTAGACTTTAATCTAGACAACGTTGTTAATCAGAATTTGCCGGGTGTCACATCATCCCCACGTTAAAAGAATTTTCGTCCCGAAAATTGCACAAGTACCAAAAGGAATAACAAAAGAACAGACAAAAGATAGAAACCAAGAGAGAGATTTACCCGAGTTGTTAGATAGTTTGGATTAAGATATGTTTACATCAAAATAGATTAAAATTAAAAAAAAATAACAATAAAAAGTTAAAAATTCAAAAAGTAAAAAAAAGGGAAAAAAAGGAAAAAAAACAAATTTAAAATTAAATTTGTTTCGACTCGAGCGGGCCCGGTAACGACCCAGACCGTTTCAACCTGACCCGTTCCGTAGCAACCCGGACCGTTTTGACCCGACCGGGCGCGGTAACGCCCCAGACCGTTTCAACCTGACCCGTCCCGTATCGACCCAGACTGTTTCGACCCGGCCGGGCCCGGTAGCGACTCGGACCGTTTTGACCCGACCGGCCCGGTAACGACCCAGACCGTTTCAACCTGACCCATCCCGTAGCGACCCGGACTGGTTCGACCCGGCCGGGCCAGCTAGTGACTCGGACCGTTTCGACCCCACCGGGCCCGGTAACGCCCAGACCGTTTCAACCTGACCCGTCCCGTAGCGACCCGGACCGTTTCGACCCGGCCGGGCCCGGTAACGACCGAGACCGTTTCAACCCAATCCGTCCCGTAGCGACCCGGACTGTTTCGAGCCCGGATAACGACCCAAACCGTTTCAACCTGACCCGTCCCGTAGCGACTCGGACTGTTTCGACTCGGCCGGGCCCGCTAGCGACCCGGACCGTTTCGACACAACCGGACCCGGTAACGACGCAGACCGTTTCAACCTGACCCGTCCCGTAGCGACCCGGACTGTTTCGACATTTTCTTTCCTTTCGTTTTTTTTCCTTCCCTTTTTTTTTTTCCTTTTTTTCCCTCATAAGTAAACTCTGGAACGGAGCGTAAGGAAATGAAAGGAAACCAAAAGAAGGATAAATATTCTTTCCTTTCCTTTTTCTTCGATTCTTTTCCTTTCTTTTCACTCATCAATTAAACTCGGGAACGGAGCGTTAAGTTGTGTGTATGGATTATTCGCTTTTAAGTTTGTTAAGTTTGTGTGTATCTAGATTATTCTCATTCCTTTCGTTTCTCTCAACTTCAAAAAAAAGGAATTTGATTTTAACAATCTAAACTTTGGCTTGTTGGCGGAAATAATATATTCTTAAGGAATTTCCAACAAAAGTCTCAATTTTCAAAGTATTTTACTCCAATTAACCTTTGTTAACTGAGAACTAACCAAGTTAATAGATGTTGACTGGACGCTAACATGACATGCTGATAACATGTCATGCTGATGTGGAACACCCAACCGCACCTCCCCCCCCCATCTCTCTCTCATCTGCCATCACCAGCCACAATCACCACCACCCACCCACAATCACTATCACCACCTGCCACCACCACACCCTACCTAAACGTTGACAACCGCCACCCCACCTGATACATCACTAATAACATGTTTTCAACTAGATTCATCAATTTTACGGTTGAATCCAGCAATAACATGTATATGGAAAATAACACTCGCCTGAATGTTTCGTGACAAACCCACAAACTGCAACTCACCATTCGTGTCATAAACTACGTAAACACCTAAAACCGAAGAAAACAAAGATGAAATGACGTCATATTGGGGAGGGACAGGGACTGTTTCAGATTCCGAGAGTTTTCCGACGACGGAAACAACAACATTCATTATTCATCATGTTTTTTACCATATTCATCAAGTTTCTGACGAGATTCATTAGTTTAGAAACATAAAGGGAGAATGGATGATGGTTAGTGTTGGTGACGCCTGGTGGTTTGTGTTGCTGGTGGCCGATGGTGGTTGGTGTTAGCTGGTGGTAGTTAGTGTTGGTATTGATAATCGTGGGGTGGTGGTGAGTATGGTCTGGTGTAATGGCGGGGGTAATAATGGTAGGTGGCTAAGGAATAGGGGGGTTGGGTGTTCCACATTAGCATGCCAAGTCATATCGTTGAAGGAAAATTGTTTGAAAGTTGGGACTGTTGTATAGAATTTCTTAAGTAAATATTATTGTCGTCCAACGAGGCAAAATTTGAATTATTAACATCCAATACCTCTTAAAAAACCTCAGGAACAACTTATTTCTATTTTTCTTTCATTTCCTTTTTTTCCCTCTTATTTCTATTTTTCTTTCATTTCCTTTTTTCCCTCTTTCATTTGCATACCATATTGCTATACTTTAAAATAAAAATTGTTGGGTTGATATTACTTGCGTCTAAATGTAAAAACTTGATATTATTACTTGTGTTTAAACATTCTGATTGTAACAATAGCTTTTTTTGTTTCTTTGTTAGGTGGAAAGCCACGAGGTTGGAAATCAATTTGAATCAATGTGAGAACAGTAATAATTTTGTTTCTTATGTTTGTCTATTTTTGTGAGGTGAATAATAACCGGAGGTTCGAAGATCACCTTCGTTAACCTTCTTTGACATTCTTTCATGGTTTTGCTAACTGAAGGTTCGAAGATCACCTTCGTTAACCTTCTTTGACATTCTTTCATGGTTTTGCTAATATCTTCTTTCACCTCATGTAATGGTGGGGTATTGTTGTCGTTATATTCCCACAAACTAGTTCCTTGAAATTATTAATTTATAAAGTAAGAGAATCCTTATTACCTAGTATGTATAACTTGTGTTTTATCATTTATAACTTGCGTTTGATCAGGTCGTTTTACGAGGTCGTCTTATCAGGCATAACTTGTGTTTCTAAAACGCAAGTATACCCTCAATAAAACGCAAGTTATGAACCCAACAATTTTTTTTAAAGTATAGCAATATAGTATGAAAATGAAAGAGGATGAAAAGCTTGTTTTTATGGTGTAATTTTTTTTTAAAAAAAATAATGTCATATGAAAAAGTTATGACCGTTTTAAAAATGGGGGTGAAAGTTGAAAAAAGTCAACAATTATGGTGATGGATAATAATACACTTTTTTGTTAGAGACATGTGTCGGCCCCTTCTTCTTTCTTACGCTTCTCACCATACGCTACTTTTTACGTTAGTCTTACCCAATGAATATACCCGATACATGTGTACGTGATGAGTACCAAATAAAAGGTACTCGGCAGATGTGAAAGTATACAACCAAAGTGTAAAACACACTTCAATTATTAAACATGAAAGTTACAAAAGTTATATAACCAACACCATAGTCATCAAAGGCGTTAGGCGCACTCGAGGCGTATAGGCTTCAACTGGGGCCTAGGCGCGATGCGCAAAAAAAGCGAGGGATTGAGATAAAAAAAAACGAACAAAGGAAATAAAGTAAAAATATATTAAATTAATAATATTTTTCATCTAGTTAGTATCAAAAGTTATAAAATTGATGTATTAGTGTATAGAAGTAGTGTTCCTTAGATAAAAGTAGAAATCTAGTTGGAATCTAATCATAATTAATGAATTTGGCTGAAAAATCGCCAGAATTTGAGAATCTAGCTGAAATCTGCGCCTAATCCATCACTTGGAGAATTAAAGCGCAATTTACTCGACTCAAAGCGCAAATGCTTCGCCTCGCTTAAAAATTGGGCCTAGGCGCACGAGGCGATGATTTCTAAAAACTATGACCAACACCCGTTATATAGACCATCCATTCCCATCCCAACTAAAATTTAGTGAGGACATTAGATTGACACAAACAAGTCCAATAGAAGAAGTGTGATTGGGGTGATAGTCAGTCAGTTGTTGTTCACCGCGTCCTCTATGCCACGTGCCTGCAATATAATTGTCCACATTTCCCCAAATCAACACGCTCTCACATTTATATGTCATCAACCTTTGTTTACTTTCCAACTCATAAACCAAAAAAATACCCAAATTATAAACACCAAATGGAGAATGCCCATGGTTTCCATGCCCACCAAGGACCTACATCCGGTAATTTAATTAAACCCTTTCCATAGTTGAATATTTTTTTTTTTATATATTGCATTGAAATTGTTAAGCATTATTGTTATAATTTTGTGTTACTTTAGTAAATTCTTAACTCTTAATGTAAGGGTTCACGTTTTTTTTTTATGTAACTTCTACATCTAAAGCACCAACAAAGTTTTAATCAATTGATTTGGGTGAATTTCAAGAAAAATACTTTGTTTAATTCAACTGTATTGATTTGTATTTTTTTTATCATATCGGCGAATTACATCAAAATATTTATTGAAAGAAAATAAGGGATGTCATATTTTTTTTTATAATTCATATTCAAGAAATGTACCATTCTAATTAAGTTGTCTTAATTTGTGTCTCTATCTATCATATCGGCATAACTACTTCAACGATCATGGATTTTTGAAAGAAATTCCAAGAAATGTACTCGTTTTAGTTTGAATATCTTGATTTTTAATTTTTTTTATCAGGTCGGCGTAATTGCATTGACGGACTTGAATTTTAGAAAGAAAATTTCAAAAAATGTACCTTATTTCAGTTCCAATATCTAAATTTTTAATTCTCTACCGGATCGTTCCTATTTTAGTTCAATTTTCTATATTTTATCTCTTTTTTTTATCAAATCGATGCAACTACTTTGTAAATTTTTAATGTAAATTTCAATAAACGTATTCGTTTTAGGTCATTTGGATCTATCTTCATCAGATCGGCGTAATTATGTAATGGACTTGGATTTTTTGTAGGAGGATTTTAACAAATGTATCCATTTTCGTTCAATTACCTTGATTTGTACCTCTTTGTCAGATCGGCATAATTATGTAACGAACTTGAATTTTCTAAAGAAAGCAAGGAAGTATCATTTTGTATTTTATCGTTAACATATAAAATTATAATATGTATTTTATGATGTACAAATTATTGTATAAAACTATATTTTTTTATCTACAGATTGGTATTCAAAAATTTATATTTGCAGGTGTTACACTTTTTTTCTTGAAATAAAAAGAAAACAATGAATGAAATATGTTTTCCATGTTATTGTTCTGATTGGGAGGAGGATAGACAAATAGATGAAACAAGTGGCTTACATGCTCTCTTTCTGACCCCACACACCTCTTATTCTCATTATTCTATTTCTAATTTAAGTCAATTCATTAAATAATAAACATACGTGACAACTAGCTTTTTTTGGGTTTAGAAGTGCATTTAGAAAAAAAAAAAAAAAAGAAAAAAAGAAAAAAAGAAAAAAAAAAAAGAAGAAGTGCATTTAGTATATATTTATGTCCTTTTTTATTTTTAGTGTCTCGATAAGAGTAGATTTTTAATTATATATTTTTAAACATACGTTCCAAAAAATATATTTTAAAACATACGATTTGTATTTGTATTTGATACATTTGGTGTCCTTACAGTTTTTTGTTATGAAATTGTTTAGTCGAGTTCATCTGGTTATGGATAGTAATCTTATAAATGAATTTAGTATTTGAAATTCTTGGTTTTATTATTAAAAAATGTTTAGTGTCGCAACTTTTGTTCTTTTGGATTCTATTTTAATACATTAGTTTAAATGTTTAGTATATGAGATATGTAATAATCAAGCTATCAAGTTGGCCGTATTTTTTTTTTTTTGGATTTAAAAGGGGATAGCGGCGCAACTTGATGCTCGCTTACCTACTATCAAAATGTAACTTGTTGTTTGTTCTTGATTAATTATAATCAAACGTGATATTAAAATTTGGGTTTAAAAAAGATTATATGATAAAAACATATAGATAGTTGTATAAATTAAAACCCTTCTGAAGGGGTAGGGTACCGCTTTCAGGCGCACCCTACCCGCCATTCAAAAAAGCCTTCACGGGAAGTTCTAACACCCGCGGGAAGAATCACTTCCAGGAGCACCACAGCGCCAAAGGCGCAGGGGCACCAGTTGGCAACACCCAAAGACATCCCCCTTGGACACCAACTTGCTTCCTCCCGTCAGATGTCAGCTGACAAGTGGTCAGCCGTCTGACAGCTGACGCCCCTGCACACCATCCACAGCACGCCACGTGTGTGGAGGACGAAGAACCTCCCAACCTGCCAACCACAAGGTGACACGTGGTCCAATCAGAAGAGGCCCTCCCCAACTTGGATCACTTTATCTAACCAAGGGTTAGGATCCAACTAAGTGGGCCTACCAACCAACCGGCCCGGTCCCCAAGCCCGGCCCATTAAAGGATGGATGGGCTCCAGAATCCTCGGCCCATGCATCTCCTATAAAAGGAGAACTTGACCTCCTTTCTCGACACGTTGAAAACCAGCCAATAAGAACGAACACACTTGTATTTCCACTTGTATCGTTATTCATATTATTCATTAATATAGATCACCTTTCACAGTGGACGTAGATCTTACGAGATCGAACCACTTATATCTTTGTCTATTGTGTATGATTGCTTGCCATTCGTGTATACAACCATAGACCAACCATTGTTGTGAGCCAAGGATTATACCCTGCTGCGAACACGAGTCGTTACCTCAAATACCACCCCATCCTACATCTACCCCCCTTTACTCGTTGTTTCTTCATTGGCGCCATCCGTACCGGCTGAAAGACTCACAAAACTTTCAAAACCACATCCTTTACTCACAAAATGACTGATCTAACCCCTGTCGGATCCAAGGGAGCAACCCCCTCTACGGTCGTTCAGACCGCCAGAGCGGCAACGCTCCAAACTCCGGACAAGGACACGCAGCCAGCAACCATAAGGGAGGAAACACCGCCCCACGCGGTTTCGGCCTCAGAATCCTCCGAATCGGACGTACCCAACACACCCATGGACCCCGACGAGTGGCTCTTTAGAAAACAACTCAAAAACACCAAGATCTACCAGAATATGCTGGCAAAAATCCAAAACAGTAAATCTAAAAGTAAGGCTTCCCCCTCCGCCAAACACAGCCGGAAGGGGAAGGAAAAACAAACCACGCGTCCAAGGTCTCAGGGTGTAGGTCGCAGTAAAAACGCACGCGACCAGGACCTAGTAGACTCCGCGTCGGAATCCGACGGCTACCAACCCACCAGCGATTCAGACGCAACAGCCTCAAGGGCCAAAAGGCGGAAGCTAGCAAAAACCCACTCGGCGACATCACACCACAAGGAAGACGACGACCTAAACAGACCGTACAGGCCTAAGTCGTTCGCCTTAAGTTCAAAATTCTGTCAACGAATAGCCACCGCACCTATAGAAAAACAAGCAAAACTCCCTAGCAGCATCGGCAGATAAGATGGCCTGCGAGACCCCACAGATCATCTGCATGATTTCGAGTGCGCCGGAACCACAGTCCTCTGGCCTGTACAGGTTTGGTGTCACCTGTTTGCACAAACCCTTACCGGCGCAGCCAGAGTTTGGCTCGACAACCTCCCCATCGGGGGCATCTTAGACTTTGATGACCTTATCCAAAAATTCAAAGATCACTTCTCCCATCTCAGACGGCATAAACGAGATAAGGCCCACATCCTCCTTTGCCAGCGCACAGACAACGAATCCATAGACGATTACATCGTGCGCTACAACAATGAGGCGCTGCAAATCGGTTGCGGGGAAGAACTAACCCGCGCAGGCTTCATCCACGGAGTACGCAGCGAGGATCTGATGAAAACCCTATCCGGGAAAACAGGAGTCCCTGATTCCTGGGAAGAAGTCATCAAGGCTTCAAAAATATACGCATCCTCGGAGCGCTCCATCAAACAACAGCGCGGATACAACCAAACCAACAACTCTAACAGAAACAAGGGCAAGCAATCCGTGTGGTCGCGCATTTCAGGACCAACAGACGAAGGCAAATACTCGCCCTCCATAGATGCCCGCCAGACGATCACAAACAAACAATCAAGGGACCACAAAGCCCAATCCAAGAAAACTACCGACTGGACGCCGTTAACCAAAACTCCCTCACAGGTACTCAAGACAGAGCAGGTCACTTTCAAGGAGCCTAAAGTGTTGGGCAAACGAAAGAACGTGGACCACACCAAATACTGCGAGTACCATAACGATTACGGCCACCTGACGGACAACTGCTACAGCCTAAAGTTAGAAATCGAGGCGGCACTAAAGACAGGCCAACTCGGTCACCTTGTCAAAAACGTTAACAGAGGCGGGCGCAACAACCAAGACGACAAGCATGAAGAGCCCGGAAAGAAACCAATCCGGAACCTACAAACAAGTTACATCAGGCACACTCCGCATCATCATTGCAACATGATCTCCGACGCGGGAAAACGCCAAAATAAAGGAAAGCGCCCAAGAGAGACCGACGACTCTTGGAAAGAGGTGGACGTCCTCCTCCCCAGAGTACGAGGCGGACCCTCCGCCACCGCGCCATTAATCGTCACCGGCGTCGTAGGACATTATCGAACGCAATCAATGTTCCTAGACGGCGGAAGCAGCACTGACATCATATATGATCAGTGTTTTCAACAACTGGACGAGGACGACAAAGCCCGCCTCGTTCCAGTCAACGCACCAATCTCAGGCTTTATTGACGAAGTCATCATGCCGCGCGGCATTATCACCTTCCCGGTTACTCTAACAGATGGTACCCACGAACGCACAGAAATCTGTGACTTCATGGTCCTACCAGCCACTTCTCGCCACGATGTCCTACTAGGGCGGGAAGGCTTGGCAAAGTTCAACGCCAACGCCTCCACCCCGCACCAAATGGTAGGTTTCCCAACCCGAACCGGCGTTGCAATAATCCGCGGCAACAAACAGTGCCACGCGATCGACGTGGCAAAACCACAAAAAACACAAACCCGATCGGAACCGGAAAACTGGGTTCTGAACCCTAAATTCCCGGACCAAACGGTCATCATCGGCCATGAAATCTCCAACACCATACGGGCGCACCTTAAACAACTGCTAGTAAAGAACATAGACATATTTGCCTGGCAACCATCTGACATGATCGGCGTTCCAAGAAACATCGCGGAACACAAACTCAACACGTACAGATCAGTGGAGCCAGTTGCCCAAAAGATGCGCAAAATGGGACCGGAGAAAACAAAGGCGATGAACGAACAGGTCAATGAACTACTAAACGCTGGCATTATTCTCCCAATACGCTACCAAACATGGGTCGCCAACCCGGTCATGGTAGGTAAAGCGACAGGCGGATGGCGCATGTGCGTCGATTACAAAGATCTAAACAAAGCTTGTCCAAAGGATTGCTACCCTCTCCCAGAAATCGACTTAAAGGTGGACTCCCTAGCGCCATTCCGCTTCAAATGCTTCCTCGACGCCTACAAAGGCTACCACCAGATCCAAATGGCGAAGGAAGACGAAGACAAAACGGCCTTCCGCACAGACACGGGCATCTTCTGCTACACCAAAATGCCCTTCGGTCTGAAAAACGCGGGAGCCACATACCAACGTCTCATGGACAGCGCTTTCATCCACGAGATAGGGGTGCGCTTGGAAGTGTACGTTGATGACCTCGTCATCAAAAGCAAAGACGTAGACAACATGCTGGAAGACATCCAAAAGACATTCAATCAACTGCGCAAGGTGCGCATGAAGCTCAACCCCAGCAAATGTTCCTTCGGCATGGAAGAAGGAAGATTCCTAGGCGTTGTAGTCACGCGCGACGGTTTCCGCGCGAATCCAGACAAAGTCCTAGCAATTGAAAGAATGCCTTCACCAACAAGCATCAAGGAAGTACAAACGCTAATGGGACGCCTAGTCGCCCTCAACCGCTTCCTTTCAAATTACGCTTCAAAGTCTTTTCCATTTGTAGACACTCTAAAGAATTGTCTTAAGAAAAGTAATTTCCGCTGGACCCCTGAGGCGGAAAAAGCTTTTAAAGAAATGAAGGAATGTCTTATGAATTTACCTACTCTCACAGCACCATTACCCAAAGAGCCGCTAACCCTATACCTCTCTGTAACAGAGCGGGCAATCGGCGCGGTACTTTTGGTAGATCGAAAAACCGTACAAACACCCATCTACTACATCAGTAGAACCTTGTTAGACGCAGAGACTAGGTACTCCACAATGGAAAAGTTGGTACTAGCTCTCATTCACGCTTCGCGCAGATTGCGCCGATATTTCCATGGCCACCCAATAAACGTCCTAACAGACTACAGAATCAGCGACGTCCTACGCAAGCCAGAAACCTCGGGACGTCTAGCAAAATGGGCAATCGAACTAGGTGAACACACCATCAACTACAAGCCCAGACCCGCAGTTAAAGGACAGGTTCTCGCTGACTTCGCCACCGAAATACCAACGGACAAAATCGCGGAGTGCCTCGCGGAGCAGGATCCCGCACAACCAACGCCGGAAAATGAAAGGTGGAAACTTTATACCGACGGTGCGTCAAACTCAGACGGCGCAGGTGCGGGTTTGCGGCTGATCAGCCCAAACAAAAAAGAATACACATACGTCATTAGATTAGATTTTGCCGCAACAAACAATGAGGCAGAATACGAAGCGCTCCTAGCAGGACTACACATCGCACATCAAATGGGAGCCTCACATATCGAAGCGCATGTCGATTCACTACTAGTAGCGGGCCACATCAATGGCACATACGATGCAAGGGACGCCACAATGGCCCTATATCTACAACAGGCCAAGACACTCATGCGCAAATTCGTTTCCTGCACAGTCCTTCATATCAACCGAAGCGAGAACAAACCCGCCGACGCGCTAAGCAAAATGGCTTCCACGGTCTTTGACCACATGGCCAAAAACGTCCGGGTTGAACTACAAGAAAGTCCATCCGTCCCCACAAGGCAGGTTAACGTCATCCAAACGGGTAGCACCTCGTGGATGGCGCCACTAAAAGCGTACTTCACATCCGGAACGTTACCCGACAACAAAGCGGAAGCACGAAAACTTCAGCACAAAGCCCTGCACTATCAATTAACGGATGGAATCCTCTACCGACGATCATACCTGGGTCCACTACTACGATGCGTCGACAAAGAAGACGCCTCTTTCCTCATCAGAGACATCCACGAAGGTACCTGCGGACTACACGCAGGACCCAGAATGGTGGTAGCTAAGCTAATGAACGCAGGCTATTACTGGCCGGGTATGCACCCAGACGCGGTAGCGGAATTGCGCAAATGCGATTCTTGTCAACGCCACGCGCCTAACACACTGCGCCCCAAAAATGACCTAATTCCCGTCACAGCAGCATGGCCATTTCAGAAATGGGCAATCGACCTCGTTGGCCCATTCCCCACAGCGCCAGGAAACGTCAAATTCTTAATAGTGGCAATCGACTATTTCACAAAATGGATCGAGGCAAAGCCACTAGCAAAAATCGACGGCGCACACACCAAAAAATTCATATGGGAATTTATCATTTGCAGGTTCGGCTTGCCATATCAAATTGTAAGCGACAACGGAACCCAATTTACTGACCAACACTTACAACAATGGTTGGCGCAAATGGGTGTCCAACAGATCTTCACCTCAGTAGCGCATCCCCAGGGAAACGGCCAAGTCGAAAGAGCAAACCGAAGCATCATCGAAGGCATCAAAAAGCGTCTGGGCACCAAACGAACAGGATGGGTGGACGAACTTCCGCACGTCCTATGGGCAAATCGCATACTGGCCAAAACCAGCAATGGTGAAACCCCATTCAGCCTAACCTATGGCTCAGAGGCCGTCATTCCCGCAGAAATAGGATGCCCCTCCGCAAGAGTACTCATGGCGGAAAAAGGCCAAAATGACGAAGAGCTACGATTAAACCTCGATTTACTCGAAGACCGGCGGGAGCTTGCCGCCATCAAAGAGGCCAGATACAAAAATCAACTGGAGCGCTACTACAATTACAAAGTTAAACTGCATAACTTCAACATTGGAGACTACGTTCTCAGAAACAATAGCGATTCAAACGCGGAAAAGCAAGGTAAACTTGCCCCAACATGGGAGGGCCCCTACAAAATACAAGAAATTTTGGGCAAAGGCGCCTACGCGCTAGAGAAGCTCGATGGCACGCCTGTCCCGCGCTCCTGGAACGCGGCACAACTACGTTTCTGTTACATATAATCCTTGTAAACACTTGGGCTACACACGCCTAAGCCACCTTTTTGTGAATCCTAAGAAATTTCTATCTTTTAACTTACGATTGTGCACTACTGGAAGTTGGGTCTTCAAGGCATACATAACACTCATAACTATCGCCGGACTCAACAATCAATCCAAATGAACACAGAGTTAAAACAAAAGTTACTTCATATATACATCACAAAAGGAGGCGTTCAAGCTGCCTCAAGCTTTACAAGAAAGTTTAAAATAAAAACATACTAAACAAACCGCCTACTCCTCCCCGGACCCTCCAAAGTCCACCAACTGTTCATCTTCATCCTCCGGACCACCTCCGGACGTGCCTCCACCACCACCCGCTGGCTGCTTCCCTTTCTGCTGCGCCTCCGCACCCAAACGGTCGGATTCTTCTATAAAGTAACGGAGGGCGCCAGCTGGGTCAGCATACTGATTGCACTCTGCAACCGTCTTCAGTATGGGGAACTCGACCTGCTCAAACTTAAGAAGTTCGGCTTCATACTCCTTTTCGCGGGGTTTACCATCATGCGCACCCTCAGTAATACGCCCACCATTCAGCGCATGGTAAAACCCACTGTCGAATCCCTCCGCCTCCCCAGCAGCGCGCGCAGCAGCGGCTATAGCAGCAACCTGATCGCCAAGATTAGGTTCATTCCAGAACCGCTTGAAAATCTGCATAAACACCAAATATCAGAGGGAGATTATAGATAAACAAAAAAGCGAAAATAGAATTCTACAAGTGCTTACCCCGGCGATACCCTCGGTCATCACCCAGCAAATGGCTTCCTGAGACTTCTCCTGCGCCACGTTGGCCTCATCCAAAAGAGTCTTGGCATTTTCGGCCTCCGTCTGCGACAGGGTCAATGACTCCTCCAACGAAGCTCTCTCCGCTGTAAGCACCGCCTTTTCTTTCAACCACGCCTCTTTCTCACCCGCCAGCTCGGATAGCTGAGAAGAGGCACCAACAAGGTCATTATCCTTACTGCGCAGCTCGGACCGTAGACCCGCCACCATCGAGTCTTTATCAGCCAACACCTTTGCATGACTCTCCGCGGTCTCCGCCAGCTTCGCATTCTCATTCTTCAGCACTTGGATCTGATCCTTCAGCTTCATAGTCTCCTGGTTGGTCACTTGACAAGCATCGACCCACCTCTGATGAGCCAGCGCATGCTCCTTCTCCAGCTCCTTCACCCGGTCCTCAGCTTTATAGGCCCTATCACGGTACCTATCTACCTCTGACTTCAATTTCTCCTCCCTCTGTGCCTGGCTGGCCCGCCGAGCATTAAAGTCCGCGATATCCCGGGCAAACTCTTCATCCCGCCGCTTTAAAGACTCCACGGTCGCAACTTGAAGAGCCTGCCCAACGCAGATATCAGTGATTAGCTGCGAGCGGGATAGACTGTCTTGATACTCCCTTTCCTTGGGAGGAACAACTTGCGAAACAAACTCCTCAGCAGTTAGAGGATTGGCAAAACGGGAGTTCTCCCGGATACTCCAGTGCGGACGCCAAATCACATCGCCCGCGAAGTAACCCGGGTCACTCCGGTCCACGCTGGATCTCGCACCTGAGGCTCCAGCCCCACCCCTAGGAGAATCACCAGAATGCGCCTGAATACTGGCAATCCTGGCAGCTTCCTCCTCCGCCCTCGCCTTGGCGGCCTCCTCCTCAGCTTTCGCTCTCGCCTCTTCCTCCGCCTTCTCTTTCTCAACACGCAGCTTCTCAGCCGCCACCCTCTCCGCCTCTGCCTTTTTCTCCAATTCCACCAGACGCAGCTTCTCCGCTGCCACCCTCTCTTCCTCTGCCTTCTTTGCAGCAGCCTCATTGGCCCGCTTCACGGCCTCGGCTGCCTCCTTCTCCGCCCGAGCTTTCGCGGCCTCCTCCTCCTCCCGCTTTTTCTTAGCAGCTTCTGCTTCACTCGGCTCGGAGGAGGAAGGCGGATCTCGCGGAGAGACAACTACAAGAAAACAGAGAACACTTAGAAAAAATACATCAACATAATGAACAAAAGAAAACAAAGGGCGGAACACTTACTGGTAACTTTCTTCAACGTCTTCTGAATCAACGAACGACGCTCAGGCGGAGGACTGATCTCCAAAGAAAACGGCGCGGGCCCAGCCCCGCCGGACTTCGAAGTCCCAGACTTCGCGCCAACTTTTCCTATCTTCCGCTTCTTCTTCAGCGGACTCACAGCAGCATCATCTTCAGGAGCGGAGGAAGAAGACTCCGTGCGCCGGTCGCGCTGACCAAAAAGAGGCCCTTCACCACCTGCACTCAAAGGTGCAGACTTAGCTTGAGATAACACCTTATGCTTATGAAAGCGCGGCACACTCTTCTTACGCCCACGCGGAGGTGATGGAGCCACCATTTCCACAGAAGACCCTGTCGATTCCTCATCAGAGGAAACAACAAAACAAGGGTCTATCCCAGCATGCGGAATAGAAGTTAAAGGATCAGGGTTTATAGGGTGCTCACGTGAAAAAAGAAGGACGGTAGGCTTGAACTCCAGGTAGGGGAAATAAAATCTATCCACCATCTCGTCAATCACGGACATCCTACCCACCGCAGGATCCCTCCACTCTAGCGGGGTCTTATCCCTCAGCAAGAACGCCTCAAACTTCGACATTCCTGAGCCCAAAAACACAACAAATTTATTGGGTATACAAAAAAAAAAAAAAAAAAAAAAGAGAGAGAGTAAGGTCAGGAAAATGAAAATGAAAGAGACTTACCAGGGACGGTAACCACAGGCTCTTTCCCTTCAACGATCTGAACCCTACTCATTCCCAGCAAAGCCAACATGGCTTCAGAACACATACCCGTGTCAAACGGGGAAGCACGGGCCACAAGCTCTTTGAACCACTCCTGGTCCCTGAAACCCTCCATCACAGGGTGGTCACCCACCTTCTGACGCTCAACAATAACCTTCCACGGCATGTCCACCGGAATCACCCCCCTCTTGACATAGAAAAACTTCTCTTTCCAGTCATGAAGGGACTTAGGAGCAGTCGTCCCACAGGGAGACACCTGAGAACGAGGAACGAAGTTGAACCAGGAACCCTCCATATTCATCACATAAAAAACATTGAACCGTTCAAACAACGGTTCAATATCCAAGGCTCGGCAACAGGCTTCAAAGTGCACCAGACGAAGCATCCCAAACCCACTGACCTGGGTAACATGGACGCCATATTTCACCAAGGTATCCACCTGGAACTTGGTGACAGGTAGCCGAAACCCACAGAGGGCAAGGTGAGCCCCATACAGACTCATCTTCCCGGTGGGAAGAGCCAAAGCAGTGTCCTTGTTTGACGGCAACTCCACCTCCCACGAAGGATCGAACTCCATTGCCTTGACAAACTTGGCAAAACTCTTCTCACCCCATTTACAGGTGGTGTTGTGAATCAGCTTCTTGGACTTCTCGATGGCCTTACCAGGGTTACCACCAACATCGGAACCCTCAGACATAATGCTAATATATGTAAAAGAGAAAAAGAAAATTTTTTCAAAGGATCACCGGAAAACTTGAAGATTGACCGGAGAAGATGAGAGAAGTGGAGAAGAAAACTGTGTGAAGAAAGAAAGATAAGAAGGAATTTGAAAAACCTCCTCGGGTATTTATACCCATCGCATTTAATGCGACAGGAACAGCTGGCAGACGACCCTTCATCTTGCCAGGGAAGGACACATCTGGACGCAACACGTGGCATAACAGCTGGATGAGCAGTTACTCGTCAGCACGTGAGGACACGCGTCTGCCCAAAAGGACGACTTCTCACCTGCCCAACGTCAGCAATCAGACTGACAGGCTGCACCACTCGCGCGCGTGTACGGCCACTCGCCTGACACACGATGGATAACTTCCCACCCACGTGCTGACGTGACTGGCAACTGTGCAGACATCCTTTCTGCACTCTGACACGTCCACCAAACCGCCTCACCTTCCCAAGCACGTTTACTAAATACAAGGAGACCCTTCAAAATTCAAAAATTAATTACAAAGGTAACGTATTTAGTACACCAATTAATACCAAGTCATTATGACTGCCACGTCATCTTCTGCCGCTGGTCCGGCGCCACGTCATCACTTGGCAATGGCCCAGTGCCACGTCATCACTCGGCGATGGGTTGACGTAAAATCCAAAAGACGTTCTCCGCCGGATTTTACTTTTTAACACCCTAAGTGCCACGTCATCACTCGGCGATGGGTTGACGTAAAATCCAAAAGACGTTCTCCGCCGGATTTTACTTTTTAACACCCTAAGTGCCACGTCATCACTCGGCGATGGGTTGACGTAAAATCCAAAAGACGTTCTCCGCCGGATTTTACTTTTTAACACCCTAAGTGCCACGTCATCACTCGGCGATGGGTTGACGTAAAATCCAAAAGACGTTCTCCGCCGGATTTTACTTTTTAACGCCCTAAAAGGCAACTGTTTTATAAAAGAGCCATGTACAAAGATAATGGGACGCCAATATCTTTTCACATGACACAAGAGCTGCAACGCGCACTCTTTCGCTCAAAATAAAACAGTTCCCCCACTACAACAACAAAAGGGAGTACAAAGGACACATTTTAGTCCAGCGCCCCACCAGCCCTCTAAGCAAGAACAGGAGACACCCTGGACTTGGGGGACTTGAAGGGGTAGGGTACCGCTTTCAGGCGCACCCTACCCGCCATTCAAAAAAGCCTCCACGGGAAGTTCTAACACCCGCGGGAAGAATCACTTCCAGGAGCACCACAGCGCCAAAGGCGCAGGGGCTCCAGTTGGCAACACCCAAAGACATCCCCCTTGGACACCAACTTGCTTCCTCCCGTCAGATGTCAGCTGACAAGTGGTCAGCCGTCTGACAGCTGACGCCCCTGCACACCATCCACAGCACGCCACGTGTGTGGAGGACGAAGAACCTCCCAACCTGCCAACCACAAGGTGACACGTGGTCCAATCAGAAGAGGCCCTCCCCAACTTGGATCACTTTATCTAACCAAGGGTTAGGATCCAACTAAGTGGGCCTACCAACCAACCGGCCCGGTCCCCAAGCCCGGCCCATTAAAGGATGGATGGGCTCCAGAATCCTCGGCCCATGCATCTCCTATAAAAGGAGAACTTGACCTCCTTTCTCGACACGTTGAAAACCAGCCAATAAGAACGAACACACTTGTATTTCCACTTGTATCGTTATTCATATTATTCATTAATATAGATCACCTTTCACAGTGGACGTAGATCTTACGAGATCGAACCACTTATATCTTTGTCTATTGTGTATGATTGCTTGCCATTCGTGTATACAACCATAGACCAACCATTGTTGTGAGCCAAGGATTATACCCTGCTGCGAACACGAGTCGTTACCTCAAATACCACCCCATCCTACATCTACCCCCTCTACTCGTTGTTTCTTCACCTTCCATAGCATATATTATTAAAAATTGTACTTATTTTGTGGTAAGTTATTCTATAAATAGTTACAAACTTATATATAAAAGTGCTTGCACTATGATATGGGAAACACATATACTTGTAGTATTGCAACACAAAAGCTATAGTAATACTACTACTATACTTAAAATAAAAAGAATAAAATGATTATTTTTATAGTATAATATTTTTTTAAAAATATTTATGTATTAAGAAATTATAGCCGCTTAAAGATTATGGGATAGTAGGTTAATTTAAAAAAAAATAGAAGTCACCAATATGTTTTAAAAGGTTGTACCATATGTTTTAAACATTGTATTACTAAACTCTTAAAATCATGTAAAATTACATTTTAAATGTAACAGTAGTGAATGTGATGCACAAAGCTTTTAAAAGTTGTATTACTACTCTTAAAATTGTGTAAAATTACATTTTCAATGTAACACTAGTGAATATGATACACAATGCAGTTTTGTAATTGTCTTTTGTTTCCCTCTCCCACTACTTTTGGTTATCTTCTTTATGCAATATGTATCGTTTTCGTGATGACTTGCTCTTATTATTGGCCTTAGGCAACAACGAGTGTCTTGTTCGAGAACAAGACCGGTTGATGCCGATAGCAAACGTGATTCGTATCATGCGAAAGATCCTCCCTTCTCATGCCAAGATCTCAGATGATTCAAAAGAGACAATCCAAGAATGTGTTTCTGAGTTCATCAGCTTTGTGACAAGTGAAGCCAATGACAGGTGCCAACATGAGCAGAGGAAGACTATAACTGCTGAAGATATCCTTTGGGCAATGAGCAAGCTTGGATTTGATGATTACCTTGAGCCATTAACCCTCTACCTCCATCGTTATAGGGAGATCGATGGCGGTGAGCGTGGGCCCACGATAAGGCCAGTTGAGCCACAAGCCAAGCCCATTGGTATTAATGGTGATGTTTATCAAATGGGTCATCGTCTCTTTAACCCTGCTACCATTGCTGGACTTATGAATGAGTCAGCCAAAGTTGCAGGCCCTTCTAGACATGTTGCTGGATTTGAGCCATATGCTAAGTGTAAAGAGTAGGGCTTGATCATATATGGCAGCAGGTATATGATATGATGGTCGCGTTTGTTTTGTTTCTTTTTTCTTTTCTTTTTCATTTCAGCCATGGAGACTTATATAATACCATGCGATGGTGTGCGTGCGTGTTTGACTTTAAATATCATCATATACAATACTATGCTAAGGGTGTTTGGACTTTTGATGTGATATAGTGTTTATCGGCTAGGTTTTTAATTGAGTAAGTTTGATTATTCGGTTTGAATATTCTTTTTGGTTGAATTGATAACCTAATTTGAATTCATTTTCTATTTTCGTTTGAACCAAATAAACTTAACAAATTTTTTAAATTTTTAAATTTTATTTTTCTAAAACATATTTTATTATTTACTATTATATTGGGTGGGCTAAATAAGATTGGGCTGAATCATAGTTGGATTGGGCTAAATGACAACACTTTAATAAATATTATTTATAATTCGATTTAGGAGAAATCACAAAAACAAATATTGAGCAAGTTAAATAACCAAAATAAACATTTGTAATAGTTAAATTGCAATAGCTGGTTGTGATTTTTGTAACTGGTGTTTTCTGTGCTCCAAAAGCGCTAAGATTTAGAAGCAAAGGCATAGGCCAAACACACCATAGCAACACTAAAACACCCATAACATAATGTAGTATATAAACTTTCATTTATGTTAACCAACTGTTAATATTATTAGACCATAAAGGATCAAAAGGGTTATTTATATAGTTTTCAGAACCTTTATTGTTATAAAAACTAGAAACAGCTTGGTTAAAGCTGCTCCGGACATGGAGGCGTTTCATCATCAAGTCTTGGCATTAGTCTTTCAGTGCCTCTTTAGTTGGATCACCTACAAAACCAAACCACATAACCTGGGTCTAACACTCTAACCAAACAAATATTCTAAATGGATGGCTAATTTATTTATGAATGTGTATATTCAAGTTATGGTTTTATATTAAAAACCATAAAACTTTATATGCATCTAAAAGTTTTGAAAAATATAAAGGATTGCGTACTTACCTAGGTCCTTTGATGTACCAATGTGATGATATCCATAGTTATCTTGGTTCTTTGATGTACCAATATGATGTTACCCGTAGTTACCTTAGTCATTTGATGTACCAATATGATGTTATTTCCCTTCTGTTGGCTATCTCACTATAAAATCATTTTTTTTGTTAATATACCGCCAACATAATGATAATCATATCGACCCATTGAGCCGTTTCAAAAAAATAAGAACTTGTAAAATGTGATTATTCATCATCAAAGATTACACCCCCACTCTTCAACCATATATTATAGTAATTCTAAACCCCAATCACAATATAAAATACATATACATACAAACATCATGATATCTACAATTTGATTGAGTAACAAAATAGAGAAGCGATCTCTCCTTTGTTGCAAATCTCAGTTCTCAAATAGGGGTTCCTACATATATAGGATTGGGATCATCTGTCTTTCTCCCTCTATCCAAAACCGCTGCATCTCAGGTAACATGAATCACCATCAAGGCCCAAAACAATAATTGAAGCATAGAGAAATATCAATCAAAGCAGAGATAGCGAGAGACAGAGGCAGGGGTTTTGAAACCTAAATCAAAGACAATCATCAAAGCAGATGTGATGATGGTGATTGTGATTTCTAGAAAGAGAGGAAAAAGAGAGAAAAGATTATGGATGGTGAGTAACAAAGGCAAGATAAGAACTAACACTATGTTCCCAAGTTCACTTAAATACAAGGGAAAAGAAAAGGTAGTTGGTTTCCGATCACCAGATCTGGTTTAAACGGTTATGGATGGTTATGGAGGATATGTTATTTGTTTCCAGAGAAGATGGTGGCGAGGTAGCGGCGGTCGTGGGCCGCATATGAAAGCAGGAGAGAGAAGATTGGTGGGTTTGGTTGAGAGAGAATGGAGGGGAGTGAGAGGTTGTTTGGTAGCCCTTTAATGGTTTTATTAAGAGGGCATCTCTCATTAAGAGGCTACCTCTGAATCAGTCGTGTGTCTGGTTCACTGATATGGCATCTCTAAATCAGTTAGTAAGCCTCTTACCTATTAAGTTTCAAAATGACGTTGAATGAGAATTTTACTCATTTATTAATTCACATGTGTTCATAATCCTCAGCCGACCATTCACACACCACCTCCTCCGCCACCTAGTCAGGTTGAGCCAAGTCATGCCACTTACTAGTTCAAAATGTCTTTTTCAATCAGACCTCTTAATGACTCAACATTTAGTGACGCAAAGGTTGTCAAACAACCCCTAAGTAAATGAAGATGGTACGAGAAGATTGTCACTTCAAAGATCAAACACACACAAGCAGTAGAAAAAAATTAATATGTGAAAATAAAGAATTTTGATCTTTTGTTATTGTTATGTTTGATTATTACTCGGTAATCAAAGGATTTTCTTGTTCTTGATTGGTATAATGCACTTGATGTTTCACTGATATATCTATATTGAATAATCATGTGTCTAAATATATGTATACTGCACTTTATGTTTAACACTTTCACATGTGGATTATGCATATTTTTTCCCATCTCAATCATCTTCTACTTTAACTTTAACGTTTGTGTTTCATTTCGTGCTTTTGTATTCATACTGATGAAACAGGATTTAAGAACTGGGACCGATAAAACCGAATTTAAGAAGTGGGCGATGTCTTAAACAAACATTTATATAACTCATATTTATTTAATTTAAATTTTCATAAACAAGTAAACAACTAGATTATTCATTTCCAAATTATTTGTTGACTCATAAATTGTTGGCCAATTATCTAGATATTTGGTATTGAACTTCTTCACTTTTTATCTTCCATTGGTTTCATGTTTACAATGACATGTCAAGCCACATCGAGAACAATGCGTGTCAAGAGAGAAGCCGGGAAAGGAAGGGGTAGGTGTGTTTGTGAATTGTGACACATTACATAAATCATATATTGTTCCATCCACAACAACCCACTCATAGCGTATCGTTTGAAAATGTTGGGATGTAGACAAGTCTTACCTCTACCCCAAAGGGCAGAGAGACTGCTTATAGTGAGATCCCCCGAATCCAAAGTAAGGACCAGCTATATAAAGCAAAACGATGTACATCTCATACAGATACACATAACGAGTAATAACATGCAAGAACCCCCCCTAAAAAAAATTAGAAAGTAAGCAAGTAAGGTAGGAGGACAATTCCGAAAACAAATGATATTACAACTACTCCATCTACACACAACAAGCACTAACATGCACTAAACCCCAAGAAGCACTAAGAAACTAAGCACATAAACAACGAAGTAAAAACAAACCCGAGTTCTCCACCTAAAAGTCTTTAATCTTAATTCCACGCCTCCACAAACTCCTATTTTAGACCATGTCCTTCGAGAAATGCAAGTTTAACAAATCGTGCCTAATTTGTTCCTTTTAAGTCATTTTCTCTACCTCTTCTCCCTCTCCACCATAAGAGTTTTCCACGGTTCTAATCTCAAATACCTTTGAAAAACCAAATACAAAAATAATCACTTTACAAGCAAAACATATTATTTGTATTGACACAGGGAGATTGAATATTGCAATTAGAATTGTGCCTTCAAACTTATCATACACCTTATTCTTAAAAGTGCATGTGTATTTCTATAATACTCTTTGTTGTGACATTAACGCTTTGTTCTAGAGTTTCATTTATAGGGGGAAGAGAAAAGAATCCCTCCTTATATTTCCCCCTTTTTTTTTTCTCTCGTGTTCCTTCCAAATTAAAAAGATAGGATTTATGCCTAAAAACCTTACTATTTTCCCTCCCCTTCCTTTCCTTTCTCTCTATACAAAAACTTGGAACACACTTTTTCCTTTATCCCTTTTAATTCCTTTCTCTTCCCATGCTAAATGAACTTTGAAACAGAGTGCAACATATTAGTTTTGATTGCTCTTTTTTTAATAACCTCTATTTTTTTTTACATTTATATACCAAATAAATTGTGGCTATAACAACTTAAATCCACGTCACTTTCTAAGAGGACAAATACCCTACAATTTGTAGACCACTAAATTGTGGCTATAACAAAAAAAAAAAAAAGAAAAAAATATATATTTGATTGCTTGTTTTTTTTAACGGCAAGAAACGACGTGCCAACCATCATGACATCGGACGCTCTGGCCAAAATCAACTACTCGACCGCCGCCAGCCCCTTGGCTCTTTCAGATATGTGTAAACCCGACCCCCACCCACCAAAAAACACGACACTGAAATAATTAGTAATACCTTATCCCCATCCGAGTTAAACCGACACCACCTGTATTCGCCAACGTAGTTACTACTCGACCACAACCGGGGGGGGGGGGGGGGGCTATATTTGATTGCTTGTTAGTCAAGATGTAAGACAGTAACCAAAACCATTGAAGAATCGAGTCCGAGGTTTCTTTAGGGTTTACCTAACAAACATCTCCTATTCTCTTCAACCTATCCTTCCTTTGTTTTTTTTTTTTTAATTAAAAAATCACAGTATCCACAAATGGGTCGTTGTAACGCCATCAAACTCGTCTCATTACTTGCTCGCCGATCCCTTTCTCACAACCCAGTATTCCCTCTTTCTTCTTCTTTCTTTATGAATAAATAACAAAAAGATTTGATCTTTTTTTATCTAAGTGTTGCAATTGTTTGTTTGCAGTTGTATACATCGCCAATTAGATCTGGGTATCGAAGGTTTTGTTCTTCTAGACATCATGGAATCTTTAATCTTCCCAATTGTAAAAATGGTAGATTTATGAATAAATCACAAAAAGATTTGATTTTTTTTATTGTTATGTTTGATTATTAATTGAATAATGATGGGTTTTGTTGTTGTTGTTGTTGTAAAGAAGCAGGGAGTTCAAGATATTGGTCCAATAGATTCATTCATGGCACTGGTAATCCTTAGTTTTCTTTAACTTACAGTTACTTATCCGGGTAATGATGGAGACAAACGCACCGAGGAGCGTTCGATCCTGAGCCGCACCCCGGTTTTCACCCGGCTGTTACTCGTGTGGAGGCAGTACGGTTTCCTGGGGAACGCCGTAACCAAGTCTATACACCGGCGCGAGCCCAGTTAAGACAACGTAGTCTGGGGTAGACCTTGGCTAGGGCTGCCGATTGGGCAGTGTGATATTGGGTCACTCATATGAAAGTCACCGTTCAAAAAAATAATGTTCTTGTCTTGGTTTTAAAAAGCGCGCTCGAGGCGCGCTTAAGCGCAAAGCGCACCTAGGCGCAACCCCGTGCGCCTTGTGTAACCCTAGGCGAGCAGTGTGAAAAAAGCGCCCTAAAAGCGCAAAAAGGCACGGAAAAAGCGCACTAAAAGCACGCTTTTTGTACACATGCTATTTTTGTGCTTAAAATTGTTATACATGTAGCTAAAAAGGTTGTACATTCAAGTTAAATCATATATATACCTTATTTGTATCTATATTTTGAGTAAATAATGTTAAAAACCTATAGCATATATAAAAAAAATTATATAATCGTCTTGCGCCTCGCGTACGAAAAGCCCACCGCTTTTGCGCTTTGCGCCTCGGTTTTAGACCTCGTCGCTTTTGTGCGCATCGCGCTTTTTAAAACCAAGGTTCTTGTTGATGATGAAGATTTAAACCATAGTTATCAAAGGTGTGAGGCGCACTCAAGGCGCTTAGGCTCCGCCTGTGGCCTAGGCGAGGAGCGCAAAAAAAGCGCGGGCCCGAGAAAAGAAAAGCGCAAATAAAAAAAATACCAAATCATTACAAATAAGAATCATCTTATAAAATAATATAAATATAAAGTGACTGATTTAGCCATACCTACTAAAAGGATTAACACGCCTTTGATAACTATGTAGTAGACAAAACCAGTTGGTAAATCAATGACTTGAGGTGTTTATTGAAGAATAATTCAATATCTAAAAGTGTTTTAAAAATCAAATATATTTATAAAAAAGATTTGATTGAGATTTAGATATGTCTCTATAAATTGGTAAGTATTGGTCGATTATATTAGTCAAGGGATTAGGTTTTAAAAATCAGATTGTGGCTTTTTTTTATCTAGGAGGGAAAAGCGGGATCTTGTGGCTTCTAGGAAATTGGTCGCCTAGGCGGTCAAGGCGATGGCTTTTGATAACTATGATTTAAACCCTAAATTACTGGTTTAATGTTTGTACATTACATGTTGGGATCTGTCTGTATTGTCAAAATAACGATCGGGTTTATGTTTATTTAGCTTCGGTGGTATTTTCTTATTTTGACCAGCGTTTATGGCGTCAAAAGATTATTATGATACTCTTGGAGTGAGTAAGAATGCGTCTTCTTCGGAAATCAAGAAAGCGTATTATGGGGTTTGTATATTCCTTGAAACAATTATTTCTTTTTTTGTTTGTCGTTTTGAATTGTTATCAACTTATTATCATTGAGTGGTTATTTTTTAATATTGGCATATTTAGCTAGCAAAGAAGTGGCATCCGGATGCAAACAAAGATGATCCAGAAGCAGAGAAAACATTTCAAGAAATTTCGAAGGCATACGAGGTTTAGTGTTTTTTTCTCTCTCAATGTTTAGTCGAATTATGGAATTTAAGATCGTGTAAGAAAGTGTACAAAATGTGAAGTTAACAAATTTACCAAGTTAGGGTTCCATTTTGTTTGCAGGTTTTGAAAGATGAGAATAAACGAGCAGACTATGACCAGGTTCAAATATGCAATTTCTTATAATATTTCTTTTGTGTTGTATAGGTCGGCCATGCAGGTTCAAATAATTACACTATTGATTATTGCTGTTATATTTACCTTTCTAATGGTTTTATAGGTCGGCCATGCAGCTTATGAAGCAAGTGTTAATGGTGGTGGTCCAGATCCTGGTTCATGGGATAGTGCTTTCCACAATTTTGAAGATGTAAGTTTTATCCAAATGTTTTTCTCAAATTATAAATATAATCTTAGTCTAATTTCCTTGACTTCTGACACGTCAACACACATTCTGCTAGACTATAAGGAGTGGAGGAGGGGGGGGGGGGGGGGGGGGGGGGGGGGGAAGGAATATTATTATTATTATTATTATTATTAGTAATTGTGTGTTAGATTAAAAAAAAGAAGCCAATCAGAAAAGGCCACATGTCCCAAACCATCCCCCCCCCCTCCACGCCATATAGGGATGGTGTTTTGGGCTTGGACCATCTTTCCGCTCCCTCTCCCCCCCCACACACACACACATACACACACACACACACTCCGGACACTCTTAATGCACGTTGATCCATTTTGTTTACAATTTCACATCTGCAATTGTGATTTTTCTTTAGGTTTCAGTTTTATATGACCATGTGAGCATAAGTCAAAAAAAGTAATTTGAAACCAGTGTTGTAAAAACTGGACCTTACCGCCAGATTGCATTATAGGTAAACGTAGAAAGGTCCTTTTTTATGCCATATATTTGCTTGCAGAATAATAAGGTGTTAGTCTTAGTAGAGGATAATTTTCTGTTAAGTTTTAATTTCTCTTTTAGCTGCAAACTTATTTTTCACATGTAATTCTTATCACTTTTTTTTTTTTTTTTTTCCATTTGACTTTGTGGATCAGATATTTAATTTTAACCCGTTTGCTCAAAACTTCGGTGGCAAGGATGCTAAGGTATTTATCTATTTCATATGTTGCGGGTGCTGTTTAAGGCATTTGACTCGTTATCTGAAGTATTTTTCTTTCAACGTTTTCAATAGGCGACTGTTGAGCTTTCTTTTATGGAGGCTGTGCAAGGATGTACCAAAAATGTGCTTTTCCATACTGAGCTGCCTTGCGAAGCTTGCGGTATGAAAATTTTAGGCGCATCGTATGATGTGTTGTTTGGGCTCGTTTTACTTATTATTTGGCTAGCTAAACAAACGGTGTAAGCATCTTTTCTTTTGTGGTTAAGTGCAGGTGGATCTGGTGTTCCTCGTGGAACAAAGCCTGAAACCTGTAGGCGATGTAAAGGAGCAGGCGTGGTTAGCATTTATACAATTTTAATACCCAATTATGTGATTAGAAAACAGATTTTATGGCTGAAATTCTAAATTGTTGTTCTGGACAATCCGCAGATAACCAGTCAAAATGGTCCATATACAATGCAGTCCACTTGCACACAATGTGGCGGAACTGGAAAATACGTCAAGGTACATTCTTTACTAGAAAATTATAATACAACTTTTTGCCTGCGACAGAGTAATATGCAATTTTAATCAATGAAAAGTGCTTTACACTATTTAATAGAAAGCATTATTTTTTTGTAATGAAGCGGTCAATTTCACGTGCTAGGAAGAAAAAGTAACCAAAGTTTAAAAGAACGGAAACGAGCCTCTAGGTGTCTTCCCTTTGCCTCATGAGGCGTAAGCCTCGAGGCGAACCGAGGCGTAGTCAAAAAATAAATATGAAAATTATGTGTCTATAAAAAATAAAATACTTGACCTATAAAAGTTTAAAACATCAAAAACACACATCAAAAATAAAATAATTGACCCAAAAAGTCTAAAACACCAAAAAAAAAAAACACATCAAAGACACCCTGAACCACCCGAGGCGCACATTTTCTTAGCGCCTCAGCCCTTAGAGGCGTATGTACAATCTGAACCCCATGAGGCGCGCCTCAGACTCGTTTTCTTAGAGTTTCGCCTCGAGGCGTACGCCTCACCCGTTTTTTAAACCATGAAAGTAACGATACTAATTTTAGGGTTTCCTTTATTTATTTATCTCTTCTCTTTAAAGGCGTGAGAGTTGAGATGCATGCTGGTTTAGAGATATAAGAATTGTCTACATAAGCATTTTAGTTGGAAGTTAACAAACTATATTTATATAGATTGCTAAAATGTTTATAATGGTATTTGACTTATGAGGTTCGTTGGGTTACAGAACCTTTGTAAGTCCTGCAATGGCCACAGAGTGGTTAGAGGACCAAAATCGGTCAAACTAAACATCATGTCTGGTACGTTATCATGATCTCGTTTTCTTTTGTAGCATTGTCTTTAGTAACTTGTCTTTAAACCTGATTACATTATATGTAGACTTTTAAATTAGACTTTGAGATTCGCAGGAGTTGATACAAATGAAGAGTTAAGGGTGTCCAGAAGTGGTGGAGCAGATCCGGATGGCAACCAACCGGGTGATCTTTATGTTCTTATTAAGGTAATTTGAAGTAACACGGAAACTAATATAAAGACATTGCGTATTTTGCATATATTAGGTCAAATTGATATGTTCTCCATCACAATTTTTACAGGTTCGAGATGACCCTACTTTCCGGCGAGAAGGGGCCCACATTCATGTCAATGCTACTCTGAGTATGAGCCAGGTAACTAATTTCATGCTTTTTTTGTTTAAGCAATCGTAAAGATGGTTACGTGAGTTTATTCTCTTGCAGGCAATTTTGGGAACAAGCATTCAGGTCCCGACATTAACGGGAGATGTTCTTCTAAAGGTTGATTTTCATATCTTTGAGAATAATGTTTGCTTATGACAAGTGTCCCACAAGTTCTATATTACTTAAATATCATATATTTTTAATATGCAGGTTCGTGCGGGGACACAACCAGGTTCACAAGTAGTCTTAAAGGGAAAAGGTTGGTTTTGATCTTTTTCGTTATTTTTCTGGTTAAATTTGTTGCATGCTCATCGTCAAATTTATATTAGTGTGCTCAAACAAATCTTTTTCCCCCTTTAAATCTCAGGAATTAAAACCCGGACGTCTTATTCATATGGCAATCAATATGTACACTTCAACGTTAGCATCCCAACGTACGTTCTTCACTTCTAGTTAACACGTTAAAATTTGTGGGTTTGCCACATTTAACGTGTTTCGTAGATTGACTTGACTTCTTTATTTTCTTTAAATATGATATTTCAGGAAACTGACGGAAAAACAACGCGAGTTGATTGAAGAGTTTTCCAAAGAAGAAACTGCTGACGATGAGAAGCAGGTTGCCGCGGCTGCTGGAGGGTCTGGTTAGCCTCTTCTGTGCTTTGCAATTGGCTGATGAAGAATTTTTTAGTATAATACAGAAAGAGAGTTTGATATGATGTATACTTATTTTGATCAAGGCTAGGCACCCTTTAACAATCATTGTTAGATATCATATTTAACTACCAACCAAATATCCATTTTTGTAAACCATATATTACTTTGCGACGTATATTAAATAATTAGCACGCGGCGCAAAATAAACAGGTTTTGGTTAGATTATCCCTTTGTATGATTAAATACGCTTTCTCTTATGTTTTATGTTCTTAAATTTTTAAGACCAAACCGGACCGAATTGTGCTAGTTTGGTTGGTCCTTCATCCCAAGATTTTCTCTACGTTGGTTTCTGCGGTTGTGTTTAAGCATGAACTGAAGAAACCCGACTTCCCAAAAACCGACCCGAACAACACAACATAAGTATATTACAGTCTATTCCAATTATAATGATACTAAATTAAAGAACCGGTCTATAATTGTCCTTCACGGGTAGCTCAGTTGGTGAATGGACCAGGGATCTCTCTTGGAGGTCTCAGGTTCAATTCCCACGAAGGACATAATGAGAAATGATGGATGACTCATGGCCTATGGTTATGAGTTCGAGTCCTGATCTCGCCAGGTTTTACCGGTTCACTACTGTCGTGCCTTCGGGCGGGTATGTGGGTCGGGTTTTTCCTGGAAGCGGGCTAGGGGCTTCGTGCGTCCGGGGTGGGCCGGGTTGTGCCCCTGTCTTTGCCACTGGGGGGCCGCGTACGAAGTACCCGACGTTGTTTAGCTGGCCGTTCAAAAAAAAAAAAAGAACCGGTCTATACTCAAACATGCACTAGAAATAATAGGTCCTAGAAATTGGGCCTAAGCTTCTTAAAGGAAAACATATTTTAATTGGAATTTAAACAAATTTATTTGTCATTTTTTTCAAAAGTTAGCTTAGTCCTACGTGAATATGGACCATTGGGTGTAGATTCACACACAGCAATACACATCTTTTTTTTAAAAAAGCAAATAAAAGAAAAAAATGTCTACTGTACATTTTTATATTATGCCCAATTGGTTAACATTTATAAACTTGTTACCATTATAGTTATAAGGGTGATGGAATATTGATATAAACTCATGGCCTCATACAAAAAAATATGTGAATAATAATTAGCACTGCACAAACCATGGGTACGTACAGTGACAGATGTAGACCAAAATTTCAGGGGTAACATTATATAATTTTTAGGGGTAACATAATACAAAAAATGTAAAAAAAAAAAAAAAAAAAAAATTACACTACGCCAGCAAAGTTAAGGGGTAGCAGGCGATACCCCTGCGGTACGTACTAAAATTGAAAAATATGAAACTATGAACACTTGATCAACACCAAATATTCATATATTAGTTTTTAATTAGTTGAGTAGTTGCATGCCCGCGTTTTCTTGTTTCTTAATACTTAAGGTCAGTTAGGTAATGCTTCTGCTTTTTCCCTCCTTTATATATGTGTTCTCTCTTTTAGCAGAAAGCATTCCTCATCATAAGTCTCTTTTTTGAATCTTCTACCACCATGATCATAAAAGCTACTTCTTTTTAAGATTTTGAGCTTAAGTCAGTCATCTGGTAAGTTCATCATCATACTCATCGTGTAATATTCTTGAATGACGTTGAATTAATTCAGTTGTTCGTTGTCTATTATTACAACAACGTACAGTTGCAGTTGCTGCTTGTAATTTTGAATGAGTTGGTTTTTAATCAGTTAAAAACTGCATGAAATTTTGAATGAATATTTTTAATTTTAACGTGTTTAATAGTTTTTTTTTTTTTTTTAATAGAAAGCTGAACTTTAGCTTTTAATCCATTAAAAGGGTGACTCTAAAGTGTAAACTTTTGTCCTAATTTTCAAAGTAATCCAAACCGTTACTTTAATTTAATTTTGTTTAATTAAAGTAAAGTTTAATTAGAAGAACATGCATGCATTAAAATGTCTAGGGTCTTCTGTTATTTTGGTGCTGATTTTTCTTTTTTAACGCAGTTTTTTTTAAACGAGCCTACGCTGTTTTGCAAGAAGAATTTTAGGAAACAATGGCTTATAGCCGCAGAGGGTCTGATCAGCAGCAGCCACCTGGACGGATGATGCGGACTCAAACATCTGGTTTGGGCATGGAGTCTATGATGGACAGTGAAGTGGTGCCTTCGTCACTTGAAGAAATTGCACCTATTCTTCGCGTTGCTAATGAAGTTGAAGCTACAAATCCAAGAGTTGCCTACCTTTGTAAGTCCTATTCTGTGTTAACGTCTGTAAATATTGTTCCGATTTTGACCTTTCTACTTTGAAACTATTTGAGCCTTAGTTCTTAATTTGTTAATGAATTTGCTATCACCAGTGGCGAAGCTTGACCCGAAACTTCAGGGGTCGGAAGTCACTAGTTTGGGGGGGGGGGGGGACCTTATATACCAAAAAATTTCTATACGAATACTATATTATCGGAACTTTTGAGCGAAAATTCGGGGGGGGGGGGGGGGGGCGGCCGCCCCTCCCCGCCCTTTAAGAGTTGCGCCCCTGGTCATCACCAGTGTATGGAGACTGAAATTCTGTTTTTCCTCTTAGCAGGATACACATATATTGTTTATCATTTCCTTTAATATGCAAATACTTTGCTTTACATGCTTAAAAACAACGGTACAAAAACTTTACTATGTATGCACTCAGGTCGCTTCTATGCTTTTGAGAAAGCCCACAATCTAGATCCAAAATCAAGTGGACGTGGTGTTCGCCAATTCAAGACTGCCCTACTTCAACGCCTAGAGAGGGTATGTTTGTATGTTCATGTGTATACACACACACACACGCGCGCACTACATCAATATTGTTTATCAATTCCTTAAGACGATCTGATGTGTTACAAACTTTTCAGGAAGACCAAACAACATTAGCAGGACGAAAAAAGAGAGATGCTCGTGAAATGCAGAGTTTTTATCGACATTACTACAAGAAGTACATCCAAGCCTTACTAAAGGCTGATAAAGCCGACCCGTAATAATCTGTCTTCTTGAGTTGTGTCTTCCTTGAAATTTGCATTATGTATTTTTTAACTGTTGAAATTTACTTCTTGTATTAGTACTCGCCTTACGAAAGCTTATCAGACTGCTGCTATTCTGTTTGATGTTTTAAAAGCTGTTAACTCCACTGAGTCTGTAGAGGTGGCGGATGAGGTAAATACTGACGATTTCTTTTACCCTTTAAGAACTTCTAACAAATCATTAAATAATTCTTATATCCATAGATTTTGGAAGCTCACACTAAGGTCACCGAGAAGACAAAGATGTATGTTCCTTATAATATACTTCCACTTGACCTTGATAGTTCAAATCAAGCTATAATGAGATATCCAGAGGTAAGTTCCAGACTTCTTATTCTCAAGTCATTCTAGCATAGCCTTTATTGGAAGTGCCAATTTTAACCCATTTGCTGATGCATGATTTGATTCGGGTATGTTTTTAGTAATGGGTCAAACGGGTAGAGTTGAATTGGTTAGCTAAAACCGAAATGGGTCAAATGGGTTGAATTTTAATGGGTTGCAAGTATCCAAAATGAATTTTTTAATGAATATAACCTCTAGTTTTTTAAAGGACTTGGATGCTATGGTTTTTGTTCAAAGACATGACACTATTTATTCATAAAAATTGAAGATTTTGGACAAAAAGTGTTATGATATGGCCCAATGATAGAATTCGGACGGGACTGTGGATCATTTATTGATGGCTGGACAATTCGTTTTGAGTATGCACATATTGATGTGCAGGGACTCCGAATAATATGAACAGAGGGTGGGATTTTGAGAGTATGCACACACTTAATATTATTCCACACAAAGATTATGATACATATGATGGGTATTTATACCCAAGGTTTTGGCGGTTAATTAACTGCCTAGATACTAACCGACATGATGATAAAATATACAGACACAACTGTTTATAAACTATACTGTTTGACTTTCTGAAGTCAACAGTTTGACTTTTTATTTTACTTCTAAATTTCTTGATTATATCTTCCAACACCCAACCTGTACCAAAGAGGTTTTAACCCCTTATTCAACCCGTCCGCCTGCCTGTCTGTCTTTCCATTTTTAGTTTTTATCAACGGTATATCCATACTACAATTGTTAAACTTGTAGATCCAAGCTTCGATTTCTGCACTCCGTAACACTAGGGGACTTCCATGGCCCAACGGCTACAA
This sequence comes from Ambrosia trifida, assembly GCA_028751855.1. Taxonomy (NCBI): domain Eukaryota; kingdom Viridiplantae; phylum Streptophyta; class Magnoliopsida; order Asterales; family Asteraceae; genus Ambrosia; species Ambrosia trifida. The sequence continues at coordinate 4,896,498 of CM054125.1, read as the reverse complement.
AAAGAAAGTACATGATGACATCCTGGACTGGCTACAAGCTATGTTTGGTTTTCAGGTTTGGCGTTTGGTGATTTACTAGAAATATCTAATATATCATGATGAACGTCAATGTGACTTGCTTTATGTATGTCACAGAAAGATAATGTCTCAAATCAGAGAGAGCACTTAATCTTGTTGCTTTCAAATGTTTACATTCGCATGTTCCCAAATCCTGGCCAACAACCTAAGGTATTATGCTTTAACCATGGCCTAAGATTATAACATACCTCGATTATCATATCTTATGGCATTGCCTCATATTGTTCTTTTAAAAAGCTGGATGATCGTGCGGTTACTGAAGTTATGAAGAGACTTTTTAAAAATTATAAGAAGTGGTGCAAATATTTGGATCGCAAAAGTAGTCTTTGGTAAGTAAAGCCTTCCTTGAGGTTTTTGTAGTAGTGGCTAACTAAAATTAGTTATATACCGAAAACAGAACCAAAAACTCCTACTCTAAAGTGGTCATTATAATTTTATCTTCTATAAAATGAATAATCTGCCACTTATTACCTTTCTGTCTATTAACTACCAAATATATCATAACAACCACTGGTGTAATGGTTCATGGATTAATGCTGATCATTATTTATAGGATACGAACGGATAACTACATTGGAAACAATATCAAATAATATATCTACTAATTGCGTTTTTTTTATATAACATGACTGAAAAAATTACATCAAGATAGCGGGAAGGAATGCAACAAGCTGCGCCGCCACCCCTTTCTGAATGGCAAACCCTAATCTACTAAAAACATAATACGATAATTATTATTATTTATCTTTAATATAATATGGTTAGTAACTGGAAGCTACTATCTTGATATTTTTTCTTACACATTAAATTGTTTTGGGTATGTAGTCTCCATTCTGTTCATAAAGTCATAAAATTATATCTACTGACTATCAATATGTTACCTTTGTCCTCTAATTTGCAGGTTGCCAAATATTCAACAAGAAGTGCAACAAAGAAAATTACTTTACATGGGTCTCTATCTTCTCATATGGGGCGAAGCTGCAAACTTGAGATTTATGCCGGAATGTCTTTGCTATATCTATCATAACGTATGCATCGTGATTATGTTTAATCCATAGTTGTCAAAGCGCATAGGCGTACTCAAGGCGCATAGGCCGAGCCCGGAGCCTAGGCGCAAGGCGCATAAAAAACGACGGCTTTTTATAATTAAGCGCATAGTATTAAATACATTTTTTAGGGATTCTAGAGATGTTTTAGGCTTGTTTAGGGCTACTTTAGGATGTTTTAGGGTTGTTTAGGACTTGTTCATGACTCATTTAGGATGTTTTAGAGGTTTATGCAACTTTTAGCCTGAATTTGGCCGGAAATCAGCCTTGATAGTGCGCCTCAGTGCCTAGGCGCACGCCTCACAGGGCGCAGCGCACTTGGTGCGCCTCGAGCCTAGGCGCGCCTAGGCGCTCGCCTAGGTGCGCTTTTGACAACTATGGTTTAATCTTTTTAATGTTCATCTGCGTGTTGAAATTGTTCTAATGTTTCCTTGTTCCGTAGATGGCATTTGAAGTATATGGCATTTTGGCTGGTAGCGTTGGTCTTGATAATGAGAATATAAAACCTGCATATGGGGGTGAAAAAGATGCATTCTTGTGGAAAGTTGTGCATCCTATCTACAAAACAATAGCAAAGGTTGGTGTAAATCAAGGGAATGTTTGCAGCTTGTGTATTTGTTTGTTAAATTTCAAACGCCAGTATTTCATTATTCTCGTGTTCAGGAAGCTGAAAAAAGCAAAGGGGGGAAGACAAAACATTCGCAGTGGAGAAACTACGATGACCTAAATGAATTCTTTTGGTATCATGATCTCTGTTCACGTGTCGTTTAATGGTAATTCAATCACAAAGTATTTATTGGTAAGAATATTGTAGGTCGCCTGATTGCTTTCGTCTGGGTTGGCCCATGCGTGATGACTCTTCTTTCTTTTGCACGCCTGACGATGTACGTATTGATTTACATTTTCAGAACACATATGTGTTAGTAGTTAGTGACTAAATATATCAAATTCTTTTATTTCAGAATAAAAAATCTGCTACTAGTGAGAAACCTGATGCAAGTGAAAAATCTGCTACAAATGTTCATCCAATAGGAAAAATCAATTTTGTCGAAATAGATTCGTATTGGCATATCTTTAGGAGCTTTGATAGGATGTGGAGCTTTTTTATTTTATCTTTACAGGTAATTATCTTGTTTCTCTGCTATCATATTGCATATTTGCATGCCTCTTGTTTTGTTTTATTAACTTGATCCTTTCATGCTTAAGGCGATGATTATAATCGCATGGAATGGGTCAGGTGAACTAAGTTCAATCTTTGATGGAGTTGTATTCAAGAAAGTGTTGAGCATCTTCATAACAGCAGCAGTTTTAAAACTTGCACAAGGTGACCAATGACAAACTCCGTCTAATCTCAAAATTATTTATGCATGTGTACTCATATACGTTGGTATATATGTTTGTACTTTCATGGTTTAAAAAAACGGGTGAGGCGTACGCCTCGAGGCGAAACTCTAAGCAAACGAGTTTGAGGCGCGCCTCATGGGGTTCAGATTGTACATACGCCTCTAAGGGCTGAGGCGCTAAGAAAATGTGCGCCTCAGGCGGTTTAGGGTGTTTTTTTGGTGTTTTAGACTTTTTGGGTCAATTATTTTATTTTTGATGTGTGTTTTTGATGTTTTAGACTTTTCCAGGTCAAGTATTTTATTTTTTATAAACACATAATTTTTATATTTATTTTTTGACTGCGGCTCGAGCTTACGCCTCATGAGGCGAAGGGAAAACGCCTCGAGGCTCGTTTCCGTTCTTTTAAACTTTGGTACTTGTATATATAGGCTGTAGGTATGTATTTTTGTACTTATATATGCATTGAGATCTAATCAGATTCTTTCCTCCACATTTTCCAGCTGTCCTTGATGTAGCCATGATGTGGAAGGCAAGGTTCAGCATGCCATTTCATGTGAAACTTCGATATATTCTGAAGGCTCTTTCTGCAGCAGCTTGGGTAGTTGCTTTACCGATAACATATTCATATAGTTGGAACAACCCTACTGGTTTTGAGGAGACTATTAAGAACTGGTTCGGTAACGGACCAAGTTCACCTTCTCTTTTCATTATAGCCGTTGTTATCTACTTATCTCCAAATATCCTTTCTGCATTATTGTTTCTTCTACCATTTATACGTCGCAATCTAGAGCGATCAGACTACAAAATTGTGGGATACATGATGTGGTGGTCTCAGGTACAACAACCTTTCCACAATTAAGTCCACGAATGTCATAGACAGTCGATTATAATGTCATCGAATTTTGCAGCTTCCACTTTATGTTGGGAGGGGAATGCATGAAGATCCACTCTCCCTTATCAAGTATGACCTCCGTATTAACAATATTGTGCACATTGCTTGATTTAGTTGTGTCTTTCTTTATGTTTTGCATTTTCCCTTTTTAGATACACTATGTTTTGGGTACTCCTCATAGCGGCGAAGTTATCTTTCAGTTACTACGTAGAGGTGCGTCTCTTGATCCTATCTATCTTTTACTTGTGGAAAATAATCTGATACTTTACATATTGCAGATAAAGCCTCTAGTGGGTCCAACAAAAGCAATTATGAGACTTCACATACGACGTTATGAATGGCATGAGTTCTTCCCTCAAGGTAATCAAGCTTCAGAACTCATATATGGTATCTGTTTATGGTTACGGTTTTAATCATCTAGTTAAGATAATAAGATGTAAAGATGTTTCAAATTTTCCTTTTTATTTCCAGCTAACAGCAATATTGGTGTCGTGATTGCACTCTGGTCTCCTATCATTCTAGTATGTTAATTTTATCTTAGTCCTGTCGTAGACTCGTAGTATCCTTTTTGCAAAAACTTGCATTCTAAAGTGATGTTTCCAATCTTCACAGGTCTATTTTATGGATACACAGATATGGTATGCCATATTTTCCACAATATTTGGTGGTATTTATGGTGCATTTCGACGTCTTGGAGAGGTTAGTGATCCAATTTTCATAATTTACATTTTTATTTATACTTTTTAATTTTTCATAGTATTACCATCTAATCTTCGCCTGTTTAGATTCGAACTTTAAGCATGTTGAGAAGCCGATTTCAGTCACTGCCGGGTGCATTTAATGACTGCTTAATTCCAGCAGAAAATAGTGAAATCACTATGACGGGAATCAACGTCAGTCTACCCCGTAGATTGAACAAGGTTTAATTTTCTTGCTCTGTGGTCTGTGGCTCCTTTTTGCATATTATCATTTTACAGTGGAGTTTGGTAGTTTTAGGTTTTCTAGTAACATGGCGAAGGTATATGTATAAAGAACAATCAAACTGTGCTACATAGTTATTGCCTCAATATAAGTGTTCTCTATCCTTAACATAATTTCGTCCCCACTGTTCCAGTGACAAAGCTTGAATAGACTTTTCGCGCGCACGCGGGGGGGGGGGGGGGGGGGGGGGGGGCAACTCAATACGTATAAAATTTTCAGGCGGAATACTAGTCAATTTACACTACTGAGCAAAAAAACAGGGGGGGGGGGGGGGGGGGGGGCTCTGGCCTCTTCAATGACTACCATGACTATTTATAAATGTAGTATAAGGGAGCAAAAGAGTTTAGGTTATGTGGTTTCTGGTGACATTTACAACTAATATGCACATGCAAATTTTTTCGGCATATATTTCAGAAACCTCTTAATAAAGAGGCGACAGCAAGGTTTGCTCAGATGTGGAATAAAATAATTACAAGTTTCAGAGAGGAAGATTTGATAAGCAATAGGTACTTTGGACATAACTACATGCATGTAATTTTGTTCTTTTCATACGTGGATCGGTTTGTACATAAAAAATTTTGTTATCAGGGAAAAGGACCTTTTACTGATGCCATCCTGGGATGATTTTGACTTGAATCTTATTCAGTGGCCTCCATTTTTACTTGCTAGCAAGGTTTATTACTTACTGAATATCTTTCTTTCATGGACATTGAGGATATATATGCTGACTTTTCGCCAAGCAATTTTCAGCTTCCAATAGCGTTGGACATGGCAAAGGATAGCAAGGCGAAAGACCGTGACTGTCAACGAGAACTGCAAAAGAGGCTGAATGCAGACATTTTTATGCTCTATGCTGTACAGGAATGCTATGCTTCATGCAAAAATATTTTAAACTTTCTTGTCCAAGGGGAACGTGAGAAGGCGTACGTAAACCGCCATCGTAGTCATATATTAGAATATGTTAAATCGAGGCTGCAAATTTTTTGACCTATTTTGGGGTCAAGTTTTATCTCTAAAGCCAAATGAGTTGAGCTAAAAGATTTAACTAAAAAGAACGCATGTAAAATTCGAGTATGATAATGCATAAACCTCATAATTCGCGTTACTAAAAAAAATTGGAGTGGTGCTTACGCGTTAGCCTAAAATTACTCGGTCTAACCCGTTAACACATAGACTAATAATTACTCGGTCTCAGTGGCGGATCCAGGATTGTTTTTCAAGGGGTGCGATCGGGGGGCTTTGGGTGCGATCAGGGGCTTTTTCCAAACTTTCAAGGGGTGCGATCAGGATTTTCGTCTATAAAATACACTAAATTTTTTTTTCCAGGGTGTGCGGCCGCACACCTTGGGTTGTACCTGGCTACGCCCCTGCTCGGTCTGACCCGTTTATCCAGTCTATTTTGCCACCCCTAGTAAATGTATCGCTCATGATGTGTTTGTTATTGACGTTGTATGTCTATTTGCAGTGTCATAACCGAGATTTTTGAAAAAGTTGACCATCACATAAAGGAGGGCGATCTTGTAAGGGTGTTGGATATGAGTGCCCTGCCTAGTCTCACTGATCATTTCATCAAGCTTATTGAGTATTTGGTCAAACACAACTTCTTCGCTTTGTGTTATATTCTTGTAAATAGTCCAATATTAAACCCTAATTGAAATCTTTGCTTTCAGATAAGGAATGAAGAAAGTGACAAGGCTGGCGTTGTAATTGCGCTACTTAACATGATGGAGGTTTTGAATAGAGACATATTCGATGAGCCAGAATATTCTAGGTAAAATGAAACGGTTTCAAAGCGTTTTTAGGTTGTTTAATATTACTCATGGATATCTTGTTGCCTTTTGTCATATAGCATGCTGGAGTCAGGTCATGGTGGATCTGATGGAGTTCATGAGGATACGGAAGCACGAAAAAAAGATTATCATAGGTCTTTTGTGGATCTTAATTTTCCTGTCGTTGTTGAGACAGAAGCTTGGAAAAAGAAAGTAAGATCTGATCATAAGAAAATGTTTATGGACTTAATACTGCGCAAAAAAACGTTTTGCTATCTAAATAACTATGAATGTCTTGTCGTCTTGTCATTGCTTATAGATTAGAAGGCTTCATCTCTTGCTTACTGAAAAAGAATCTGCTATGGATGTACCATCAAACTTAGAAGCCAGAAGGCGTTTATCTTTCTTCGCAAATTCATTGTTTATGGACATGCCCGTGGCACCCAAAGTCAGAAATATGATATCTTTCTCGTAAGTTTCCGCAATTCATTTTCATAAGAAAAGTCTACAGCTATTTTTTTTAATCATGGAGCGTTTTAGAATCTTCTATTATTATACGGAATCATTTGCATTATTAGGTGATATATTTTTTGTGAGAGTGCAAATAGGTGACAAATCACGAAATAATCAAAACAGGTGAAGTCGCTGATTGAATTAGCGACTTCTACCTCATATGTTACACACTCCTGCCATGTCTTACACACTCGTCAGAAGTCGCTGATTGAAAGAGTGGCTTCACATTGAAGCCTCCAAATGGGTCAGCGACTTCAGCATGAAGCCTCAATTTGGGACAGCGACTTCTTGGACAAACTCTTCACATTGATCGGTGGTTGGCAGGGTCCTGTTTCGAGTGAATGAAGTCGCTGACCCAATAAGCGACTTCACTAATTGTGGTGTTTTCCTGATACAATGCCTATTTGCACTCTACCAAACAATAACTCGCTTATTATTGCAAATGATTCTATTATACGCTACTTTTGTGTTTTAGGGTTCTGACTCCTTACTACAATGAGGATGTGCTGTTTTCTAAGGATGCCTTGGACAAGCCAAACGAAGATGGAGGTTTCCATCCGTTTCTACTTACAAAAAATTTTCCCTGGTCAGTTCGCTTTCCTTTCTATATTCGTCTTTGATAATAAAATCTGTGTTCCATGAAATGATGTAAATATTTTTCAGATGAATGGAAGAATTTTCTAGAGAGGTTGGGACATTGCAATGAAGAAGAACTGATAGGAGATCCGGATTCGGAAGACAAACTTCGCCATTGGGCATCATATAGAGGCCAAACGCTTACCAAGACTGGTATCTGATTCATTTAATGAATTGATTATTATCTTAACATAACCACGTTGTTATATAAACTGTAACTGTAAATGGCTTTCGTGTAATAAATTAGTACGAGGCATGATGTACTATCGGGAAGCATTGGAACTTCAGGCTTTCTTGGACAATGCAAAGGATGATGGTACATTCAGACTAGCATTACTATCAATTTCAACGGCGTTTTCATGTTATATAACAATGTAACGCGTGGTATACAACATATGATCGTTGTTGCAGAGTTGGTGAAAGGATACGAGGCTGCTGATTCTAACACAGAAGAACATTTGACGAATGAAAGATCTATAGTGGCACAATGCCAAGCGGTTGCAGATATGAAGTTCACGTATGTTGTCTCATGTCAACAATATGGCATCCAGAAAAGATCAAATGATGCTCGTGCTCATGACATTTTGAGGCTTATGACTACGTAAGACTCGAAAGTTTTTACTTAAAATATGACACGTTAATTAAGTATCTCTTCTATTTTTCTAACAATCTTATGTTAATGTGGCAGGTATCCGTCTCTTCGTGTTTCCTATATTGATGAAGTGGAAGAACCTAGACATGATGAATCCGAAAAAGTGAGGGATAATGTTTCTTACTATTCAGTTCTTGTGAAAAGCTGTGCCAAAGTCTGCAGATGCATCTGACCGAGATCAGAACTTAGATCAGGTACAAGTTTCAGCGTTCTTTTGAGCATAGTTGATCCGACTTTGAAATATTAATCTACCTGTTGGAGCTATGGTGAGGCATAATACTAAGAAACTGAAGCAAATATGAAATATTCCTCATTTCCTCGTTCAGGTTATATACCGTATAAAACTTCCAGGGCCTGCCATATTGGGTGAAGGAAAACCAGAGAACCAAAATCACGCCATAATTTTCACACGCGGAGAAGGCTTGCAAACAATAGACATGAACCAAGTACTCTTGCTGCCTAATATTTATATGCCTCTAGTCTCTTAGCCAGATATATAGTTTTTTTTTTTTTTTTTTTTTTTTTTTTTTTTTTTTTTTTTTTTTTTTTTGTAATTGTATATATTCGCAACAGGACAACTACATGGAAGAAGCCTTTAAAATGAGGAATTTGCTCCAAGAATTTCTTGTCAAACACGGTGTTCGAACTCCAACCATACTTGGACTTAGGGAGCATATATTTACTGGCAGGTGAATACTGAATACACATTTCTCATGTAAATATACATTTCTCTATTTTGTGAACTACGACCTATTTTACGCTATTTTTGCTTTTCAGTGTGTCTTCTCTTGCGTGGTTCATGTCTAATCAGGAGACTAGTTTTGTAACAATTGGACAACGATTGTTAGCTAACCCACTAAAGTAAGTTTCAAGATTGAATATATTTTTTTAGACGCATATAACATGTATCTGATATATATCGTACCGTTAACCTGTGTCAGATATAATATATAGAAAGCTTTGTTTGGTTTTCCTATTCAGGGTCAGATTTCACTATGGGCATCCTGACGTTTTCGATAGACTATTTCACTTGACCAGAGGGGGTATCAGCAAGGCTTCAAAAATCGTGAACCTGAGCGAAGACATATTTGCAGGCATAAGTTTGCAGCTGAAGCTTCTTGTCTGTGTTTTTATCCACTTTATGACTTTAACATAGTTCAATTATTTTTTTTTTTTTTTTTTTTTTTTTTTTAGGTTTTAACTCCACACTACGTGGAGGAAATGTTACTCATCATGAATACATACAAGTCGGTAAAGGAAGAGATGTGGGCCTCAACCAGATATCATTGTTTGAGGCGAAGATAGCCAATGGAAACGGGGAGCAAACCATGAGTCGAGATATATATAGGCTTGGACACCGTTTTGATTTCTTCCGCATGCTCTCATGCTATTTCACTACTGTAGGATTCTACTTCAACACACTGGTAATTAAGAATTAAGTCATTAACATATGTTAACCTTTCTTTAGACGTTCGAGATGAGCACTATCTGATACCAACAAGTTGTTTTATGTGGCAGCTCACTGTACTTATAGTATACGTGTTTCTATACGGCCGCCTATATCTTGTACTAAGTGGACTTGAGAGAAAGTTGAGTACAAATAAAGCAGTCATGAAAAATAACCCGCTTCACGTAGCTCTTGCTTCTCAATCGTTTGTTCAAATCGGTTTTCTCATGGCACTTCCGATGATAATGGAAATAGGACTGGAAAGAGGATTCCGAAGCGCATTTACTGATTTCATTCTGATGCAGCTACAGTTAGCGTCTGTGTTTTTCACCTTTTCTCTCGGTACAAAGACCCATTATTACGGTAGAACTTTACTTCACGGGGGTGCACAATACAGACCTACAGGTCGTGGATTCGTTGTATTTCATGCCAAATTTGCGGAGAATTACAGGCTCTATTCTCGCAGTCACTTTGTCAAAGGAGTCGAACTTCTCATCTTACTTGTTGTATATGAAATATTTGGCGAATCGTATAGAAGTTCACTAGCGTACGTTTTGGTTACAATATCAATGTGGTTCATGGTGGGAACATGGCTTTTTGCTCCCTTTCTTTTTAACCCATCAGGATTCGAATGGCAGAAAATCGTTGACGATTGGACAGATTGGAGCAAGTGGATAAGCAACCGAGGTGGGATTGGCGTCGCTGCTGATAAAAGCTGGGAATCATGGTGGGAAAAAGATCAAGAACATCTTCTTTCTTCTGGGATAAGGGGTATCATCGTCGAGATTTTGTTGGCATCTCGGTTCTTTATTTATCAATTTGGACTCGTATATCATCTCAGCATCACAAACAGCAAAAGTTTTCTGGTATTTTCTAACTAAACTATCTTAGATAAAGAACAGAATCGCGTTTACAAAACTATCGTCTTGATTTGCCTCTAAATCGCAGGTTTATGGAATATCATGGCTTGTGATCTTTGCAGGACTTCTAGTAATGAAGGTTGATTAAAAATGGAACAGATACTTATACACTTATACACTTATTAACATTCTGATTTACATAAAAAAATCATATACATTTTTCTGTGTTTTCAGGGGGTGTCATATTGTAAAAGATCTCTTAGCAATAACTATCAGCTTGCGTTCCGATTGATTAAAGGATTAATCTTTGTCACTTTTCTTTCCATCTTGATTACCATAAATTGCACAACCTCATATGACTCTAAAGGATGTCATAGTATGCATCCTTGCTTTGATGCCTACCGGTTGGGGAATGATTCTGGTGAGCAAGCGTCTTTACCATTCATTCGTTTATACTTTATAGCATTGTTTATCTATGGAGGTGGCAAAAATGGGCGGGTTGACCCATTTCCATTTGTCAAATTGACCCACTGATAAGTAAATGGGTCGAAAGTGCCACCTCTCTCTGTTTCACGTTATTCTAAGTTCGTTTCCTACTTGTATAGCATGGATCTAGAGTGCATTAAGGAATTTGAGTCTTTTTTTTTTTTTTTTTTTTTTTTTTTTTTTTTATAACATTGCGTTGATATGTTTTGTTGTGGCTTTCGTGTATTAGATTGCACAAGCTTTGAGGCCATTTTTGAGACGCACAGGATTTTGGTCATCTGTAAGAACGCTAGCACTATATTATGAAATGATCATGGGATTGCTTCTATTCACGCCGGTTGCATTTTTGGCTTGGTTCCCATTCGTCTCAGAATTCCAAACACGGATGTTGTTCAACCAAGCATTTAGCAGAGGTCTGCAAATCTCTCGCATTCTTGGTGGTGGCAAACGAAAGACAAATCACCCCGCAACAAATAAAGATTAGAAGATTTTGTCCTGTTTATCGGTCACATTGGGTGCTAGCTAGTATATGTCTATTGTGTATAAGTAAGTTGTGGAATCATCATGGTTAGCATGTTGAAGAAATAGCAAGTGAATTACATGTATAGATGGGTTGAGCCTGTATTTAGTATAAGCTATTTGTGGACTCTAACGATAGGAACTCATGTTGCAACATCTTTTCTTCATGATTAATGCTAGAGGCGCAATTCGAATCCATCTATGTGAGAAATCCAATGTTTAAAAAACCGGTTTTTAAATTATACTGGATTTGACTAAAAATTGGTTCAACCGGTTGAACCGCATTGTATCGGCAACCGGGTTTATTAGTTGGCTATATAATTTCATAAATTACAACTTCAACACAAAAAATAATCTAAAACTACATAATTACATACTAAAATGTTATCTAAAAGTTAATCAATAATTAAAAAATAATCCAAAATATAATCTAAAGTTTTTAATTTTTTAACAGTTATTCCTTAATAAAAAAATAATCTAAAAATAACCCAAAAACTAACCTATGCTCGTATCGGTATAGCGGTTCAAACCGGCATGCCGGATTTTACCGGCGGTATAAAATCGATACCGTTTCTCATATTTACCGGAGTGTTTCCTACCGAATTTCCATCCGAAAATGATAATACCGGTATAACCGGCCGTCCGGTTTTTAAAACAATGGAGAAATCACCAAAATTATGAATTTCATTTTTTTTTTCACATGTGAAAGCATGTATAATTTTTCCCTAAATGTATGAAAACATATTTATTATAGATGCTACATATACCATGTTCAATTCTTTTAATTTATTCAACGTACTATTACCCTAGTCTAAGTCTTTTCAATGTGGAAGTATGCATGCAATGAGGATATATGTGCTTACAATACAAACTGATCCATGCATGCATACAACACAGAGAATGATGGGATTGCCTTGATGAATATGGTGGACTTGAAGAAGCAATAATTAAGGAGATTGATTTACTATGGTGAGCGTAGTACTAGTAATCAAGGGTTGTTTGCTCATGCTGGTTTTAGTATTATTAAAAATTAGAAAAGTAGAGTAAATATAAGATGTCGCTTTGGCCGAGTGGTTAAGGCGTGTGCCTGCTAAGTACATGGGGTTTCCCCGCGAGAGTTCGAATCTCTCAGGCGACGATTTCTTTTTTTCTTTTTTATGACAATGAGTCTTGACACAACAATGTGTGAGCATGTCATGGAGGGTGAGAGCGTATTGGAGTTGGTGACACCCACTGAGGGAGAGTTTCAAGATTGATGATGACAGCACTAGTAGTAACAACGTATATATGAATGAGGTCTAGCAAGGCATGTGCCTTCAGAATCAACTACTTGAGGAGGCGTCCCCCACTCATTACATCTCGATGGGTTGCTACAATGATTTCATTTGTACACCTCAATGCCAAACCATGGTCTTGTCTAATAACTATAAAGGGAACTTAATCCATTACGTGCTAGTATATTGCTAACTAGCTGATTACCCCGGGAGGGTTTCGGGGTTGAAAAATCTAATTTTACGTGATAACCTATTGCAAATGGCTCAAGTTAACTAACCACAAAATCTCTCAATCATTGCATGTTCACAGTATTCTAATCAGTAATAACTCATATTCCCCACAAAATCTAATTTTACATGATAACATGAACACTTTGTGTGTTTTTTCCTGTATGAACGCGACCCCACAAAAAATAGTCGATTTTTTCTCCGTTTTTTATATAGCACTATGGTACTCGTTGGAAAGATAATAAAACGCTCGTTAATTTGGTGTAATTTTTTTCTTAAAAAATCCCGTATATAAAAGATATAAACGTTTAAAAATTATGAGAGGAAATATGAGAGAGAAAATTTTAAAATTTATTTTTAAATTCTTTTTTCTTAAAATAATTCAATTTAATTAAAAAAAGGAAACAATTCAAAAACACCAAAAACTCTCCATTATGATGCCACGTGGCACTCTCAAGAGAAGGTTGAGGCCTCCATTGCACGCCATGTCAGCATATACGTTTTCTTTTATATATATAGATAGATAAGTTGAAGTTAACCCGTGCGTTACAGCGAGACATTGATCATACACAATCAAATACCCTTTGATTTTTAATTTCAATTTCTAGACACGAAGGTTATATTAAATATACAAAGATTGGGTCATGCCACCGGAATGCACTGTAATTGTCAAATCTCACTTCACAGTGACCACTAACCACCTCCGCCCAACCATCCAGGTAGGGGTGAGCGTTTAAGAGGTCTGACCAGTCAAAACCGTGGATCCGAATCGTATGTATTTCAAGGGTCGGTTACCGGTTCCATATATACTCAAACGATCGGTTCCGGTTACAAACCCTTGGAAACGTGTAACCGATTAAGCTTAAAAACCATGATTTTTATATATTTTTATCAATTACGCACCTGTTAACAATAGTTTCCATATATATTCTGCAATGAGCTCGTTTTTCCACAAAGCAACCTCTATATATTTAGCCAATCAGTTTCATTCCATATATTTAGCTAGGTAAAGGTTCGGGTACAAAGGCCATATTTCATGAGAAGTGTGAGAATGCTTAATAATTGACATGTATGCATCATGTTTTGGATTAGGTATGATGTTTTGGGTTGTTTTTGTTAAAAAACATCAAACATAACAATTTAAAACACAATGTAATGTATTATAGCCATAGAATTTAAAATATAGCTAAAACACACAACTAAAAGACAATAATTTAAAACATATGTTATTGGCATGGTGTTTTAAGTTTTTAAGCCTAAAATAGATTGTTTTGTGTTTTTTATTGTTATGTTTGGTGTTATTTTAGCCTAAACAATAAAAAAACATCACGACTAAGTACCAAAAATGATGCATACATATCAATTTTTAATCATTCTCACACTTCTTACGAAATATGACATTTGTACCCTAACCTCACCCTATTTAGCCAATCATTTTCATTCCATATCTTATGCCAATTAGTTCTACCATCCTAAATAATTTCCAGTCTTCCACTATTAGGCTTTTGGGTGTACTTTAACCATTGTTAACTTCACCTAGATGTCACATCCTCCACCTTTTCTCCCTTTCATTCTACCCTACTTCAAGGAAATGGTTTAACAACTCTTAACTCTACATCTACCTCTTCCCCTTAGCTTTATCTCCTTTGACTCTTGTTAGCATGTTAACTTATGGCCCCTTTAACGCCCCTTAACACGAGAAGGAAGTGATTTGTAATAAAGGTTAAAATACCACATCACCTTAACACTCTTAGTGTTAAGGTATACCCCAAGGTCTAAGTTTTATAATTCCTACACTCCACAATTAATTTTTACATTCTTTTAATGGCGTGTAATCTTACACAATTATGTTTCACGGTCCGACCTACGAGAACCTTGGACCCGATCCGCGAGAACATTGGACCCAAGCATTTTTAAATATACGAGTCGATTTTCGGTTCTAGATTTATATGAAATATTGGTTCCGGGTCTAGTCGGTTTCAACCCAACGTTTCTAATATAAGAACCACAAGAACCGTTTGTATTTCAATTAGAATGTATAAAAAAACTACAATTTATAGAAATAGTCCGATAGATATGTATTGGTAACATAAAAAGTAAAACTACACTCTTCTTTGGTCTTTCAGTATTTTTTAACGTGTTATTGTAATCGAATTCATGTAACATTAATAAAATATTAAATATTATCTTGAAGAATAACAATATATTTTGTTTTTGAAATATTTTCCAGCTAGATGTATGTGTATGTGTGACACCCGGCATGTTCGGCTTAAACATAATAGTAACATCTAAGTCTACCTTAGCGAGAAACGTTTATAAACAAACTTAACTGGGTCAGTTGAGTCGGGTCAAATTAGGATTGTCCAGGGTCAATGATCTGGAGGATCATTGGGAGTCGTTTTGGGAATACATTAGTACCGGGTTCCGTCGTTGGTGACATTACATGAACTAATTAAGTATATGTGTAGATTATGGGTCGTGTGGTGAATTGTATGCTTATACTTGCTTAAATGAGGTACAAATGATTATACGTGCCTAAACATGCTAAGTATAGACTATGGATGCATGCTTATGTGTTAAGATGTGTTAGAATGCGTTAAACACGACAAACTGGAAAAAGGTTAACATGTGTTAAAAGTGCTGTTAACATGTGTTAAAAAGTGCTGATGACCTGAATGTGGAAATAATGGGCGAATGTGGAAATGGGACTTGAGAAATGGGCGAATGTGGAAACAAAGTGGGCGAATGTGGAAAGATTCCACATTCGACCATTAAAAAGGGGCGAATGTGGAAAAGTTCCACATTCGACCACATAAACTGGGCGAACCTGGACTGGGTATAAATACCATCCTTAGCCATTTTTCACCATTTCACAAACCCTAAACGCCTCCAAACACTCTCTATCAGCTATTATCATTGGGGAAGGAGTTTTTGAGCTTGTTTTTCATAACCTAACTCTCTAAATCATTACAAGTGAAGATCTAAGGTGTGTTCTTCATTACAAATCCTTTTTAAACAATTTTGACTTGTTTTAATCTAAACCCCAAGGGTCCAGATCTGATATCAACCTATTTTATGAATAAAAACCTTTCCTAACCAAAACCTATTCATAAACAATGAGTTTTTATGCAAATAAACATGTGTTAGTATGATATTATGCATTGTTTGATGATTACTTGTTGTATAGATGATATGACAACAACCTAGGGCTGTTATTAATGATGGGTTATGATTGAAACATGTTACCTTTGATTGTTGATGGTGTTTTGGCGATTAAAGGGGTTTTTAGTTAGATTTAGGGTTTGTTGTTGGATGATTATGATAAGGTTATGATAGGGGTTTCTTGTTCATGATGGTTCGAGTATGATAAACTGATTATTGATCGATTTCAGAAAGTTTCCTAATTGGGTAATATTTTCATGCATGATGATGTGACATCTCCATAATTTACTATTTTAGGAAACTTGTCAAACGGATAGATTTTGGGGTAAAATTGGTAGGGTTTCGTAGGAATATATTAATGATGCTTGACTGCTGTAACTCATGATGTTTCGTGATGTTTTCGGATGTTTTTCGACGCGTTTTTGGAAAAATCTGACATCAGGGGCGAACCTGGAATACCTCCGACCAGTCGAACGGTCGAAGGTGGATTCCAGGGGTCGAACCTGGAAGCTGAAGGGGCGAAGGTGCTACAAGTGGGCGAAGGTGGGAGGAAAAGGGGCGAAGGTGGAATTTCAAAGACACATTCGACCAAATAAGGACACCTTCGACCACTTACAGTCACATTCGACCCTACGTTAACAAAAATGAGATTTTTGATACAAACTAAGTGTTTTATGCTTGAACCTTGCGTGTAATCTATGTGTACTTGATTAGTTAGGGTAATGGGTCACCAACGGGATGTCGGGTCGGTCTAGTGTGTCGGTTAAACACGTAAACACGATTTAAAAACATACTTGGTTATGATCTGGACAATCGGGGACTAGATAACCTTATGGTTATTAGTCGGAACACTTATGTGAACATTTTGATAGATCTCCGGTAGAGGGATCATCAAGGGCTAAACATCTTTTACTTACATTTGAGGAACGCAATCTAAGGTGAGTTCACGGCCCCACTTTTACTGCTTTAACTTTTGGGGGAGAAAACATGCGCTAAACTGTTTTGGTAATATATGTCATACTATGGTTTTGAACTTGTGTACTATGCGATCTTTTGAAAGTCCCGGGGGAAACCATGAATGTGCGGGTTTGCACAACGGGGGAAATGTGGATAGATCTATTGGGCGTGACCTGCCCCACTCGTCGGCTTGGAGGGCCGGGCGGGTGCATATTGTCTCGAACAGGAACATTATCGTGCTGAACATTACGGGCTGCTAAACATGCTAAACATTGCTAAACGTGTCCAGTAATGGTTTCCAATCGTAGTAGTAACAAACATACGCCTAGCTAGCGTACTTGGTAACATTGATATAGTATGGACATGGTAACACTTGGTAACTCTTTTGAACAAACCTGTGAACTCACCAGCATTATATGTTGACGTCTTTTGGCATGTTTTTCTCAGGTCGCTAAGGTAGCAACAACTGGATCTAGGCGCACGAGTCGGCACGGGCGTCTAGGGTTTAGAGCATGGTCTTCATTAAACATTTGAACTATGTCTTTTGGGTTGTAAACATTTAAAGCTTCCGCTACAGTTTATGCTTTTATAATTATATCTTTTGGGTTTTGTGTTATGCATATAGTGTTGTTTATTGTGACCGTTGACTTGAATCCTGGTTTGTCATGCGCCTCGCGGTAAAACCCCGCAAGTGGAATTTGAGGGTGTGACAGATTGGTATCAGAGCCAATGGTTATAGTGAACTAGGACTGCATTTAGAGTCTAGTCTATAGCCGAGTCGCACACACTAGACGGTCACATACTTGTGTCGGTTTGGAACATGTACTAACTTTGTCGGGGTGTCGTTACATTATCATCACACTTCTCTGTTACATCATCCGATCTTACTCTTGGCTTTATACACTCTTATGTTCTTCTTCGGGGTTTGAAGGAGAAGGAGTTGACTCGTTGGTTTTGCACGGCAGTGTCGTGTATTGGGGTAGTCTTGCGTACTCTCGAGGTCTGTCCAGGATTCGGACATCTCCCTTTCGTACCCCAATAGACGCACTTGCTCACACATTATCCTGTGCACTTATGTTTGTGATAGCATGATGCTAGATGCCGACATCCGGCGACTTGAGTTCAAGCTAAGGGAAAGCTTGGAGGGCCATGTAGAGCAGTTTATCATTTCGGGTGCACACGAAATCATAAACTGAAATGCATGAGAATCCAAGTGGACTCTGAACTTGGATGCATATTCCTGGATTGGGTCTAGACGTAACTTTTCTAGCTACTAGTGGTTGACACTAGCAGCGAATCTGAACCTCTCGATTTCTGATTTGTCAGATCATGTCGGGTGCACGTGGTGGTGGACGTCGTGGTGGTGGCCGTGGCGGCGGTGGCCGTGGTAACATCAACATGACCCAAGCAGAGCTGAACAACTTGCTTCAACAGCAAGTGAACATAGCCTTGGCTGCTTTCCAGGCTGGGCACAATGCTATGGGAGGTAAGTTGGTTCTTACCTGCCTTGTTTCGTTCTTGGGTGTCATGTTTCCTTTGTAGTTTATCTTTGTGTCGTGTTTCAGGTGCTGCTGTCAACCCGCCTCCACCTCAGTGTTCTTACAAGAAGTTTAGGGACTGTCAGCCCCATAACTTCGCTGGAACTGAAGGGGCAGTGGGACTGCTCCGATGGTTGGAAAAGGTTGAATCTGTCTTCCTGATGTGTAACTGTCCTGTTGAGGACCGGGTCAAGTATGCCACTGCGACATTTGAGGGTCCTGCTTTGACATGGTGGAATGCTACGACGCAGAACATGGGCTTGGGGGAAGCTCATGCTATGCTGTGGGCGGATTTTGTTCGGTTATTGAAGAGCGAGTACTGTCCCAGGGAGGAAGTACAGAAGTTGGAACATGAAGTCTGGAACTGCAAGATGGTGGGGTCCGAGATCGAGGAGTATACTGTTCGACGCAATGAGCTGGCGGTGTTGTGTCCTGACATGCACACACCTGAGTACCGTAGGATCGAGCACTACATCTCTGGGTTGGTGCCGGAGATTGCTGGGTTAGTAGCTGCTGGGAACCTTCCTACACTGGCTGAGGTCGTCCGTTCTGCACACAAGATGACCAACATGAAGATTTTGGAGGGCGCTTTACCTCCTAAGGGTTCAACTGCGAAGGGGTCTGATGGCAACAAGAGGAAATGGGAGAACGTGGGTAAGAGTGCAGTGCCGGCGCCGTCTCAACCGGCCAAGAAGACTGAGGGATCTGGGTCGTCTTCTTCGCAGAAGACAGGTGGATACATTAGGAAGCATCCCAAGTGTAACAAGTGTGGCTTTCACCATTCCGGGAATTGTGATCGGGCTCGTTGTCATCGGTGCCATCAGTTGGGGCACCATGCTAAGGATTGCAAGGTGGCGCTCACCCCAACTCAGACTCCTGCGGCTACTCCTGCTCCTGCTGCTCAGGGGACTCAGGGGAGGCAGGGGTGTTACAACTGTGGTGACACGGGACACTTCAAGCGTGATTGTCCCAAGCTGAAGCAGGGTGATAATGGGAGGGGCGGAAACGGTAACGGTAACGGGAATGGCGGCGGAGGCAGGACTGCGCGTGCTTTCGTCATTGGGTCTGCGGAGGCTAGGCAGGATCCAGACACAGTTACCGGTACGTTCCTTCTCAACAATCGCTATGTTTCTGTTTTATTTGATTCTGGTGCCGATAAGAGCTTCGTATCTGTGGATGTTAGTCAGTTGCTAGATATAGTACCCACACCTTTAGAAGCTAAGTATTTGATAGAATTGGCTAACGGTAAGAACATCGAGGCGACTCATATCCTTAGGGAGTGTCACTTGGAACTATCGGGTCTGTCATTCCCCATTGACCTTATGCCTGTACCTTTGGGTAGTTTCGATGTCGTTGTGGGCATGGATTGGTTATCGTTGTATCGCGCAGAGATTGTTTGCTTTGACAAGGTTATTCGGATCCCTCTCCCCGATGGAGAGATTCTTTCGGTTCACGGCGAGAAAAGCGGTGCTCCGCTGAGTATCATTTCCAGCATGAAAGCCCGTAAGTATCTTCGAAAGGGCTGTTCGGCCATTCTGGCACTCGTTAACATTTCTACTGACGATGAGAAGAAGATCGAGGACATTCCGGTGGTTCGTGACTATTCTGATGTGTTTCCTGATGATTTGCCTGGTCTTCCTCCCCATCGTCAGGTTGAGTTTGGTATTGATCTTGCTCCGGGCGCAGCTCCTATCGCCCGAGCTCCGTATCGTCTTGCACCTCCCGAGATGCAAGAGTTATCCAGCCAGTTACAGGAACTCTTGGAAAAGGGTTTCATCCGACCGAGCTCGTCCCCGTGGGGAGCTCCTATTTTGTTTGTGAAGAAGAAGGATGGGAGTCTTCGTATGTGTATCGATTACCATGAGCTGAACAAAGTGACTATCAAGAATCGTTATCCTCTTCCTCGCATTGATGATCTCTTTGACCAGCTTCAGGGCTCTAGCTACTACTCGAAGATTGATTTGCGGTCCGGTTATCACCAGTTGCGCGTCAGGGAAGCTGACATCCAGAAGACTGCTTTTCGCACTCGTTATGGCCATTTTGAGTTCTTAGTCATGCCTTTCGGTCTCACTAACGCACCGGCGGTGTTCATGGATTTGATGAACCGCGTTTGTAAGCCGTACCTTGATAAGTTCGTCATCGTGTTCATTGACGACATTCTGATTTATTCCAAGAACAAGGCGGATCATGAGGAACATCTGCGGTTGGTCTTGGAACTTTTGAGACGGGAGCAGCTGTATGCTAAGTTCTCAAAGTGCGATTTTTGGTTACGTGAAGTTCAATTCCTAGGGCATGTGGTGAATGAACTGGGAATTCATGTCGATCCGACTAAGATCGAAGCTATTAAAGACTGGGAAGCACCAAAGACGCCATCTGAGGTGCGGCAATTCCTGGGTCTTGCAGGTTACTATCGGCGTTTTATTGAGGGATTTTCGAAGATCGCTCAACCCCTCACTGCTCTCACCCAGAAGGACCGAAAGTTCGACTGGGACGAACCACAGGAATCAGCATTTCAGATGCTGAAGCTTAAACTTTGTTCTGCACCTATCTTATCCCTTCCTGAGGGTACGGATGATTTCGTTGTGTACTGTGATGCTTCCATTCGGGGTCTTGGTTGCGTGTTGATGCAGCGCGGGAAGGTTATTGCTTATGCTTCTCGTCAACTCAAAGTTCATGAGAAGAATTACACTACTCATGACTTAGAACTGGGTGCAGTGGTCTTTGCGTTGAAAATCTGGAGACATTACTTGTACGGTACCAAGTGTGAAGTTTACACCGATCACAAGAGTCTCCAGCATATTTTTGACCAGAAGGTGTTAAACATGCGGCAGCGTCGTTGGGTTGAACTCTTGAACGACTACGACTGTGCGATTAAGTACCATCCTGGCAAGGCAAACGTTGTGGCGGATGCCTTGAGCAGGAAAGAGTCGGCGAAGCCTCGGCGTGTCCGAGCCTTGCAGCTTACCATTCATTCCTCCTTACCTGACCGGATCCGTTCGGCTCAGGTGGATGCCTTGAAGGAGGAAAACCTTAAGGCCGAAACGATGCACAGTGCGGACAAACACCTTGAGCTTCGGTCTGATGGCCTACACTACTTCGCTGGGCGTGTTTGGGTTCCTTTATTCGGGGGATTACGGGAGCTTGTCTTGGACGAGGCTCACAAATCCCGGTATTCTATTCATCCAGGCTCCGATAAGATGTATCAGGATCTGAAGCTACTTTATTGGTGGCCGAACATGAAGGCTGATATAGCCTCCTATGTGAGCAAATGCTTGACCTGTGCTAAGGTCAAGGTGGAGTATCAGAAGCCGTCTGGTCTCCTACAGCAACCTGAGATTCCAGAATGGAAGTGGGAGCGGATCACGATGGATTTCGTCACCAAATTACCGAGATCACCAAGTGGGTGTGACATGATTTGGGTGATCGTCGACCGGTTGACGAAATCGGCACACTTCATACCTATTAAGGAAACGGACGGACTCGAGCGGTTGGCTCGACTCTACCTTAAGGAGGTGGTCTCTCGGCACGGAGTGCCTGTTTCTATCATTTCTGATCGTGATTCCCGCTTTGCTTCGCGTTTCTGGAAGGCTCTTCATAAGGCCTTGGGTACTCAGCTGGATATGAGTACGGCTTATCATCCGCAAACTGACGGCCAGAGTGAGCGGACGATACAAACACTGGAGGACATGCTGCGGGCATGTGTCATCGATTTTGGCAAAAGTTGGGAGATTCACCTGCCGTTGGTGGAGTTCTCCTACAACAACAGCTATCACTCTAGCATCAAGGCAGCTCCGTTCGAGGCTCTTTACGGACGGAAATGCCGATCACCACTTTGTTGGGCCGAGGTGGGCGAGAGCCAGCTCACTGGTCCGGAACTCGTGTACGAAACTTCGGAGAAAATCGTACAGATTCGTCAACGTTTGGCTGCTGCACGGGATCGTCAGAAGAGCTATGCCGATCGCCGTCGCAAACCGCTAGAGTTCCAGGTTGGGGACAAGGTGCTTCTGAAAGTTTCACCATGGAAGGGCGTCATACGCTTTGGAAAGCGTGGCAAGCTTAACCCTCGTTACGTCGGACCGTTCGCAATCCTGGATCGGATTGGGCCGGTGGCATATAGACTTGACTTACCGGTGGAGCTCGGTAGTGTGCACAACGTCTTCCATGTGTCTAACTTGAAGAAGTGTCTGGCTGATGAATCTCTCATTGTACCACTGGAAGAGATCAAGGTGGATGATCGTCTTCGCATTGTGGAGGAACCTGTCGAGATTCTCGACTACAAGATTCGTAGCCTTCGTCGGAGTAAAATCCGCATCGTTAAAGTTCGTTGGAACTCGAACCGTGGACCTGAGTTCACATGGGAACGGGAGGATCAGATGAAATCTAAGTATCCTCATCTCTTTCCGAAGCGTGCGTTTGAATCAAGGCATGTTACTGCTGAAGCGGAATGAATCTCGGGTCGAGATTCCTTTCAACGTGGGGATGATGTGACATCCGGTAAGTTTCTTTTTGTTCGGTTCTTTCTGTTTCTTTCTTTTTGGGCTTTGCGCAATTTTCGGGACGAAAATTCTTTCAACGTGGGGATGATGTGACACCCGGCATGTTCGGCTTAAACATAATAGTAACATCTAAGTCTACCTTAGCGAGAAACGTTTATAAACAAACTTAACTGGGTCAGTTGAGTCGGGTCAAATTAGGATTGTCCAGGGTCAATGATCTGGAGGATCATTGGGAGTCGTTTTGGGAATACATTAGTACCGGGTTCCGTCGTTGGTGACATTACATGAACTAATTAAGTATATGTGTAGATTATGGGTCGTGTGGTGAATTGTATGCTTATACTTGCTTAAATGATGTACAAATGATTATACGTGCCTAAACATGCTAAGTATAGACTATGGATGCATGCTTATGTGTTAAGATGTGTTAGAATGCGTTAAACACGACAAACTGGAAAAAGGTTAACATGTGTTAAAAGTGCTGTTAACATGTGTTAAAAAGTGCTGATGACCTGAATGTGGAAATAATGGGCGAATGTGGAAATGGGACTTGAGAAATGGGCGAATGTGGAAACAAAGTGGGCGAATGTGGAAAGATTCCACATTCGACCATTAAAAAGGGGCGAATGTGGAAAAGTTCCACATTCGACCACATAAACTGGGCGAACCTGGACTGGGTATAAATACCATCCTTAGCCATTTTTCACCATTTCACAAACCCTAAACGCCTCCAAACACTCTCTATCAGCTATTATCATTGGGGAAGGAGTTTTTGAGCTTGTTTTTCATAACCTAACTCTCTAAATCATTACAAGTGAAGATCTAAGGTGTGTTCTTCATTACAAATCCTTTTTAAACAATTTTGACTTGTTTTAATCTAAACCCCAAGGGTCCAGATCTGATATCAACCTATTTTATGAATAAAAACCTTTCCTAACCAAAACCTATTCATAAACAATGAGTTTTTATGCAAATAAACATGTGTTAGTATGATATTATGCATTGTTTGATGATTACTTGTTGTATAGATGATATGACAACAACCTAGGGCTGTTATTAATGATGGGTTATGATTGAAACATGTTACCTTTGATTGTTGATGGTGTTTTGGCGATTAAAGGGGTTTTTAGTTAGATTTAGGGTTTGTTGTTGGATGATTATGATAAGGTTATGATAGGGGTTTCTTGTTCATGATGGTTCGAGTATGATAAACTGATTATTGATCGATTTCAGAAAGTTTCCTAATTGGGTAATATTTTCATGCATGATGATGTGACATCTCCATAATTTACTATTTTAGGAAACTTGTCAAACGGATAGATTTTGGGGTAAAATTGGTAGGGTTTCGTAGGAATATATTAATGATGCTTGACTGCTGTAACTCATGATGTTTCGTGATGTTTTCGGATGTTTTTCGACGCGTTTTTGGAAAAATCTGACATCAGGGGCGAACCTGGAATACCTCCGACCAGTCGAACGGTCGAAGGTGGATTCCAGG
Source organism: Ambrosia trifida (assembly GCA_028751855.1). Lineage (NCBI taxonomy): Eukaryota > Viridiplantae > Streptophyta > Magnoliopsida > Asterales > Asteraceae > Ambrosia > Ambrosia trifida. Next base: position 4,872,122 of record CM054125.1, on the reverse strand, counting down.
GGTCGAACCTGGAAGCTGAAGGGGCGAAGGTGCTACAAGTGGGCGAAGGTGGGAGGAAAAGGGGCGAAGGTGGAATTTCAAAGACACATTCGACCAAATAAGGACACCTTCGACCACTTACAGTCACATTCGACCCTACGTTAACAAAAATGAGATTTTTGATACAAACTAAGTGTTTTATGCTTGAACCTTGCGTGTAATCTATGTGTACTTGATTAGTTAGGGTAATGGGTCACCAACGGGATGTCGGGTCGGTCTAGTGTGTCGGTTAAACACGTAAACACGTTTTAAAAACATACTTGGTTATGATCTGGACAATCGGGGACTAGATAACCTTATGGTTATTAGTCGGAACACTTATGTGAACATTTTGATAGATCTCCGGTAGAGGGATCATCAAGGGCTAAACATCTTTTACTTACATTTGAGGAACACAATCTAAGGTGAGTTCACGGCCCCACTTTTACTGCTTTAACTTTTGGGGGAGAAAACATGCGCTAAACTGTTTTGGTAATATATGTCATACTATGGTTTTGAACTTGTGTACTATGCGATCTTTTGAAAGTCCCGGGGGAAACCATGAATGTGCGGGTTTGCACAACGGGGGAAATGTGGATAGATCTATTGGGCGTGACCTGCCCCACTCGTCGGCTTGGAGGGCCGGGCGGGTGCATATTGTCTCGAACAGGAACATTATCGTGCTGAACATTACGGGCTGCTAAACATGCTAAACATTGCTAAACGTGTCCAGTAATGGTTTCCAATCGTAGTAGTAACAAACATACGCCTAGCTAGCGTACTTGGTAACATTGATATAGTATGGACATGGTAACACTTGGTAACTCTTTTGAACAAACCTGTGAACTCACCAGCATTATATGTTGACGTCTTTTGGCATGTTTTTCTCAGGTCGCTAAGGTAGCAACAACTGGATCTAGGCGCACGAGTCGGCACGGGCGTCTAGGGTTTAGAGCATGGTCTTCATTAAACATTTGAACTATGTCTTTTGGGTTGTAAACATTTAAAGCTTCCGCTACAGTTTATGCTTTTATAATTATATCTTTTGGGTTTTGTGTTATGCATATAGTGTTGTTTATTGTGACCGTTGACTTGAATCCTGGTTTGTCATGCGCCTCGCGGTAAAACCCCGCAAGTGGAATTTGAGGGTGTGACAGTATGGGCGCATTTACATAATATATTTATAATATTCAAATTTGAAGTAAATATTTATGTATGTTACTCTGATGTATTTATATGTATGTATTTGTGACAAAAATAAAAGCAAACACACCACAAATAATGGTGTTGTCTTATCACATAGTTTTGGTTTACTAGATTATGTATAAGTGGATGTGTTTAGATGTAAATATACATGTATCTTTGCTTTGTGACGTATACATAACGGATTCAGATAATGTTCGAGTGGTGAGAATGACAAAATCGTTACTAAAACATAATTTGGGAAACGAGAAGTGACTTAAAAAAGGAAACTCATGGGCTATTGTCGGAATCATATGGAGGAATCCTTTGACAAGCATGATAAAAAAATATGAAGATGTAACCCTTCAAACACCTATTATATAAAAAAGTTCTCGAGGGACAGACCCTTTATCCGACCCATTAGAACCTTTAGGATTCGGAACCACATACCTTGGAAGGGCCAGTTTGTGGTTCCCAATTTTATCAATAAAAGGGAATACGGTTCTGGTGAGTCCGAGTTGGGTTGGATCGGTTCCGACCCTATGAACAGCCCTAGGAATTACTACCTATTTAACCGTCTTTGACTTTGGGGGGGAAGGTGTAATGATGGGTTTAGGCATGAAGTTAGGATCTTCTACGCATGGGACTTGTCTTGTCCGTTTGGTAGCTTCGATTCCTTAGGAGGATTCAAAGAGGCTCTGCTGTTGCTGCTCATGATGTCTTCGACTAAGACGGAGACCAATAATAAGATTATATGTATCTTCATTCAATTTTTCTTTAGCCTCAATAGCATGAACTTTACCAAGATTTTTTTGGACAAACTTGGTTGTTCAGAAGATGGGATAACAAATTCTTGTTGTTGTTTGGGTTGTTTTTGTTCTGGTTCTTGTTCAAGTTTAGGTTTCGCTTAGGGTTCCAGTTTGGGGTTCTGCTTGAGGTTGGGTTTCAGATTTTGGCTGCTGGATGTGAAAGGGACTCGAGAACGATTAGGATGATGGATCCTATGTGGTTGGTAAATCTAAGTATGAAAGACATTGAAAAGCTATACTTCAATGAGATATACTTTGATGCTGTTGATATTGATCAAGAAATGAAACTTCCAAGAATTATTCATATATGCTTTGCATATGAGATCAGTGCGGGTTGTGATTGGAAGACAAAGCTAAAGAACGTCAAAGTTTTAAGACTTGAAGGTTTTTAAGACCGAAGTTCACTAGCTAAGTCCGATGGGAGTCTGTAAATGCATTTTGTGTATGTCCTTAGCTAAGTGATAGGTCGTATGAGTCGTTTGCTTATTCAATGTGTAATAGAGCAGGGTTAGAATTGTAATTTGTAATGTTGATTTTGTAGTAGAATGAGTACCAGGTGAATAGAGCCATTCTCCTGGCACCATTAGTAGAATGATGGCTGACCTATAAACAAGACCCGTAGCCTCTCATTCTTCAACTTTTGGTGCAGATTTGTACTCGACAGTGAAGCCCTGCCGATTTCAATTCAGGAATGCAATTGTGTTTAATCCTAATCGACAATCAAACATGCATGTATTGCTTCCGCCATCATACATGTTGAACACTCAGAATCAAATTCTTGTATTCGTGTTGAACAAGAAAACGTTCCTACAACATGTCTATATAAAAAGAGAGAAAAAAAAAATACGTTATTTGTCAATTTTCAACACGTGAAGAAAGTAGTTGGGACCATCATAGCACTTGAGGTTTGCTTATCATTCTTAATTGATAATTTAGGGGAAGTTGTATCTTAATTGGCATTCTAATAAACTAAATTACATGGTACTTCAACTCAAAAAATATTTTTTAGCCATTTTACCTGATAAAAGCTAAGAAGAATACATTCTATTTAAGTTTTATTTAAAGAGTTGATGGCGCAGCTTGTTGCCCGCCTACCTAACATCCTTATGTAATTTATCCTTTTTGTCAGTAGATTATTAAAAAAAAAAGTTGACTAGTTTGTTTACTCGCTACGGTTGCGGCGTCGTACGCGAGTGATACTATTGAACGAAAAAACGTTATAATTTTTTTTTTTTTTTTTTTAAGATAAAAAAGTTTTTCTGTGATCTTCTATTGAGCGCTCCAAGAGGGGGAGTGGAGATGATTTAATATCTGGACATGTCACTACGTATCATTATTGGTTTTAATGGTGGGCGGCCAATGATACGGAGGAATGGGATCACAAAATAGCTTTTGAAGAGACGTGTAATCCCATCGACCACGCGTGCCTAGGGCTGCAAACGAACCGAACGAACACGAACAAGACCTTGTTCGTGTTCGTTTGTTAAGAAAATTATGTGCTCACGAACAGTTCATGAACACTTACCGAACGAGATTTTCTGTTCGTGTTCGTTTGTTAAGAAAACACTCATGTTCGTGTTCGTTTGTTACTTTTGTTCATGAACGCACACGAACATAAACATGCATTAATGAACACAAACAAATGTTCATGAACACAAAGAACTGTTCATGAACAAAACCAAACACAAACGGACATATATTAACTTTTGAATAACATCGAATTCGCATACATTAAGAGAAATAAAAATAAAAGAATATAAAAAAGTATAAAAATTAAAAACCTTACTAAACTTAGAACACAAACGAACATAAACGAACACATTACCGAGCGTTCACGAACATAAACGAACGAACGCGACCTCTGTTCATGTTCGTTCGTTTAATTAAACGAACGGAATTTTTTGTTCGTGTTTGTTCATTTATTAAACGAACGAACACGAACGGACTTCCCGCCGAACGGTTCATGAACTGTTTGCTGAAAGTTCAGTTCGTTTGCAGCCCTACGCGGCGTGCCCATGAAAAAATATGTCAAATGCCAATAATATAACGAAAATATTTGGAAAAACAACCGCTTTGACTTAAATTAGTGGTCTATTGATATTGTGTTAGTTTACTCCTTAGAAAGTAATGTCTATTTAAATACTTACTTAGATATAGAAAATTGTTGTTAATTTATTTTTGAAAAAACAACCAAAATAATCAAATGTTGATTATGATATTTTAAATAGTAGTAAGCCCCTTCCCGTTGCGGCAACGGGGTAAGGGGCCGGTCGTAAAACCATGTCAAGTAACACTAATGCCACACAATCACCAACAACCATCAATACCAAAAATAAAACCAAGCGAAAACTAGACGTAAAGATGTTGAACATTGTATGTGAAACGTAAAACATAGAAAACAATAATTAATCAAAAGATGAAAGGTTTAAAGTGGGATGACGTGTGTTTTTTAAAGGCTTTGAAAGTTAGTTGTTGGTGGTTGAAAAGTGAAGATGGAAATTGAAATTGAAGGGTTAAGGAGTTAACACCTAGGTGTGTTCACCCTCCTTGGAGGGTGTATAACATCGCTCCACTAGTCATGTGAAGGGGGCTCATTCATTACAAATGGTCTTACAAAGTCTAATTTAGGTGAATTCTAAGTTTCTAACCATAAACCTCTTAATAAACCTAAAACTCTACAACTTATTACGTTTAACACCCTATATATATACTTCCATAACATTATTTTCTGAGGTTGTCACTCCACACATCATGACATCATTTATAACAGAGTAAAAACGCAAACAAAAACATATAGTGTCTAAAGCCCATGAAAAGTAGTCATGTCCTACCACAAACCATAGTGGGTTGGTGAAAGCCACTTTCACGTTGCACCCTTTTCATAATACTCACTACCTTCGCCCTCACCAAACTCACACCACTCGCATATATATATATTTATATAAATAAATAAATAAATAAATATATCTTATGACAATATTATTCTAGAAAAAAACTAGTGATAAAGAGAGACTTGGATGTCCCTATTTAAGCTCACTACTCTTATCTTATTTCTCCCCTTTCATTCCATGGGTTCACAAAAAATGAGCATTCAATTATTATTTTGGTTCCTAGTTTTGACACTTGTGTCAGTGTGTCACGTTACATCGGGTGCAAATGACAAGGACAAGGAAGAGTGCGCGGAGCAACTAGCAGGACTAGCCACATGTTTGCCATACGTTGGAGGCAACGCGAAATCTCCAACACCAGATTGTTGTAATGGCTTGAAACAAGTTTTGAACACCAACAAGAAATGTTTGTGTGTCGTCGTAAAAGATCGTAATGATCCGGATTTAGGCCTAACGATTAACGTCACTCTTGCATTAGGCCTCCCTACTGTCTGCCATGCCCCTGCCAATGTTACAAAATGTCCTGGTAACTATAAAGTTTAAACAAAATGCCTTTAGTTTCATTCATCATCATCATCATCATCATACTCAGTTAATCCCACCTATAGCAAAGCTAAGGTAGGGTCTGAGGAGGGTAAGATGTAGACAGCCTTATCTCTACCCCTAAGAATAGAGAGGCTGCTTCCAGTGAGACCCCCGGCTCGATGTGGTTTGGTATCAAGCCTTGGACATAAGGCACAAAACACTTAGCAATCGGGACAAACCCGATCGGTGCATGTACCCCCTTGTCTTTTGGCTATCCACGCCACCACATGATGCATGATTAACCGTCCGTCGTTTTTAACGTTATTTTCACGAAATTAGTAAAATAACGTTAAAACTAGTGCAACTTTACTTTTGCCCCCCAAGGGCCACACATATATATACATTATATGCGCACACCGTAGGTAGGGCGTCCTTTAGTTTCATTCATATAATTATAAAAAACAAATAAATAAAGATAACTAATATGTTATGCAATATGCAATGCAGAACTTCTCCATTTGGCTCCCAATTCAACGGATGCACAAGTTTTCTATCAATATGGACACTCTTCTGGGGTTGCTCCGGCTAGTAGCCCCACGGCTAGTGCTAACGCTCGTGGTGGATCAATTGCTAGACGACCGACTAGTGTAGCATCTGGAACGGGAACGGGAACAACAGGGTTGAAACGAGAAGTCATGCTTATGGGAGTCGTGTCGTGCATATTGACTTCAACTTTTGTTATGTAATTGTCTAGTTACTTGATCACATTTGACATTTGTACGATTGTGTATTTTATCGAGTGTACCATTAAATAATCTATATACATTTCGGTTTGAAATGGGTTTTAATTTACACAAGATTTTATTTGCAACGGTAACCATTAAATTATAACCTCTAGTTGTATTCTAAAAAAAAGTATATAACTTAAACAAGATTTCATTTACAACTTGATGCCGTCTTTAATCTTAGTGATACCATAACATATGGTCTATTATACTAACCAATGTTGTCTGTTCTTTTTATACAAGCGTAACGATTTGGTTTTTTTACTCGAAACTTCTCGAAAGGCCATCCATATTCGATTACTACCAAGCATTAAGTAAAGTCATGATCTTGATATTCATGAGTGACAACGATATATGATTCGCCAATGGTGTTACACATAGGGATGAGCTCGGGACGGTATCGGTACCAACCGATACCGATCCCGAAAATACCGATCCCAAAAACTTTCAAAACCCAATACCGATACCGAAAACATACGGTACGGTATCAGCTCGGTATCGGTACTGTACCGGTATGGTATCGGTATTTTACCTTAAAATACCGATACCATACCGATCCCGTACCTATACCGAAAATACCGAAACCAAAAACCTCTAAATGTGAGTACCGATACCGAACACTAGGGATGAGCATACGGTCCCGAAAACCGATCCCGAACCAAAAAAATACCGATCCTGTACCGAACCGAGGGTGTTCGGTATCGGTATCGGTACCCACAATTAGAGGTTTTCGGTTTCAGTATTATCGGTATCAGCACGGGATCGGTATGGTATCGGTATTTTAAGGTAAAATACCGATACCGTACTGGTATAATCGGTATCGGTATTGGTTTTTTGGACTTTTCGGTATCGGTATTGGTTCGGTACCGATACCGTTCCGAGCTCATCCCTACCGAACACCGTCAGTTCAGTACGGAATCGGTTTGGAATCAGTATCGGTTCGGTATTCGGTGGTGTATGCTCATCCCTAGTATCACACGTCAATTCTCTATCTCAAAACCAAACCAACGGGTGGTTCAGAAACACACCCAACACTTTCCTAACACTTTCCCTAAGAATTGACCCTTGACTTTTAACTTTGGGTTGTTTGACTTTAAACCGGGTCGGGTTCGTTAATAATCTTGAACCGCTCTATATCCCAAACTTTATACGTCTCCTTTATTCCTTTGATCATATCAATTTACTCATTCAATCATTTGAGGTAATCTATTTGTTTGTAATATTATTATCATTTTTATAAATCCATGCACTGAATTTACATATACATGTATTAATAATTTAATATGCAAAGATCATATTTGGGTGTTTTTAATAGGGTTCCAGTTCTGTGATCATAGATCTAATTACTTGAAGATCGTTGCTTTATTGATTCAACCGAAGCAAGTCTTTGATAGAAACATCAAACAATCATCATGCTTACTCGAGTTTTTGGAAAACCTAAGCAACAACCTAATGCTGTAACATCATTAGACAAACTAAATGAGGTAAAGATTGTTTTTTTATGGATTAAATAGATTTATATCTTATATGTGTAGTCTTTTTAAGTACTTTTGTGATGTGGGTTATGTTCTTTTTATGATTATATATATTAGTTTGTAGTATTTTGCTACTTGATATAAAGGAATTTACCTTGAAAGTATTTTGATCATATTTCTTATTCCTTTTTCTATATTGATTGCTTTGAAGTATTTTGTTACCTGTTTATTGGATTTTATTTTATTTTATTATTTATTTATTTATTTATTTTTGTGTGTGTGTGGTATGATGATCCAATTACTTAGGGGCCGTTTGGTAGCCTCAGTCGGCATTATAATGATCCGATTGTTTGTTTCACTGACAGAACATCTCTGAATCAGGCAGTAAGCCTGTTAACCATTATGCTTCAAAATGATGTTAGAATGAAAATTTTACCCTTTTTACCCATTCATTTGTGTTCATAACCCTAGCCAGGCCACTCACGCACCACTTCCTCAATCCACCACCACCAACTAGTTAGGCCGAACTAAGTCAAGCCTCGTACTGGTTTAGAGCCTCTTACCCATTCAAACCTCTTAATGGTTCAGCACTTAATGGCACAGAAATTGCCAAACAACACCTTAATGAATAATAGTATTATGCATCATCATCATCATCATCATCATCATCATCGTACTCAGTTAATCCCACCTATAGCAAAGCTAAGGTAGGGTCTGAGGAGGGTAAGATGTAGACAACCTTACCTCGACCCCTAAGAATAGAGAGGCTGCTTCCAGTGAGACCCCCGGCTCGATGTGGTTTGGTATCAAGCCTTGGACATAAGGCACATAACACTTAGCAATCGGGACAAACCCGATCGGTGCATGTACCCCTTTGTCTTTTGGCTATCCACGCCACCACATGATGCATGATTAACCGTCCGTCGTTTTTAACGTTATTTTCACGAAATTAGTAAAATAACGTTAAAACTAGTGCAACTTTACTTTTGTCCCCCAAGGGCCACACATATATGCATTATATGCGCACACCGTAAGTGGGGCGTAATAATAGTATTATGCACTTGGTTTTTAAAGTGGTCATGGAACTTAGGGATAGGATTGTGAATTTGCTAGCTGTAATATCGACATAGTACAAATGCAGGTGTGCAGGTATAACAAGCTTGAGTTTGAATATAGAGTCGTATATGATACAAAATTTCCAGTTAGGCGTATTTCTTCTAGCATAACATCACCTATTGAAATAATGAATATCAAGACATGTAACGTTTGAGATTGATTTAACCGAGAGCCTGTATATTTTATCATGAAAGAAAAGAGAAGATGTTGATGATAATCTGTGTTTCTTGAAGGAATATATATGTTGAATGTTTAGACATTTGCCACATCTTGTTCTTTTGCAGACACTTGAAATGCTGGAAAAGAAAGAGAAAGTACTTTTGAAGAAGGCTTCTGCAGAGGTGGAGAAAGCCAAGGACTATACTAAAGCAAAAAACAAAAGGGGTATAGTTAGATTTTTTTTTTTTTTTTTTTTTTTTTTTTTTTTTTTATACACAAAGCAATAAGTTGCTTTGTTTGTCTTTCTGTTGCACGATTATGGCTCACTTCATTTTTTCAAAGATGAACGATGCATGCGATCTATTTGTGTATTTTTCTTTCGTTTTGAACTTTGCTGCAGATAAGAGTGTTTTAGAATAACATCTTTTTTGTTTAACAGATAAAAAAACCTATGGAATTGTTGAATTTTGTTTTTTATTAAAATTTTGGATGTTATTCAGCGACAATGAAATTCTTAATACACAAAGCAATAAGTTTCTTCATTAGTCTTTCTACTGCACGATTATATGATTCACACAAAGAGGAATAATGCATGTGACCTGTTTGTGTACTTTTCGTTCATTTTGCTGCCGATAAGACTGTTTTAGAATAATATTATTAGTCATTTAACAGATAAAAAACGTGTGGAATTAATATTATTGAGTTGTGATATTTTTATTATATTTTTGGATGTTAAACAGCGGCAATACAATGCTTAAAGAGAAAGAAACTCTATGAACAGCAAATTGAACAGCTTGGGAACTTCCAGTTACGTATTCATGACCAGGTGATTTAATTATTTAGTGATGTCGCCAAATTAATATATGAATTTTTAAGGATTATGCATGTACAACATTTGTATCATTTATAATATTAAAAATTGAATATCAGATGATTATGCTAGAAGGCGCAAAAGCTACCACGGAGACTGTCGATGCGTTGAGAACCGGTGCATCAGCAATGAAGGCCATGCAGAAGGCAACGTGAGTTGTACCCTCTGCTTATCTTTATTTTAAGCTTTAACAGTTATACTATGAGGTTAAAAACCAATAACCTTTGGTTGAGGTGACTTCAGCCCGTTTACCAGAAAATGGCTCAGTTTCGGTTATAATACATCTCCAGCAGGTCAAATTGGTCAAGATTAATACCTATCTTAAAATGGAACTGTCAAATTGGTATTTGGTAGAATAGGTCAAAGAATTTGAAAGTTGCGAGAAGTATTTAGGCACTCACAATTTTCTAAATCAGTTTATTTGAAAGCGTTATCGTGTTTTTTTTATAGTATTTAATTTGGTCAATGTTCATTATTAAAAAAAATCGAAAAAAGGATAAAAATGTTGGCGGATTAACTCGACCTTTTTTAACCCAACCGTGTTTACTCGTTTACCGAAATAATGTAACTTTTTTAGTAAAGCAATTTAGAAGTTTTTTTATGCATATTCATCCTCTTATGATGGTTTTCATCCTCTTTGATAACTTGGACAGTTAGACATAATATGTAGAAACTCAAAATCTCAACCCATTCATAGGTATATAGATTGAAATTGCCACCTTTACTTGGTCCTAGCAGTTAATGTAACTGATTGTAAAATCGAAGTGTAATGATGAGCGTGTGCTCCAAAACTGTAAAATCAGTTGAAATATTTTTCACTAAGATGCATAACACATTCTTATTTCATTAGCCACACAGATTAGCTTCCATTTACACAATTTATATATTTTTTTGAAATTTACCTCGTTTAAAAATTATCATTCTGCAGAAACATTGATGATGTCGATAAAACTATGGATGAGATAAATGAACAAACGGAAAATATGAAGCTAATTCAGGAGGCATTGGCAACACCAATGGGTGCCGCTGCTGATTTTGACGAGGTACCAATCCCACCTTTTTTTTTACTATTTACTAGGTCGCGAAAAACATTGAAATTGCAAGGTAAAGCAAAATTACCTACTTACCCTTTCTTTGACCTAAATAAATATTTGGTCATTTTATGTAGTAATTTGCTAATTAATGAAACACAAATATGATTATATTACAATTTTTAAACAGCGAAAGCACATCTGGACCCTATCTTCTGCAACCAGTTTTATTATAGAAGTATCCGGTTCCGCATCAAAGTCATATAACCACTTTCAAAGTGCAGATCCAAATTCTTTGTTAAAATTATTTGGTATTGCAAATATCTAATCTCTTAAAAATGAATTCCGATGACAAAATCTACAATTGAAGAGACGTCTCAAAATGTTTTGTAACATTTTGGTTTGATGTTACTTTTTTTTTCCAGTCAGGATGAACTCGAAGCTGAACTTGAGGAACTAGAAGGAGCTGAGTTGGAGGAACAGCTTCTTCAACCTGCCACAACCGCTCCTGCTGCTCCAGTGCACGTGCCAGCTGGCAGGCAACAAACGCGTCCAGCTCCTCGCCAAAACACTGCTGAGGAAGATGAACTTGCTGCATTGCAAGCAGAAATGGCACTTTAAAGGTAAGTTGTTATATAGCACGGGTCAAAACAGGTCAAGTTGTTTTATTGTACGGGTCAAAACATGGGCAGGTTGGTTAACATGTCAAAACTGGTCACAGGTTTTATATAGTATGGATCAGGTTGACCCACAAACACGTTAAAATACTATCATTTTCAAGATGTTAAAACGTGTTAATTATATGATCACAAAAACATTTTTTTTAAATGAGAATCTGAATCTTGGAATAAATTGATTCAAAAGGTTGTATACACTGAAGATAGACATTGGACGACTTTCAACCTATGACCCATTTGACATTCCCTTTTAGCTAAACCTTTTCATTTGAGATAAGGCCTGACCAAAATTGACTCAACGGGTCAAAATTGTGAGCGTTAAGTGTAAAGTGATTTATTGATTCAATTGCAACAGAAGCCTATTTGCAGATGGCTGGAGATGTACTAAAAAACAGCATGAGAAACAGAAGAATGTGTTGACTTATATCTTGTACAGTTGTGATTGTAGACTAATAAATAAATATGAAGTTGGGAGTCAGTGAAAGATTTGAGTGTTGTATTATACTTAAGGTTATAAAGGAACATGGAGAACAACTGCTTACATTATACCTATGGACAATCACACCAGCAAAGAAAACAAAGTCACCATAGTTCTCACTTCTCACTCATCTCGTCTAAAATTAAAAATAATAATATATTATATATGTCAACAAATTAGTTGTTTGTTTATGTGTATCAGATACAAGTGTGTAAGTAAATGGTACACGCCATTTAGGACTTAGGTTGTAGCTTAGTAGTAAGAAGCATCGGGGAAAGCCCAAGTTCAAGCCTTGCTCATAGTGTAAATTAAAAGTATCATAGCTTAGTTTCATGGCTTTTGTGTACAAAAAAATACACATGTAAAAACATAAATAATTGATAAAAAAAAAGGCAAACACTTTGGATTTAGACTGTAGCGTGTTAAAAAGGAGAAAAAAGAAGAAAAAAGGAGCACGGGGAGCTGTCACCGTGTGCACCGAAATTGGGAAGGGAGGGGGCGGTGTTCCCCGACGGGGGAGAGCTCCACATCAGCTCACCGAAGGCTTCCCCATCCCCATACTCCTCAGGCTTAGATTTGTTATAAGTTATCAAAGTATCAAATAAATGATATGTGAACTTTAAATTTTCGCCTTTTTTCGGTTTTAGGCTATCAAATACCCCAAAAAAAAATGAAAGTTTTATGTGCAAGTATATAAAAATTAGTAAACAATATTACTTGAGAAATGTAAAGAAATATTATAAACCGGCATTATGTATAAAAAAAACCCCCAAAAATTGGACCATTTTTACGGTGCTATTAAACGTAAACCGCCCTCTCACAAACATAAAGGGTAGGACCCAGATGGGATTCACTATATCCCTCTCACATAGAGGTACGTTTAGTAACTTTTTTTTTGAAGGGCTACTTTCATTAAAAACAAAGCAACGGGAATCTCCAAGGCGGAGAAACCCGAGCAACCAACACCACAAAACCTTACATTACATCAAAACTAAATGTTTGCCAACCCTTCCAGTCTACTTTACAATGTTTACCCCTGCTATTAAACCAAAGGAAAGTGTAAGATTTAATGTCCGAAATAATTTTAGTATTCGGAACATCAATCCCCTTAAAGATCTTTTCGTTCCTCGTCCACCACATGCACCAGCAAGCGACCAGCAAAATCCCGCGAATAATCTCCTTCTTGGCTATAGAAATCCCTACCTGATCAACCGCAACCAGGACATCCTGAACGGAGAACAAAAACGGCTGCGGAATACGACACCAATTAGCAATAGCATTCCAAATCCCATTCGCGAAAATACATCCTGTAAACAAGTGGTCACTCGTTTCTTCAGCATAGTCACACATAACACACAGCTTGTCTTCAACGTGAATGTTTCTTCTCGCTAACGCTACCTTAGTGGGAATACGGTCTAACCAAGAACACCACATAAAAATGTTGCACTTCGCTGGAATCCATCTACACCAGCGCATCACATTAGAGTTATCTGGCTGCTCGTTACTCTTGCACCATTGTTTCGTATCTTTAACATTCGCATGCTGCACGGCTCCATTATTCCATGTCCATCCATCCGTCCTCGAGGACAAAATGGTACCTGCAACCATCCGAGAACATAAAACCAACTGCTGCGTCTCCTGAACCGAAGATGGGTAATGATTCCAGTCCCATGTCATGACGCCAGACAAGTTGGTTTGGCCCATTCGATCTGAGACAGTGCACCATTTATTTTTTTCTAACCGGAATAGATCTGGAAAAAGCATCCGAAGCGGAAGCCGATCAACCCAGGCATCGATCCAGAACTTTATCTCTTCCCCATTCCCCACATTTCCTTGTATGAGAGAATTAAAAGTCGACCCATTTATCACCAACCTATTACCACATTTAACTATGGTAGCCCAAACCCCCTTAATATTTGGATTGCACGATATCGTTTGATATCTTCTATTCGAACAATGAACAGAGTCAACCACCTTGCGCCAAATCGCATTAGTTTGAGTCTTGTATCTCCAAATCCACTTCAAAAGAAGAGCATTATTGGCATCATCCAGCCTAGTTAACCCAAGACCACCGTTCTTTTTCGCTTTAGTGACAACCTCCCAACTCACCCAATGCACCTTATTAATATCCATACTCCCTCCCCATAAAAACTTCCTGATCATTGCTTCAAGAACATTTCTAACCCCAATCGGCATTTTAAATAAGGAGAAATAATAAGTCGGAAGACTTTCCAACACGGATTTAATTAGAACAACCCTCCCGGCTATAGAGAGCACCTTCGCCTTCCACTTAGAAAGCCGTTTTCTAAACACATCAACAATAGGTTCCCAACTCGCAATCCTATTCATATTGGCTCCAACTTGTATACCGAGGTACTTAAAAGGAAGCACACCCGATGAACAACCCAACTCTTCGGCTTTCCGACTCAACTCGTCTCCATCCTTCCGTTTCTCACACCAGAATTCGAACGTAGGCGAACCATTTACAAGCACCGAAGACCTAGCCGAAGAAAGCACCCCGTAAATCCATCCGCACCAAGAATCGGGGAAACCCATTTGCCTCATAACCATCACGATAAAACGCCAATTAATGTTATCATAGGCCTTTTCAAAGTCTATTTTAAACATAAAAACTTGTTTATTGGAGCGTCTCGCCCAAGCCAAAACTTCACTAACAACCAACGGCCCGTCTAAAATATATCTCCCGGCAATGAACGCCGTCTGAGTTTCGTTAACCACCTTATCCATAACCTTTTTGAGCTTACACGCAAGAACTTTAGAAATAACTTTACTTACCACCCCTATCAAGTTTATAGGCCTGTATTCTCCCAAAGACACTGGATCTTTATTTTTCGGGATCAAGGTGATGAATGACGATCCAACCCCGCCCCTGATAATCGCATTATTGTAAAAGTCTTGGAAAATAAGATTAAAATCCTGCACAAACAAAGACCAAAACTTTTTTATAAAACGAAAGTTAAAGCCGTCCGGACCCGGAGCTTTGTCGCTTCCGCATAAAAACGTGGCCGCCTTAATTTCTGCTTCTGAAAAAGGGGCGGTTAAGACCTGCCCATCGATCTCCGATAATTGTTGAAGACCATAACACTGTAAAATCGGCCGTTGCACCATCTCTTCCGCAAACTTATCCCGGAAAAACCGAAGAACCTCAGTTTTAATCACATTAGGACGTGTCTCCCACAAACCGTTAATCACCAAACCCGGGATCGCATTACTCGCCTTCCTAGTATTTATAACTCCGTGAAAAAACGAAGTATTTTCATCTCCTTCTGCAGCCCACTTGACCCGAGATTTTTGTTTGACGTCTTTAGCTTTCCACAACTCTAACTCACGGATTCGAACCGAACCCTCTTCGAACACCCATACCTCCTCCTCTGTTAAAGTCCGATCTTCCATAATGACTTGAAGTGCATCTAACTCTTCTCGCAAAGTATTCTCCTCTTCAGTTTCTTTATGTTTCACAACCTTAATCCAAGACCTTAGCTTCTGTTTTATCCTTTGAAGTTTGTTCATCAACCTAATATCCGGAGGAGTATCTATGTCACCTTCTGTCAAACACGCATTAATAACAAGCTCATCAATACCATCCCTTCCTAACCAAGAGTTATAGAAGCGAAACGGTTTGGGTCCGAAATTCCGGGACAAAACTTTAAGCACTAACGGACAGTGATCGGATAACTCTCGAGTTAACGCCCGATACTCCGCATTCGGCCAATCAAAAAGCACACTTGAAGAAACAAGGATACGGTCGATACGACTAAACTTATCTCCAACACCATAAGTAAATTTACGGCCCCGCAGAATGTACTCGCTTAAACCAATATCGTCAATGAACTCATTAAACTCTCTCGAAGCCACCGCATTAAACTTAGAATTTTTCCGCTCTTCAATATTCCGAACACAGTTGAAATCCCCTCCTAGAATCACGAAATCATCATCAAACACATGAACATTCTTCACCGCTTCCCACACATGTCTTTTATCTTCCAGCTTATGAGGAACGTAGATGTTCCCACATGTCATCCCTTTACCACTATCTTTAAGAGTCCCCGAAACAAACATAAAATTTTGCTGCTTCACAATTGTAACATCGGCAAACAACTTGGAATCCCATATCATGAGAAGGCCCCCCGATCTCCCATTGGAAGGAACCCAATCAAACGTAAACTCATCATTACCCCATAACCTACCCATGTTAACCCCATCGATAGAAACAAGTTGTGTTTCTTGTACCAACACCATACCACTTTCATTTTCTCTACGTAAATTACGAACCCAATCCCATTTTCTCTCTTCCCCCAACCCGCACACATTCATGGATAGCACATTCATTGTTGAACCCCTTGAAAACCTTCTTCCCGAACCATCTTTGAAACCGAATCATCAAACAACTCGATATTAGAAGCTCCCAACTTTTCACCTAACGAAATGGTTTCATCAACTTCCTTTCTAACTTCAATTTCAGCTGAAACAATATCGTCCTCAAGGCCCATATAAGAATCAGCCCTATTACAATCCTTATTTAAATCAGGAGTGCAAAACACATCTTGGGCCGGTTGTCTAGCTTCTTGTTCTTGGGCCGGAGATCCATAAACATTATAAATAAACCTGTCTATATCAAATAAATCTTCATCACTTCTGGGCCTCTTCTTGGGCCGGTCCTGTCCTACTGGGGAGACCGATAATTTCTTTCTAGACTTTTTCTTTGTACCCCTTGACTTTTTTATTCAAAACAACACCATTAATATCCCCATCCAACTTACACTGAGGAATATTCTCATTTAAGGAAACAGAATTCCCCCCATTATTGCAATCATGAATACCCCCATCATTATGAGAGAGAATAGGTTGTTGACTATTCTTCTCAATTTTAGCACCTTCCAAATTATTCTCATCAACCTCAACTGACAACTCAGCATTCAAATTTTCCTGTTCCTCCATGCATACGTCATCACTAACCAAATTTTCGCTCGGATCAACTTCATCAACATCAACCAAACAATCCGGCACCCAGTCCCCGGAATCTTCTTCAATTATAATCGGAAAAGTCTCATTTTTCCAACGCAATTGAACATTACGCCGAACACGATAAACCGACTTACATAACACCCCCATTAACACATAGGACAGATCATCATTGTCGTCCAAGCTCGAAAATTGAACGACTTCACCAAAGGAATTACCTATATCTTTTAAAACCGAATCCGCCATTAAGCACATGGGGATTCCATAAACCTTAATCCATGCAATACGTTCGAATTCGACTATTTGACCCTCCCAGTCCTCTAAAGAACAGAAAATTGATTCCCACAATTTTTTCTTGTCAAAGAACCACTGTTTGTCTTCCACCGACTCAAAAAGCACAATAACATGAAACCCCCCCAGATATTTGATAGTGACGCTTTTATTAATACTAGAAAGAAACCAAGACCTCAGCCCCGTTAAGGACTTAAAATCATTAAGCCTACCCAACAACCCAAGATCATACCACGCATTGCAACAAACTACCTCATCTGGAACCGAGATCTCCACAGTATCTGAAACCGGTTCAACATCCAGCAGAGTATCCTTGAACGTTCTCCCAGCAACATGACTAGGCCCTGGATTAGCATGTACCACCTTCGGATCTGGAACAACATGATCATTCCTCTCCACCGTTTGCTCCTGCACCGGCTTCCATACCTTCTCCATCTTCTCTTGAACCTTGTTACCATCCACAAATCTAGCAACACTGATGAAGAGTTTGTAGGACCCGATCCACACATCTTTTAAATTATTCTCCAGTATCTCCGGATCTTTCACGTTCGCAAAAGACACGAACCCGAATCGCTTCCCCAGTTTATCGTACTTTCTTGCAATATACGTCCCTTGAATGTTCCCATACCCCTTCAACACTTGCACCAAATCCGCCGATGAGCATTTCAGAGGAAGATTAGATACAAACATCTTCGTGATCTGAATCCCTGCCCCATTCCCATCCTGTTTCTTTTGCCTTCTATTGTTTCTGGATGGTGAGTCGTACCATTGCCCTTCCTTGTAGCGTTCCCTTCCCGTCATACCCTAGAGAGCGTTTTTTTTTTTTTTTTTTTTTTTTTTTTTTTTTTTTTTTTGTGTTTGAACTACTTTTACGGTGATTGTTAGCCTCGAAAAAGAACCGAATAACAAGATGAGCAAACTGAAAAATGCTAGCTAATGGTTTGCAGAGTGTTGCTGCTCGTGGCCTCGTGCCCTTGTGTTGTTGCCATGGCCAAGCTCAAAACTTCCTAATGTGGTAATGAATCTGCAGTTGGTGTGTGTGTGTGACCCCACGGATACGACCTTACGTTTAGTAACTATGGGGTCTAATAGTGTATCTAGACTCGCCCTCTATTTATTTGCATAAGGAAACTTAACTATTAGGAGTATTAGTCGTTATAATTAGAATGTTAAATGTGGCGGGTCAATGGGATAAATTTATTCAACTCCAACATGACCCATATATTTATTGATGTAAAAAGTTAAATCTAACCCGTACACACTTAAATTGTGTAAGACATGCACAACACAACCATCTTTAACTTACTTTATTAAACGTGTGACACGGATTAAGTAAAAGTGTTAATCGGATAGGTGGATTGTAATAAATATGTTTAGAGGGTCGCGGACGGGTTAACGAACCAATCTATTTGAACATGACCCGTTTATTGAATGGGTTAGACATGACATTCCAAAATATATTTATTTTCATGTCATGCTAGAAATTGGCACCCCTATCGTCAATAATGACGCAACATTTAAAGACAGCTTTATTTGTGTAAAGTCTAGCTACTTTAATAAAACATGTTAACTTAAAATGAGTCCAAATAGGTTTGCACCACCAACAATCATTGTTGGTCACCACCAGATATATACGTTTTTGACACCGCTACACTACAATCACCTTCAATGATGTTCCCGTCTCTATCATCCGCCATCGCACTGCTGCCCCCACAATCCTGACTGAATGGTGACCACCACACCGTCACCTCCACCACCAGCACACGTCGCCATCAATGCAATAGTCACCACCACTTCATCATTGGCATTGCCACCGTCATCGTTGTAACCATTGGCACCATCACGAATCCGCCGCCACCAACCTTGCCACCACTCGCCATTAGATGTTGGAAAGAATATACTAATTGTATCCATTTTGACCCATTAGCCGTTAGGAGACTGTCAAATTGTATATAATTATTATCAGCCCTTTAGAAGACTGTCAAATTGTCAGATACACTACCATTCAAAAAAAAAAATTGTTAGAAAATAGACCATCATGATTGTTATAACATTGGTATCCAATCCAACAAAATTGTCACACATAATCTTGTTATCCACAAATCTCTCCTAACGGTAACTACCATACCATACCACAAACTTACAAAGACACACACATCTTGTTATCCACAAAATTGTGAATGCCAAAAACTAAAGGGGTAAGACATAAAATATCCCAAAATAGAAACACTCCAACTCTCAACCCATCTACTTTCAACGTACCCGCATGTTATATAGATGTCATATGATGACAAGATTACATTGGTGCTTATGGGCGGTGCTTGTTGACCACCATACTTCCACATCATCCCACCGCTAATCTCCATCTCTCCTCTCTCTCTCTCTCACACACACACACTGATAGACACCACAACCACGTACAGATGCATCGCCATTGGGGTGGTGGCTCAATGGTAGAAGCAAAGCTTCTAGGAACACCTAAGGGGGAGGTCACGGGTTTAAGTCCCACAATGAGTGAAATTTGCCGTTCAAAAAAAAAAAAACGTACAGATGCATCAGTATCAACATCATTGGTGACCAAAAGGTGATCAAAGATAACCATATTTTACTTTCTTAAATACCACGCATATCAATATTCTTTTTTATTAAATTGAATTTTAGTAATTATATTAATAGTCATAGTTGTAACTGTAATTATTAATAAAAGAAAGCACATGATTCTTTTTTATTTAACATATTTATATTTATATATTATTAACTTTGAATTTAAATCATGTAACTTAAATTAACCATTTTTTTTAAAATTGATCTGTTATTCAAAGTTTAAAATTAATTATGTTACAATATTTGACAAATGATTTTTAAGTTTTATTATTTTGGTCATTGTTTTAGATGTTAAACCATGCTCATCAAATACATATTAGTTTTAAATGCTTAAACTAATTCAAAAGTCAAATAAACAAATTAATAATAACACAATGCAATTATTCAAGCTTTTTGTGAGACTTTTATATTGTTCAAAACAAATAAATAAAATAAATCAATCAACATTAATCGATTTTATCTATAGTAATAAAATATATCACATGGAGTACATGGAACTCCATCATAATTAAATATTTGATTTAATACAAAACTAAGTCCCGCTTACGGTTGTGCGCATATAATGTATATATGTGTTGCCCTTGCGGGGCAAAAGTAAAGTTGCACTAATTTTAACGTTATTTTACTAATTTCGTGAAAATAGCGTTAGAAACGACGGGTGGTTAATTATACATCAAGTGGTGGCGTTGATATCCAAAAGACAAGGGGTTACATGCACCAATCGGGCTTGTCCCGATTGCTAAGTGTTATGTGCCTTATGTCCAAGGCCTGATACAAAACCACTATCGAGCCGAGGGTCTCACTGGAAGCAGCCTCTCTATTCCCACGGGGTAGAGGTAATGCTGTCTACATCTTACCCTCCTCAGACCATACCTTAGCTTTGCTATTGGTGGGATTAACCGAGTATGATGATAATAAAAATTTAATACAAAACTAAATATGTTCGGCTATTTTCGTATTATAATAGCTTGATATATAAAATATATTTTATATATGAAAAATCATTAATTGAAATCTTCATTGACTTTGTTTTTTCAAGTTACTTCAATAGAGAAATGCAATCTCTAAACAGTATTTTCATTACTAATTCGTTTCAATCTTTATTTTCATGCTATTAATTCACACAATTTTTTTTATAATATAGTCAAATTAAACCAATAAATGTCATTATTTTAAGGACCTTGATGTTAGAAAAAAATGATTATACACTCAAGGTTAGAAATATTTTGGCTTTGGAGGAAACTTGATGTCAAATTCCAAAATGAACAATACTCGATTGGGATGGTTTAACATATGAGGAAATAATTTAAAATTAATTTCATTTTTTTATATCTTAGCCTAAACAGATTTACCCTTATTTCTTTTTGATTTTTTTGTTTTGTTGTATCTGCAGTCTATAAAGTAATAGCCACAGTATGGAAGATATATTTTGGAATGTTTGAAAAAAGTTTTATGTGAATAAAAATGTTTTTTTACAAGAAATCATTTTGGGGCTGATGAATATTTAATATTTTTTCGGTTGTAAAAGCAACTTTTTTTTTATTTTAAATAAAATATGTAATCTAATTTTTTTTAATTATATTTTAAATTTGTATATAATATATATAATTTAAATTGTTTTAACCCGTGTATTACACGGGTACATGACCTAGTATTGTTAGAAAATAGAGCATCATGATTTTTTTAGGGTCCGGTTATTTGCACAACTAGGGTTTTTATTTGCACAACCCCTCCACGGGTCGTCGAGGCCTGGACAGCCCGTGGAGGGCCAAAAAGGCAAAAGGACGGGTCGTCCAGGCCCAGACGGCCCGTATAAAGGCAAAAGGACGGGTCGTCCAGGCCCAGACGGCCCGTCTAAAGGTTTAAATCCAATCCAATCATTGGTAATCATTGGCAATGATTAGGTGATGATTATTTGGTTTTTTTTATAAGTGTAGTGTGGATGTTTAAAATGGGTTTGAATGTTTGGTTTTTATAGATGTTTGGTTTTTTATAAATGTTTGGTTTTTTATAAATGTTTTTTTTATTTGTATAATATGATCTTTTTTATATAATTGTGTATATGAATATGAACGAATGTCGTTTATGTTGCCGAACTAAACAAAACCAAAATGCGAACAATAAAGCATAAATAAGCATAAATATTCCAAAAATTTACATAAACTATGAGTTCAATAAACATCTATAAAAACCAAACATTCAAAACCAAAATACGAACAATAAAGCATAAATAAGCATAAATATTCCAAAAATTTACATAAACTATGAGTTCAAATGTACAACCAAAGAAATATAACCCACCCGTCTAACCCGACCCACCCGGCTGATCCGACCCACCCGGCTGATCCGACCCACCCGGCTGACTGGTGGACGCCCCACCATGCTGACTGCTAGACGCCCAATCCGGAAGTGGACGCGGCTCCAATCCAGCTTCTCGTCGTCTCTCATTCTCGCTCTCTAACAGCCACCGCATGTCACCCCGCATCGACCCCAACTGATCCAGGATCTGCTGAAGTACCTGGGTCGTGCTATCATGCAACCTGACAGCATGATAAACGCGGGCAGGACGCTGTAGCTTATCAACGGGGGGGTCTGGCATCTCTACATCCACCGGTGGGTCGCCGTCGGCAACGTGTGGCATCTGGACCTCAGGGGCAATCGGCCCATCGAGATGTCTGAGCGGCTCTGGCACAAAATGCTCGCCACGGTCGCCAGCAGGTCCGAAAGCACGCTGGTAATAAGCGTGTGGGTTGCTGCGAGGGACCCGTGCTGCCACCTTCATCTGCGTCATAGTCCTAATATTTAACGGCCTGAAATGCAAAACAACAATAATAATATTAAATAATAATATATAAAATTAAATAATAATAAATAATAATAATAATAATAATATTAAATTATAATATATAATAATAATAATCTTACCTGGGCATCATCGGACGAGGTAAGTTGTTCTCCTCAGCATGCGTCCACAATTCGCCCGGGCAAAGACGCAACGCGATGGCGGTGACGATCCCACCAATCGGAATCTCCCCCGCCGGGTTCCTATGAGGGTAGGTCGCGATGTACTCGGCAAAGCACCTGTGTAGCGCAACCGGCCTACCCCTCAAGATGCAGTAGAGGTAGAAAAGGTCAATCTGCTGGACCCTCTCGTTACAGTTACACCGTCCGGCAATCGACCAGCTAACCAAACGGTGTATGTAACGGATCAGAGGGTCCCGGATGTTGCTGGACCTATCCATCCTGCACAGAATAATAATAACATTATAAAAATTTCGGCAGAGTTTCCTCTGTTTTTGTACGAACCAGACAACACAAGTCGTCTACAAAAATCCAAAAACAAACAACCTAAACTAACTAAATAACAATAATAATTAACTAAGCGAACTAAATAACAATAATAATAACGAACTGAACTAAATGAAAACAATAACAATAATAATACCTCTCGCCGTCCTCCCCATACGCTCGACCACCGATAGTAGGCCACCAGGCCATCAGCATGTCGTCTGGCAAGGTCGTCAAGGCCGTGGTGTACATATCCTGGACAAGCTCCTCCTCTCTGTACCAGCAGCAAGTAGTAGCCCACTGGTCCATCGTATATGCGTAGAGCTGTCCGAATAATCGGATCTGTACCTCAGGCTCAGGCTCGCCGTCAGGACCTACCGGAGGCTCAACACCTGCTGGATGCGGCGCGTAGCGGAATGTCGAGATGAACTCGATCGTCAGTGGCCGATACGAATCATGGTCGAGGTCAGCTAACATCCGCCCCCAAGGGCTGTCGTCTGGGATCCACTCCTCAAACCTGTCCGATGCACCGATCGCGCGTAATGCGGACCAGTCAACACTGCGCGATCCGTGTATCGGACGCAGCTCCATCTGACCCCAGCGCGCGATCTCGTAGTCGTCGTTATCGTGCCTGTAGGGCCAATCTCTCAAATCGCCACCTACAAGAGGATTCCCGTCCGCAGGCTGGTTACGGCGTCTTCTGTTGTTTCTGTTTGCCATATCTGCAAAACAAAAACAAAACACTTTAGGCGCGCCATTGTATTAGATCTTACTGCTGTGACAAATGAATGTAAAAGTATATGCATCGATAGAAATTGGCAAGTCTTTTTAACAAACGAATGTAAAAGTATATGCATCGGTTGAAACTAGCTTATCAATATTAATCAGATCGTAACATTTAAAACTAAATTTGTAAACGTATCTAGTTTAGTATTATGGTTGTTAAAACATTTTGGGTCACATTAAATGGCTAATATTCAATTCGATACCTTTTAACGGCAAACGACTTATATTTCATCACCCAAAAATGTACAAATCATACAAATAGTGAGACGCTACATAGTATTTTATTACACCCAACCCAAACCCAATATGGTTCCCTTTGCGTTTTGTTTGAAATGTCTAACGGCCACCACAGCCCACCCCTACCACCCTCACGGCCACCACAACCCACCCTCACCACCCTCACAGCCACAGCCACCACACTGCCACCCACCCCTACCACCCTCACAGCCACCACAACCCACCCTCACCACCCTCACAGCCACAGCCACCACACTGCCACCCACCCCTACCACCCTCACAGCCACCACAACCCACCCTCACCACCCTCACCACCACAGCACCACACTGCCACCCACCCCTACCACCCTCACAGCCACCACAACCCACCCTCACCACCACAGCACCACTGCCCCACCTCCCTCACCCCACCCAACTATCACCACTGCCCACCACCACAACCAACCTACCACCACCACTGCCCTCACCCCAACCCAACTACCACCACAAACCTTAAAAAAATTAAAAAAAAACAAACCCTAAAACTAATAATAATAATAATCATACCTGTAGAGAGACGAGAGAGGGCAGAGAGACGAGAGAGGGCAGAGGGACGAGAGAGAGGGAAATGGATGGTGGTTGTGGTGGGTGGCAGACGGTGGTGGGGGTGGATGGTGGTTGTCGTGGGTGTTAGAGAGAGGGAGAAGAGGTGGTGGGTGGTGGTGGAGATGGGGTGGTGGTGGTTTGAGAGAGACGAGAGAGGGAAAGTGAAAATAATGAAAAAATTGAAACTGTCCCCTGGTTTTGGGGGTTTTTTGTGTTTCACAACGGGCCGTCCAGGCCTCGACGGTCCGTTGTTTTTTAATTTTTTTTTAATTTAATAATAGAGGAAGCTTCCCTTGGAAGCTTTGTGTTTGAGACGGGCCGTCTAGGCCTGGACGGACCGTCTTGATAGATAGAGGACGGGTCGTCCAGCCTCAACGAGACAATAATTTTGGGTTTCACAACGGGCCGTCCCGGCCTAGACGGTCCGTTGTGGTCCACTAGTGACAGCCCATCTAGGCCTGGACGGGCCGTCTTTGGCCAATTTTTTGCCTTGGACGGCCCATTAAGGCCTGGACGACCCTCATTTTTTTTTTTTAAATTTTTAGTGTATTTTGTATATTTTAAGCTTGGTATTTGTATTTTTTATAAAAAAAGGGAGTATATTTTTATAATAAGTATAAATGAACACATACAACAAATTTTTTCGTTCGTCCGGTCCGGTAACATACGATAAGCTAAGTTAAGTCGAAGTATTGAGGTGATCGAACATCAACCCTTTGTATACGGTCGTCATATACAGTCTCCCACTCACTTGCCTCTTCATATCGCCACTTACGCCATGACGGATTCAGTTTTGGCATTGGGGCGCCTTCTGCCAACTCAATCTTGATGAAATGATTTTTGTTAACAAAAGCAAACGATACGAACGCATGTTCTTCAACGCTGTGTGGACCATCGAACATAGGGAAGTACGTCTCACTTTGATCATACGGAGAGAGAAATTGAACAACCACCCTAAATTTCTGAGCAATCAGTAATCCTGAGGCGGGCATCTCCATCCATTGGTCGTGCGTTGCTGGTCCCACTCCAATGTGATCGAATGAGTTGGAGACTCTGTCGTAAGTATCGTAATCTACTTCGTTTAAAATTGGCCTCCACCGGTCTTCATTCTCGACGATCTCCTCCTTAAGCTGTTTGCGGATGAAGTACCACATATCCTGTTGCCACCCTAAGCACACAGCTACGGATCGAAAGCCACAGTGACCGTCTCCATGGACATCCCGAATGTCTGTAATGTATCTATGATATGCAGGTGGAAGCCATTTCTTAAACCTTTCGATCTCCAGTTTGTACCTGTACCCATCAAAAAGTGAGATTTAATATGTGTATAAATATGTATGCATGTGTGAATTTATATATTAGTAGTTTGTACCTATCCCTTTCCAACAGTGGAAAATCTTCATCGTAAACAATCGGTTTGTCCCTTGATTGTTTACCTCTTCTAGAAGGCTTTTTGCCCTACGTGCAAAAAATTATATAACAACAACAACAACAACAAAAAAAAAAAAAAAAAAAAAATAATAATAATAATAATAATAATAATAATAATACGAACCGCAGCCTTATCTTCCTTTTTTTCCTTTTAACTTGTTGTTGGCCGACCCCGAGTATCGGTTTGTACCTCAGGAGGTTTATGTTTAGTCATAATCAGATTCAACACCTCCTTCATCTTCTGCAACATGCTTTTTTTCACTTGCACCGGTTGCGACCTTAGTTGCTCAGCGAATGCATTCATTTGGTGCTGAAAGTCAAACTCGGGATTCTCAGCTACTTCTGGCATAAAGTCAAGTCGTGTCCAGAAGACGTCGATATCAGCCAGTGACACTCGTGTATCTGATATATATATTCAATCACAAACAACAACAAATCAATAATTTTATAAAAATTTGGCAGGGTTTCCTCTGTTTTTGTACGAACCAGACAACACAAGTCGTCTACAAAAGGCTTCAAACATTTATAAATTTGACTATTATATCCTAAAAAAAATAATAAGTCTAAAAAATGATGTTACCTTTCGTATCATACAATTGCAATTGACAGGAACATGGCAATCCATAAGTCTTCTTGAGTCGGTGTTCACAAGACCTCTTTTGTTCCATATAATAATTTATCTTGTTGACCCCTCCGAGCATCAAATTAAGCGCTAGATGGGAAACCCTACCGATTACGTCTTGAAACAACGGTAGATCATGTTTCCACATTCTTGTTGATCGGCTGTGTTCGAAGGAGTGCTTTATCGCTACGCGCCGTGATTCCATAACTTTGTCTATTTCCATCACAAGCGCGTGGAGCGAGCTGTTCGGGCCTTTTATGTACCTCTTAATCAGAGCATGCTGACTCTCGACCCTGTTGGTCGTAGTCTGACCGAACGTAAGGTTTTCATTTGCCCATGCTTCCACAAACATTTCTTTATAATCTCGGAGCCAAACTGACTCCATGTAGTCATAAACCTCTGTAAAAAACAGAATAGTGATGTCAATACAGAAAATATGTACGCTTGTAAAGCAAAATAAAAAATAAAATATATACCCGTTCGATCCTGCCCCCAAAGTCGTCTGTAGAGCGCTTCAAGATTGAATTCGTAAGCCTCTTTGTCAGGAGATTTACACAGTCGACCAAAATACTGCAAAAATATTTCCCATTCTTCTTTTGGAAATCCTGCTTTATGATATTTTGCAATATTTCGTTGAATATGATACCTGCAAAACAACAACAACAACAACAATAATAATAATAATAATAATAATATTTCGTTGAATATGACACCTGCAAAGCAATTTCGTAGCATCCGGGAAAACTGTAGCACATGCACTCATCAGAGCCAGATCTCTATCTGTAACAATTACACGTGGCTCCATACTCCCCTCCAGCAAATCTTTGAGCCTCTCAAGCACCCATGTGTAGTTACTCGTTTTCTCTTTAACGATAAATGCATGGGCGATACAAAACGACTGGTTTGTCGACGTCATACCCACAATTTGAACAAACGGGATTCTGTACTCGTTCGTTTTGTAGGTGGCGTCGATCAGCATCACATGTGGGAAGGCACGCCAGAGATTGTACGAGACCCGGTGTGAAAAGAAAATATTCTCAACAGCATCTGTCTCTGGATTCTGCTTGGTGAAATAAGTAAATTTCTTTTCAACCAGGATACTCTCGAGTATCTGCATAACAATAATAATAACAATATTTAATATTTAACAACAACAAAATTAATAATAGTCTATGACAATAATAGTAATTAATAATAATACCTGCATTGGGGTTTTATCGCCGTAAATTCTATGTTTAATCTTGCTCACTGTATTGTGTATGTCTCTTAGAATACATTTATTATTCGGGTTTTGTGCTCTGATGGCCAAATGTATGTTTGCCGGTTCCAGGCCTTGAAAATAAAGCGTTTCCACCATTTCTTCTTCTTGTGGTGTCAGCCGCCTAGCAAAAGCGTGACCCTCAACATGTATAAAAGGGTCGTGGTTATGATTCGCGTGTTTAACCTCCAACTTCCAACCCTCTTTGCGTAGCCTCCCTATTAACATAAATGGACAGTTAATCTTTTTGCTACCCGTAGACCTTACTGTGGCTGTAGTATGGTATTCACCAGCACGGTCGCATCTCAGGTCTATCCTAATTTTTCTTGCATTATTTCCACTGCCTTTTGAAACAGAACGTCCTGTCACTAGGACGTAACCGCTAGCAAGGGCTCTATCGTAAGCCCATTGTTTCATCTCTTCAACAGACCCGAATACCTGAAAATTTATACAAGAGTCTAGTCTAAATTCATACTACTCTAAATTATATACTACTGTAAAGATATACTAGTGTAAATAAATAAACGCACCTGCTCGGTTTCATACGAAACATCCGGGTTAGGTTCAACTTTTATGTTAGCATCTTCCTGGTTGTCATCATTAGCACGATTCCCGCGCGAATGGTAACTCCCGTACGTGTACTGCGGGTAGCTTG
This sequence comes from Ambrosia trifida, assembly GCA_028751855.1. Classification (NCBI taxonomy): domain Eukaryota; kingdom Viridiplantae; phylum Streptophyta; class Magnoliopsida; order Asterales; family Asteraceae; genus Ambrosia; species Ambrosia trifida. Next base: position 4,843,368 of record CM054125.1, on the reverse strand, counting down.
GTGGCACGAAAAATGACTCCTGTTCCTCTACATATTCCTCGTTGAGATCGGGCAGCATGTTCCCGTCATTACCACGAACCCCGGATTTAACCTCCTCTTCACCAACTTGAACCTCGGGTTCATACCCTACGCTTTCAGAGACGTAAGACTCGTTCTCAGACAGGTCAACGGTTGAAAAGCTTTGTAAATATGTCATCGTGAGACCGGAAAGTCGAAATGAGTCGAGGGTTTTGGTGGTGGTGATGTTTTAAGGTTTGGTTCAAATGGGGAAGAAGCTGACCGTGTAATGGTTAAATCAGGAAATCTCAACGGGCCGTCGAGGCCTAGATGGGCCGTCTAGGGATTAAATGCCCTAACCTAACACATTTCAACGGGCCGTCGGGGCCTGGACGGCCCGTCCTTATGCACCTTTTTCAGACTTTTCAGTCTGAACTGCCTGCTTTTGCAGGAGTTCAGACTGATCACCTCGTACCTCGTACTTCTACGGGCCGTCTGGGCCTCGACGGCCCGTCGGTTTTGTCTTTTCTGTAAACAAACGGCCCATCAAGGCCTGGACGACCCGTCCTGAAACCCTAATTTTTCTTAACGGCCCATCTAGGCCTGGACGACCCGTCCTAAGGTTGTTTAGGGTTTTTTGTTGGTTGTGTAAATAGTATCACCCTTTTTTTTATAACATTGGTATCCAACAAAATAATTGTCACACATAATCTTGTTATCCTCAAATCTCTCCTAACTACCATACCATACCACAAACTTACAAAGACACACACATCTTGTTATCCACGAAATTGTGAATGCCAAAAACTAAAGGGGCAAGACATAAAATATCCCAAAATAGAAACACTCCCCCATCGACTTCAACGTAACCGCATGTTATATAACGTCGTCATATGATGACCATATTACATTGGTGCTTATGGGCGGTGCTTGTTGACCACCATACTTCCACATCATCCCACCGCTAATCTCCATCTCCTCTCTCCCCTCTCTCTCTCACACACACTGATAGACACCACAACCACGTACAGATACATCAGCATCAACATCATTGGTGACCAAAAGGTGATCGAAGATAACAATAACTTACTTTCTTAAATACCACGCATATCAATAATATTCTTCAGCTGGCTTCCTTTATCTTTACGATCATCTTTATATCTTACTTTTTAAATTCAAGCATTGCGTGTGCACACACACACAATTGAATTAAAGAATCTTGATCATTGAGGTTATTAAAGGACTGAATCAAGACTTTTGTTGACTCTTGATATATAGCAATATCATGGATAATAATGATGATGATGAGGTGGTGGCTTTAGGGAAGGGCTCCGTCTTCTTTTATGGTGTGGGTCATGTCCTCAATGACATAACTGCTGCCTGCTGGTTTACTTATCTTTTGGTCTTCATGACTGATATTGGATTGTCCCCCAGGTGTGTGTGTGTGTGTGTGTCATCTGTGTTTTTTTTTTTTTTTTTTTTTAAGGTTAAAGTTGATTAATTTTGAAGTATTGTTTTGATTATTATTGTTTTTTTTTTTATAAGGGATGCTGCTACTGTGATGCTTTCTGGGCAGATAGCTGATGGATTCACAACCATTTTTGCTGGTGAACTGGTATGTTACATAATCATATCATTAAATTATTCATGAATATTTTTTGTTGAGAACGGTGCGAACTGCATATAGCACTTGTACGTAGTGCATTAATGATTTAATGTATAATATTGGGGCTAGGATTTATGTAACCGTCTTTTGTATTACGCCTATGGTGCTCGTAGTGCAATCGGTATGAGTTAGGTTCCATGTAGGCAAATGCAATTTTTCATATTGGGATGATCGGCATGGACGGGAACACCATCGCACATCGGTACTTATTACCCAAATTGGTCATCCCGAATGGTTTTCCCGATCATATGCCCTCATCCCTAAAAGCAAAAGGTATAAGTGCATTATGCGATTCTCGCAATTCTCAATGTTTTCTTGAGAATTGTAATAGTTAGGGATATTTAGGTAAAAGTTAGGGATATTAAGGTAATATTACATTAATTTTGAAGTCAACTTAATGGTTGCTTTGTAAAGGCTGAAAATTGCATATTGTTAGGGATATTTCTTGCTTGTTTCTCAATAATCATAAATGTAAACAACTTAAGGTCAATGTTACTAAATAGAAATGAAGTTCACACCTATGGACCTAGTATATAAGGTGCGGGTCAAACGAACCCGCAATTTTTATATTTCTATATATAACGTATATTACAGTTTTTTGTCCGACCCCGAGATTTTTGAACGGCAACCCCCAAGATTATCGAACTTACTTAGAAAGATCAATCCATGCGTGTTGCATTTGAAAAATAGAGAGTATCAAATTCGATTAAGTACTTAGGTTGTTTCTTTAGCCCCGCTTACGGCTGTGCGCATATAATGTATATATGTGTGGCCCTTGGGGGGGGGGGGAAGTAAAGTTGCACTAATTTTAATGTTATTTTACTAATTTCGTTAAAATAATGTTAAAACGACGGATGGTTAATCATACATCATGTGGTGACGTTGATAGCCAAAAGACAAGGGGTTACATGCACCAATCGGGCTTGTCCCGATTGCCAAGTGTTATGTGCTTTATGTCCAAGGCTTGATACAAAACCACTATCGAGCCGAGGGTCTCACTGGAAGCAGTCTCTCTATTCCCACGGGGTAGAGGTAAGGCTGTTTACATCTTACACTCCTCAGACGCTAGCTTAGCTTTGCTGTTGGTGGGATTAACTGAGTATGATGATGACGACTTAAGTTGTTTCTTTCTAAAAAGCTATTGAACGGTATATTATTTTTTTGCGTGGTCATGATTACCTCAAAAACCTTGTTATAGCCATTAGTCGCTTAATTTCAAGAGCAATTTATCACTCTTTATATTACCGACCTGGCCCGGCCCGAAATTTGGACGTCAAGTTAGTAGATACCCAAGCAACACGAATAACCGACCCCGGTGGAAAAAATATTTACCGCTTCACACCTAGGTCAATCTAGTTTTTTTTAAAAGTTGTCGCTCAAGTTTCACATTTATTATAATGTTGTAAATGTTTTGGAATAATTAACCTAAACTGTAACATGGTATACCCACCAAATTAGCTATGTGTCAGTTGTGTACGAAGTTCATAAATGTATAGGACTGATGGCATTGATGTTTGTCGTGTAAAGTGGTTGATGAGTACTTTACAAAATTTTATCAGTAGTTAATAGAGGCTGCGCACTGATATTTTCCTATCTAAAAAAAACAAAATAGAGGCTGCGCGCGAGTACAACGGTTTTTTCATAAAAAGAAAAAGAAAATCCTAATATTGAAACAACTATGAAACTTGGTTACTGTTTAGTGACAATTACGTTATGACTTAGAAGTCGAACATTTGGCCAAAATAATCGGTTTAAACATACATCTGGATATGACAGATAAGGAAAGTAAGTTTAAAACTCTACCAAAAATTAAGAGTTGTGTGTTTATGAGGTTCAGAATTGTGTAAGATTTAACATCAACATGTGTTGGTTGTTTGGTGGACTTGTTGTAGATAGACAGGTTTGGACATTTTAAAATATGGCATGGGGCAGGGTCGATTCTGGTAGCCGTTTCGTTTTCTTCTGTATTTGGAAGCTGTGTTCCTTGTCTTATCTTCGGCAATGTATCCACAACCTTGCAAACAATCGGTTACAGTTTTTTCGCAGCCGTTTTCAATGTGGGATGGGCGGCTACACAAGTTTCACACATGTAATCGTTGTCGTTTGTTTATAGCACCCCCTCCCCCCTCCCCCCCCCCCCCCCCCTTCTTGATTTTCCCATCTTGAACCTTTGGTTAATCAATGTAGGTCTATGGTGAATTGCATCACCCTTCATTCAACAAGTAGGGTCGTTATGACTAGTTGCCGGAATGCATTTTCGATGGTAAGCAACTTTTAACAAATAAAACATGTTTTTATCACTAATATGATACCCCTTGTCAGCTTCCAACATCTGACTGGTCTAACTAGCTTACGAAGTTAGACCTGTAAGATGTAAGGGAGCCGAGAGAGGTCCATGAATGACCACTTATTTCTTTTCTTTTAAAAATGTATTTGAAGGTTGCGAACCTCAGCTTATATGCCATTGCCTTTGTGGTCTTCCATGTTAACCCGTCACAAACGACAAAAGATATTGAAAATCAGGTACTGAGATAAAGAATTGTGCTCACTCGTGTTTTTGTTTGCTTTTCATTGTATCAACTCTTTGTAAATGAACAGTATCGCTGGATTGCATACCTGTCGATATTCGTTGGGTGTTGCTTTGTGGTTGTGTTTCACATTGGGACAAAAGAGCCGAGGTATGTGTTTCAAAATTTGAACTTCAACTTAATACGAAATTTCAGGTTATAAATACTTTTAACTTGTTTGTAGATTGAAGGAAGACTCTAAAGGGCATGGTTATCAAAAGATAGCATGGACTTACTGGTTTAAGAAAGTTCTATACTATCAAGTTGCGCTCGTCTATGTTTTCACCCGCCTAATTACCAATGTGTCTCAGGTTTGGTCTCGTAAACCTGTTATTTTCATGTATCACGAAAATATAAACAAGAACCCCGAAGGGTTAACTTTCATTTATCATTGTGGAATGTAGTCATTTCTCGCGTTCTATGTCATCAACGATCTACGAATGGCCCAATCTTCTAAAGCACTGGTATGTACTTGTATAGTTTATCATGAAACATGATTTGCTTTGTTAAATTTTAATTTGTAGCTCATTTTAATGTTTGATGTGTTTTTTGGTTAGATTCCAGCCCTGATCTACATTTGCAGCTTTATCGTCTCCATCGTGCTACAGGTCCCCTTTCAAAACTTATTTCATGATATTACTATTTATGCTTGTTGACTTTCGACAGTCAAAGCGAACCAGTTTTAGATTTGAATTTGAGCTGCTAAATACAGTTTAAGTAACAATCTTCACACACGTTAGATTCTTAACAAGCGACATTATAGTATCGATGTTGACGTTAACTCATAAACATGTTTTTTCATATACATTTTACATTTTAAAGGTACTGGTTTTGACTCTACAAAGTCAAAGATTCATGATTTAAACATGTAATGTTCTGATTTGTGTTGTCTAGGAGCTCACATGGAGCAGCCAACGTCTAAAAGTTTTCTTTTCGATTGGAGGTGTTTTGTGGATACTTTGTGGCTCAACAATCTTCTTTATGCCAAGCAACATGAAGAATATCATGTACTTTCTTTCATTCATCATCGGCATCGCTAATGCTCTCATAACGGTACAACACTTTCTTGGCACTATTTGAGTCAATCGCGTAAAAGGGCAACTAACATTGGTCCAGTTTTTGTTTTGGGCAGACGCTTGCCTGAAACAAAAACTGGACCAAAAGTAGTTAACTTTTTATGCAACTAATTAATATTGTTCTCTTTTCAACATTAGTAATAGTGTATAATATTATAGGTCACTGGAGTAAGCATGCAAAGCTATCTAGTCGGTGAAGATGTCAAAGGCTGCGCGTTTGTGTATGGATCATTGAGTTTCCTCGACAAGGTGTCGTGTGGGCTTGCTTTATGGGCACTGGAGTCATATCAAAGTAATCCTTTGTCACGTTTAACCTTTTAAATATGTCACCAATTCAGTGGCGGATCTAGAAACATTTTTCAGTAGTAACGTTTTTCATTTTTTTCATTTTAGTAGCAACGTTTTTCAAATTTCGTAAAATAAAACCAAATTTTCCACTAATTTTCCACTACGCGCGCGAAGTTGAGCCGCAACGTCCGCACCCCCTGGTTGTGTGTTGGATCCGCCCCTGGTCACCATAGAAAGTGAAACTAATCCAATTCTTGTTATTTTGTAGACACGTCGACAGCCCTGAAGGATTGCAACCCAAAGTGTTCTTGTTTTTCGGTTTCAAGATACGGGTTTGGTCTTGTACCTGCGGTTTGTGCACTTGCGGCAGTGGTTGTGACATGTACCATGAAGCTCGAGAAACCGCGTTTAAGACCTTTGAAGGTTCCCCTTTTGGAATAGGGTTGGTTTGGTCAAGACACAAGTTGTTGACCTCTTATCTAGCTTGAACCACATATTATTGGTTCATTTGTTTTAAACCCGATTCGAATTATTAATTTTCGCCTATCGACATTCAACAAACTTGATTAGAAACGAAGGATGGAAGCCTAAGGTATGAAAGTATTATTAATTTCTAGTGATTTTTTGTTAAATTGGTACACGATTTGGGTGGTTGAACCTTTGATTAAGGCTCGTCATTGTCAAGGCGTCAAGGGTAAAGGTGCAACTAAAGGCACTACTTTAAAACTTTAGCTTTTTTAGTGTTGGCATGGCCGAGTGATTGTTTCGGATCCACTTGTTTTCGTAGCCATTATCCATAACCATTAGCCGCTATAAAAGCAAATATAATGAGTGGATTATGTTCGATACCTTTTCCTTTATTTTAAAACGACTCGATTCAACAAGCATCCATTATGGTGAAAATTCGTTTTGACCCAAACTCATTTTGGTTTAATCCTAGTTTGACCGAACCTAGTTTGTTTTGTTATTTGACCCACACGATCATTTGACCGAACCTAGAAGAGGCGAATGTAACAAGAAGAATACCTGATTATTTCTTGTACGTTGTGTTTCCGAGTCTCATTTAAGAGAGAAAAAAAAAAAGAAAAGAAAGAAAAAGAAGAAACACATATTCTGGTGTTTTTGTTTTTAAGAAGGAAAAGAAAGGAAATAGAGATGAGTGTTTCACAGTTTTTTTTAAGAAGTGAAATGAAAGGAAAATAAGTCTTATTTTGATCCTCCTAAATTGGAGAGATATGAAGAGAAAGAAAAGAAAGGAAAAAAAAATATCCTACCTTCCTTTCTTTTCTTTTTCCCCACTTCCTTTCATTTATCTTCTCTCTTTAAGTAAACTCGGGAACAATTCATGACAGTGGTTGAATCGATGTTTTGATCTAATAAATATCCGCCAATGTTCTTCATTGTAGAATGGGCTAAGGCCATAGGGTGTGGTCAGTGTCCTACTCACTACCACTACCCTTCACGTTATCGCCACATCACTCCACCCTCCATCACCAATCTAGGGGTGTGGTCACTATCCCCTTTAATTGAATATGACAAAATAACTAAAACCAAAAGTGAACTGTGACCATCACCATCGTGAGGATCTTCATGTCACTCACGCGTGATGGGGATGCGGGGCGGTGTTCCGTGAGGTGTACCACACCCTATTGTCATTAAAATCCTGGTCACTAATCTTATTTATTTATTTATTTTGCAAATTCAAGTTAATTTTTATGTGGTAATTGATTTTGTACACTTTAATTCTCAAAACCTGGACCAAAGGACCATGCAATCCTGCTAGTGGCTAGGTCAAGTTATGAATGGTCAAAGATGGTATGAACCCGCACCAGTTCCCAACTTTGGTTGCTTTGAACCAGTCAAAACCGATATCAGCCAAAATGAAGCAGTTACATCTTTTAAGTATGAGATCGGTTATAAATACCAAGGTTCGAGCTTGATCGCTTACAAAAAGTCGTTTTTATTGATGGCATTTGTTATTTAATAATTATAGATAGACAAAAAAAAAAAAAACTTGGTAATGAAGTCATTGGATTGAATGAATACATTGCTTTCAAGTTGCCTCAGACGTCGCTTATCCATATCCTTTTTTTGCATCCTCTTTTTCAACTTTCAAGTAATCAACTAATTATCATAGTCGTCACAATACATTTTTGAATAGTCAGCAAATAAGTTCATCCACACTTTCACAAATAGTTAAATTACTTCAATCATTTGCCAATTGATCTTCTATTCGTAGCTTCTTTAAGGGTCATGTTACTTAAGAGTATTGGCATAATCCCAATCCTATCAGTGGCGGATCTTGAACGAAAAACCTGGTAGGACTGTACTCAATTTGGTAGGGCCGGACTCAACACATATAAAAATTTACGGAAATTTTTGGTAAAATTTACACTGCGGAACGAAAAAATTGGGTGGGCCGAGGCCCAGTCTGGCCCTAGTGAAGAACCACCCCTAAATCCTATAAACATATCGGTAAAGGGGTCTTACAATGGAAAATTAATTAGGCGTGTTTGGATAAACTTATTTGAGTCCAAAAGGACTTTTGGTTAAAAGAACTTATTAACTTATGACTTTTTAAAAAGAAGTTTTAGAAAACTGTTTAGATTAACTTATGAGGTGGAGGAAAAACAATAAGTTATTTTATAAAAAGTGTTTGTTTTAACTTATTCAAGTAAAATGACTAAAAAAGATATAAGGAGGAAAAGTATAATAATATAAGGGGGGCATGTAGGTAAATTAAGTTATAAAAAGGTTCAAAAAATCACACATTCCTTACTTTTTCAAAACAACTTATTATAGGTAAATGAAAAGTTAAAATATTAAGTCCTTATCATTTGCTAAACACTTTTTTTTAACTTATTAACTTTTTGAAAATGTAATAAGTTATAAGGAGGTGGAAATAAGGATAGGCAAACATGCTCTTGTAAAAACTTCTTGGTAGAAAGATTTATTCATGCGTCATTTTAGGGGCTATTTGATAGTCTCTTAATGATTCTATTAAGAGGTTACCTCTGAATTCGTTAAAGATAAAGTGTTTTTGGTTTACTTAAAAAACACACCTCAATAGTTTACGAAGCCTTTTAATTGGTAAGTTTTAGAAACATACTGACTTATTAAGAGACTACGTCTTAATAGGTTAGCATGTTTGGATAAACTTATTTGAGTTTAAAATGACTTTTGGTTAAAAGAACTTATTAACTTATGACTTTTTAAAAAGGAGTTTTTAGAAAAGTGTTTATATTAGCTTATGTGGTGGGGAAAAACAATAAGTCAATAAGTAATTTTGTAAAAAAATATTTGGTTTAAATTATTCAAGCAAAATGACCAAAAAGGATATAAGGAGGGCATGTAGGTAAATACCAATCAATAAGTTAAAGGAAGGTTTAAAAAGTCACACATTCCTTACTTTTCCAAAACAACTTATTATAGTCAAATGAAAATTTAAAACATAAGTCCTTATCATTTGCCAAAAACTTTTTTTAACTTATTAACTTTTTGGAGAAGTAATAAATTATAAGGAGGTGGAAATAAGGAGAGGCAAACATGTTAAGGTTGCCAAATTCCAAACGTCTGGTCATTTAGGTGCTATTTGTTTTTTCTGCAGGAGAATAGGTGGACCAAAGGTCTGCAGTCCGCAAGAAGAAGACTGTTTGTTTGTTAACGTCTGCAAGCTGCTGAAATTTAAATAAACTGATTTTTTATAGCAGTTTGGTGGTGGTGGTGGACGGCGGTGGTAGTGGTGGTGGACCATGGTGGTGGTGGACCGTCGTGGTGGTGGTAGACGATGGTGGTGGTGGATCATCGTGGTGGTGGTGGACGATGGTGGTGGTAGACGGTGGTGGTGGATATATTTTTCTATTATAATAGCATTTACTCATTTAGAGTAGGGTCTGTAGTTTTTTTTTTTTTTTTGTGTATAGCTTACACCTTAACTTTTAGCATTGACACTTACAACCCTCAACTTTCTAAAAAACTTTGTAAAATGGCATTTTGACCCCCCTCCCCCGGGCCGAGTTTTACATGATTATTATTTAGACGTAAGTGTTGGTAGAAATTCAAAGTGGTTACATTTTGACGTAAATTTTTTTCGGAAATGAGTCGAGTTAAACATGATATATTTTCATTAGATGGAATAAATTCGAGTCGCTGCCGCAACAAGCGGGTAGTTTGATTACCACTTAACACGATTTTAGAACCGTCGCACCGCAACAGGGAGGCCATTCAACTAGTTTTTCTATTAAAAAGTGTAGCATATATTAAAGTTTTAGTTTTAAGCTCTAAATAAAAGCTTTAGCTTTGCACTCGAAAAAAAAAAAGTATTCAAATCACGTGTCGGATTTTCTTAATTATTTTTAGGATAATAAAAATTAATATTTTTTTGGTTACGTAAACACATAAAACGAATGATGTGAAGTGTAAATGCTTAGGGCTTCTTCACTTTCACCATAAGCTTTTTGAGGGAAACCAAAAAATCCAAGTTAATGCTTTCAAGCAAGTTCAAATCAAAACAACAAAGGCTCCTCAACTTATAAAACCCACAAACTTATTCTATTACAAAAGTCTTAAAAGAGTTTCATTTCTACATATTCTTAAGGGTTATTTTTTTCTTTCATTCGAATACCAGTATTTTCCGAGTGTGACTAGAATGAAATTTAAGCTCACGCCTTGCAACGGTACGTAACATCATCATTAGTTAACTTGATTTTAGATAATGAAAATATGTTAAACCTTTGTAATTTAATATATAATCAAACCAAGTTTAGAATATCAAGTATATCATTTTTTGATACTTAAAAAATCATATTTGTTGGTTTGATTTATTGGAAACATTTCATTCATGTGGAATCAATATTCTTGTAATGGGTAAATAGAAATTAAAAGCTAAAAGAAAAATGCCAAGTAATATAATCACATTTATTGTCATTCACGGGTAGCTCAGTTGGTGAATGGATTAGAGATCTCTCTTAGAGGTCTCAGGTTCGATTCCTACGAAGGACATAATGAGAAATGATGGATGACTCATGGCCTATGGTCATGAGTTCGAGTCCTGATCTCGCCAGGTTTTACCGGTTCACTACTGTCGTGCCTTCGGGCGGGTATGTGGGTCGGCTTTTCCCTAGAAGCGGGCTGTCGGGCGGGCTAGGGGCTTCGTGCGTTTGGGGTGGGCCGGGCTGTGCCCCTGTCTTTGCCACTGGGAGGCCGCGTACGAAGTACTCGGCATTGTTTAGTTGGCCGTTCAAAAAAAATATATAATCATATTTATTAGAAATGAAACATTTGATATTTCAAAGGTTGATTGAGAATATTTAAAAATAAAAACAGATTAGAGATTAGCATTAAGGCGTTTAGAAAATGTGTTCATGTGTTCCTCTTCATGCGGTTGAAGATACAAATTCCATAATAAATCGAAAGTGTAAATTTAGAAGTAGGATTGAACAGTATATATCAACCGTTAAATAAAACACAATGGAAAATTGCTTAATTGTTGACGTGGAAACATGGTTTGATCCCAATATTATATGTACAGAGTTGGGTGGCTATGGGTCAGTTTGGGCCCAAAAGGCCGAAATCATAACCATAACCAAGATGTCAGTTAATAGATAACCATAACTGATGAGACGATAGGTTTTCACCATAAGGTTACAACGGGTTAGCTATGAGCCGGTTAACCATGAACTTGGGCCTAGCTAAATTAGGTTTTTATGCAATATGAGTTTGCTTCAAATACTTGGGCTTTTTTTGGGCAACATATTATTTAATTGTCAAAATAAGGTTAAAAACACATATAAAGATAATTTAACGAGTCACTTATAAACATGATGTTATAGTATTTCCTTTTTATTTACAACAATTATTTACTTCTTATCATTTTTGTAGCTGCCAAACACAGCCCACCAAGTTCATTGGAAATAGATGTCCGTGAAGAGTATGCCAATGCCTTTAGAACACAATCCTACATTGACTTTTGGACTCGAGTCCTTGACTTGACCTATGGTGGTTCAACCATAAACCAAACCGTTAGCTCCGTTGCCGCAGCCCGGCTCCCATCCTATCGATTATTCGCCGAAAACCTACTTGACCCCGACCAACCCACGGTCACCCGAATCCTCACCTTGGCTAAACACAAAACCGAAAACCACTCCCTCTTGTCCGATTACTTCTCCGAAACCGCTAACGCCTTTATCGTTTGCGGGTCACTTTTACAAGATATCGACCGTTTGCGAACCAAATACCGATCTTTAAAAACCGCTTTAAAGTCAATGGACACTACCAAAGTACCATTCGTAGGCAGTTGCGCGATTACAGAAGCCCGGTTAGTGGACTTCTCTAACGCGTTTAACCCATTTATGATCCCGAAATCTTCTCCTCGCGGAGTTCAATCAGTTCAAGTTGCATGCTTTAACTTACTTAAACGCCTCGAGCTAAGCCGTGACAAGGCTCAAACCAAGCTCAAAAGGATCAAAAACATCAAACACGGCTCAGCCGTTACTCTAGTGGCTTTAACCGTTTCTATAACCGTGATCATTGTGACTCACGCTCTCGCGGCTCTTGTGGCTGCTCCAGGGATTATAGTTGCAACGATGGAGTTTGGGTCGAGTCATAAGCTGGCTAACTTGTATGCCCAGCTTGATGTTGCGGCTAAGGGAACATACATATTGAATAGGGACTTGGACACTGTGACCCGATTAGTATCTAGGCTAAGTGATGAGCTTGAGCATATGCAAACATCAACCAAGTTTTGGCTCAAGAGAGGCCATAAACGGGTTCAAAGTGTTGAAGAATTCGGTCGACAGTTAAAGAAAGATGATACGAGTTTTCGCGAACAGCTTGATGAGTTAGAGGAGCATTTGTACTTGTGTTTCATGACCATCAATCGAGCAAGAAGCCTTGTTATCAAGGAGATTTCAGATTCTAGTTTGGTTACGTGATTGGATAACTAATTATGTTTTATATAATTTCTTGTTCATTTCGTAACCATAGTATTTGACATTGTGTATGAAAACAATCATTGTACTTGCAATTTCTTAAATAAAACAATTTACTTACAAAATATTAACATTGTTGTGCAAACTTTAGTAAAATAATTTTTCTTACAGCACCGACTATTTATAAAAATTTTATCTATATATTATAATGATTGGTTAAAACAATATAGGGAAGGGAATACAACATTGAAAATATAAGAATATAATAGTTGGTGTGTATGGGAAATTTAAGGCATTTGATGATGGCTTTGCTTGCCATAGATTGTAATTTGTATATACATATGTTAATTAACTTTACGCCCCACTTACGGTGTGCGCATATAATGTATATATGTGTGGCCATCGGGGGGCAAAAGTAAAGTTGCACTAGTTTTAACGTTGTTTTACTAATTTCGTGAAAATAACGTTAAAAACGACGGACGGTTAATCATGCATCATGTGGTGGCGTTGATAGCCAAAAGACAAAGGGGTACATGCACCGATCGGGTTTGTCCTGATTGCTAAGTGTTATGTGCCTTATGTCCAAGGCTTGATACCAAACCACATCAAGCCGGGGGTCTCACTGGAAGCAACCTCTCTATTCTTAGGGGTAGAGGTAAGGTTGTCTACATCTTACCCTCCTCAGACCCTACCTTAGCTTTGCTATAGGTGGGATTAACTGAGTATGATGATGATGATATGTTAATTAACTTATATGTACACATGTATAGCTTGTTTATAATGCTATTTGAATATGGTTATTTGTCATTAACAGTTTGAATCTTGAGCTACTTCAATAATTTAACCAATGAATACAGAAAAATATGGAAACAATTGAAACTCAAGCTGACAACATATTACTCATTCAATTTCTTTTTACATTTCTCTTGCAACTTACATTCGGGTCATGTCTTTACACAACCCCACGCTCCAGTTGATCGACAGGTTGATCATAATTTCTATATATCATTGCATTTTGGTTCAAAGAGATCAAAGTTTGTAGACATTTAAAAAAAATTGTTGATCCTTCCCAAATTCGAGATGAATTCTAAATGGATACCTCAACTTTCCTAAGTTAATTGCTGCTATGCATTACTTCAACTTTTCTTTTACATTGGCGATTTTAATTAAGAAAGAAAACTAGATACAGAATGATCTGCAAGATCGAGCAAACGGTATCTAATTTCTAACTCCTAAGAAACCCAACATGTATCTATCTGTCAAGTTAACAGTTTAAAAGGTGAATCTATGGTTAGTCTTCTTGGTTTAAGCGATCACCCTTTCGGATATGGATCTGGCAGCCTTGGTTAAAGCCTTCAATCTTCTACATGATTTCATGTGGCTGTGAAGTTTCTCAGGATTGAACTGCCTCCCACATTGCCTGCATCAATAATATGACATGTTTGACAATGTTAATGCCGGCCAAAAATTAAAATATATATATATATATATATATATATATAGGTTTAGGATCTTGTACAAAGTACATTTTTCGTGAGAAGTGTGAGAAGGACTAACAATTGACATGTAGACATCATGTTTTGGATTTAGGAATGATGTTTTAGGTTGTTTTAACTTGAAAAAGACCAAACACAACAATCTAAAACACAATACAATGTATTATAGTGATTAAATTTAAAAAAACAGCTAAAACACACTACTTAACGCTTAAAACACACTGCTAATGTTCTTAGCATGGTGTTTTAAGTTTTAAGCCTAAAATACATTGTTTTCGGTTTTTTAATTGTTATGTTTGGTGTTTTTGTAGGCAAAACAATCCAAAACATCACGACTAAGTTCAAAAAATGATGCCTAAGTATCAATTTTTAATACTTCTCACACTTCTCACAAAAAAAAACACTTTGTACACGATCTTGACCCTATATATATATTGCATTGTATCAACTCTTTCTAAAGTTGGTTACCTTAAATTAAATGTTTTGAAATTGGACCAAAGTTAGTTAACTTCATATACAATTGGCGGTTGGAAAATCACAAAAATATTATCCAAAGTTATTTCGAAAGCCAAGATGATTACTAACAATAATCTTTGTTTGTTTAAAGTTAAAGGAATCAAGCTTACGAGCAATAAGGGCCGTTGATGAACCTATACGCAGCTGGGATTGCCTTTTTGTTATTGGAGTCACTAATGTTATGACTCGTCTTTGGTCCCTCTTTCCTGTAAGAAGATATACAACTGATCACACGTTTCTAAATCGTTCGTAATCAGAACATAAAATGACCAAAGTTAAAGAGTTTCAAATAGTTTTACCTTTTATCTTTGTGTTCCTCTAAAGTAGTCCAGTGACCTCTTGAAACCCTTTGAGACCCCCCAAACTTGTCTCTTTTTACAACTTGATCAATGTTTTTTTGGTTAGCAGAAGATGCACTCGTCGTAGAAGTTGTACCATCTTTTCTTTTGATTACTGTCATAGCCGAGTCATTCGTGTCCACAATCCCACAGGTGAGCAAGTTCAGAAACATATGAGTCGCTCCTGAGCCAGAGTAACTACGGCTTTTCTCAAACGAATAGTTTGAAGAATGGGACGCCTTGGAACAATTTGTTTCTTTCTGGCTGCGACCCTTCTTGATCTTATCATCATTTTTTATTTTGCTCAAATAAGTTTCCAATAAGGAATTCACTTCAGTTTTCTTTTGGCTTTGTACTTCTTCATGTTTAGTTGTGTCAACAAAATGGTAATCTTCTTGTTGCTTTGTTGTGTCTTCAGTGGAGGTCTCGGAACTAAATGAAGGCGATTCGTCGATCTCAAATGATGTTTTTGTTGATGAGCTGATTGAATTATCTTGAGATTCTTTTGCTAATGGAATTTTTGAGTCTTTGACATCAACCTTGAATGGGGACAAGGTTGACTTTGTTTTGGAGCCATCTTTCTCACTATATGAACTAATATCTGCATAGGGACAATAAACATTGAAATTCCAACAACTTGGAATGCTATAAAAACTTGGATGGATTAGCTCATGTAATTTCAACCAATTTTTGTTGTTTTTCCTGCTTTTAACCCCCCCCCCCCCCCCCCCCCCCAAAGGTCACGTGCCAAGCTCATAGCCCCGTACTACATTTTATTTGATCTTATTAGTTAGCAGGGTATTTTGGAGGGTCTCGTGAGTTTAACCATAAGGCGTTCTCAGTCACAAAATAATGCATTTCTCTTGAGTTTTACTTAAACTTGTTTTAATCCTTTAACGCGACGATTTGGACATCTATGTTAGG
Source organism: Ambrosia trifida (assembly GCA_028751855.1). NCBI lineage: Eukaryota > Viridiplantae > Streptophyta > Magnoliopsida > Asterales > Asteraceae > Ambrosia > Ambrosia trifida. The sequence goes on along the minus strand of CM054125.1, from coordinate 4,827,571 downwards.
AAATAGGAATAATAACTGAACACCTTAAAAGGGTAAATGAAAATTACCATTGGTTAAGGTGATGGAGGAAATTTCTGAACCTTTAAGGACATATTCATTATCAGAGATTGGAGTGATAAGATCTTCATCTAGTAGGTCTTGCCATACATATCCAGCCTTGTACTTTCTACAAGAATCACATCAACTTTAAACAATCTTTACTATAAACAACATTTCATAATATTCCATCATGCATGCATATTGCATGATCCATATTGAATGACAAAAACAAACTTAATAATGTAGTCAAAATTTAAGAAAATGAAAGAGAAAAAACCTCTTGTATGACCAAGCAAAACTCTCAGGCATGTCTTTCCCCCTTAATTCCGATAACCATCTCTTAACATCTTCATTAGTCACATGTTCCAAACATCAAATATTACAAAAAAAAAAAAATAAAAAAATAAAAATAAAAATTGGATTATACATTTTATATACAACTACTTACCTCTAAGGCGAACCCCAGTTCGCGAGAGATGATGCACGCGAATGAGATGTGGATGCTCGATAAGTCCTTTACGACTAAGAAAATAAACGATGTGAATTTTCCTTATTTCAACGCCGCAACCACCATAACCACCAGGTTTGTCCTCCATTAGTTTTCTTCAAAGGAGAATGGAAGTGGAAGACAAGCTAACAGGCAAACAAAAAGTTGTTCTTTTTAGGCAAACATTACTGATGACAGATAAGAGGTCTTTAACTATCTTTTTCAACAAATTAACTGAAAGAAGTCTATAATATAATAAAACCATAGACCAAATCTTTGTCTTTGGCCGGCCTGCATGCCTTACTAAATGACAAAAGATAACAAGAATGTCTTTCTTTTATCGATATATATTTATATTATATAACATACAAGACCACATTACAAATTGCATGAATATAATATATGCAGGCCTCCCTTAAATAGATCATATTTTATAGTTTGTACTATTGGGATATACAACTTTTATAAAAATAATATTCAATAGAATCATCGGTTTTCGCGATTACCTTAACTCGAATTCTTGATGAAATGAGAGATTATAAAACTTATTAGACGTGGGTCATTTATTATAAACTTGATCATCATCTTAACATTGATCATGAAAGAAAGGATCATATCCTGATCATGTGGCCTAGTGGTAAAAGGGCCGGTTCTCTCTTTGGGGGAGTCGGGTTCGATTTCCACGGGAGGCTTGTGATGGATACCCCCACCCTTGTGGTGGGGTAGGTGGTTGGGAAGTGATGGAGAGACCCTTGACCCTTGTGGTCATGGGTTCGACTCCTGATCCCTCCAGGTTTTACCAGTTTACTACCGTCGTGTCTTCGGGCGGGTTTGTGGGCCGGGTCTTCCCTGGAACAGGAGACGGGTGGGCCGAAGGGCTCTGTCCGTACGGACTAGAGGCCCTCTGGGGCCCCTTTCGGCCATTGGGGGCCGCGTACAGAGTACCCGACAATACTTTAGTTAATCGTTCAAAAAAAATGAAAGAAAGGATCATAGTTGTTGATTTCTGCAGTGATGTTGTTTCTGAATGAATTATATGCGATGGTTTTGGGTTTGTGGTTTGGATATGCTTCGGTTATAATATTGGAGAGAAAAGAGAGAATAAACAAACTGTTTTATAAACTAGAATGTTTGACACTTTACAAATGAATCTGATCGGCCTATTTATACTATACAAACCGGTGTGAGTGAAACAACACACCTTTTCACCAACCATAACTGCCATAACTGCCATGTGACACACTTGTTCTAATTTCCTATTATTAACCTTAGGATATACACTAATAATTACATTTTGACACATATTTACAATATATATAAGTCGGGTCTTGAGTCTTGATTTGATTCAGGGATTATTTCCAACAATTTCCCCCCTAATCTTTGAATCAAATCATCTTCTTGCAGCCTTCATATCCTGCTTCGCTTCTTCGGTGGGAGATACTTGTCTTCGGGCCTTCCTTCTTTGTTTTCGGCATTCTTGCTACTTTCTCCCACTTCTATCACGAGTTCTCTTCCTTTATACTTTAAATGATACCATTCGATCATTTCTAAGTAGAGAACATAGATCATCCTTAGATCTTTCACTATTGGGTCGCTTTGGGTGAGTGTTGGTCCTTCTTTACCATAACCCATTTGAGAAGCGACTGTCGGCCAATTAGACTCACTGCATACTTTGTTGTAGCCTCCCATTTTCTGCACAATCATGTAAAGATCCAGTGTATTGACTGGATACCCGTTTATATCTATTGGAGGCATTTCCACGCGAACTTTTGATTGTAGGAACTCTTTCACGAACCACTTCACGATTCTTTCAAATTCAATCTGAAACTTTTCTTTGTGTTCTTCTACCTTGGTTGCAATATGGATTAAATCCATAAATACTAGACAATCATTGATGGTAGACACTTCGGTTGGGTACATGACTTTTCCCTTTTCCATAAACTCATTCTTATCATCTTTTGGTATGGCGAATGACTCGAAATGTCGATACATAGATGCCTTCTCAATATCTTCGTGTGTGAGGCCTCTGTATGGATCGTTTCTGTCTACTTCCTGTTCCTTCCCTTTGTTTCTGTGCGCCTCAGTCGCGCCTTTTGACTGTTCTGAATCATTCTTGTTATTCGGACATATAAGAGGGTGATGATCCCCTCCTTTACATATCCAACATCTGTCTTCTTTATTTCTGATTTCTGCCCCTTGATTGTTTGGTTGGGTGATGTGACAAACATCCCCATCAAACTCTATCTCGTAGCCACTATGGGTTAATCTTTCAATACTAAGGATGTTCTTCCTTAATGTTGGAACATAATACACGTTTTTGACTTTGTGCATTTGTCCACCACTAAAGATGAGAACGGATCCTTTACCCCTAAAATACTCTCTAGGATATCCTTGCGGACACCCTTCTATCCCATATGAATTACTTAACACCATGAACAAATCTTTCTTACCACAACCATGTTCTTTACGGGTTAGACTAGCATACCATATATCTTCCCACCCTTGCAAATCAGTCCCTTTAACCATAAATTCTGTCTTACCGATTCTTTTGGGACAATCCCTTCTATAGTGGAAGGGTTCATTACAATAACTACAACACATACCCTTGGGATAATCGGAGAAAACCTTCTTTTTCTTGACTTGTCTGTTAAACTCTTCCTGTGCAGCCCTCTTCTTTTCTGGCAGATTGATACTCGAACCAATTCCGGAATTTTCGACCATCTTGTGCATCAAATCTTCTGTGGCCTTCTTCTCTGCCACGGTTGTTCTCTCTTGACCCACACGGTCATTGAACAACGAAGGAAACGTTGGGGAAACATCACACCCACTTCTTGTTTCACGGTGATACACGTCTTCTAAGTCGAAAATACCATACGTCTTTGATCGAGGCTCGTAACTCTTGTACAAATAACCGCCGTTTCTTAGATGTTCTTGTTCTTTCTGCAATAGATAATCTCTTGATGCATCCATAAACGGGGAACGGTATAGGCTGTCTTTTCTGCCGAGATTCTGATCATCATGATCAGATACTTTTTCTTTTCCACGGGTCTTTGGATTTGGCTCTGATGCCATGTTGATTTCTGCAGTGATGTTGTTTCTGAATGAATTATATGCGATGGTTTTGGGTTTGTGGTTTGGATATGCTTCGGTTATAATATTGGAGAGAAAAGAGAGAATAAACAAACTGTTTTATAAACTAGAATGTTTGACACTTTACAAATGAATCTGATCGGCCTATTTATACTATACAAACCGGTGTGAGTGAAACAACACACCTTTTCACCAACCATAACTGCCATAACTGCCATGTGACACACTTGTTCTAATTTCCTATTATTAACCTTAGGATATACACTAATAATTACATTTTGACACATATTTACAATATATATAAGTCGGGTCTTGAGTCTTGATTTGATTCAGGGATTATTTCCAACAATAGTAGGGAAAGAAAGAGGGGTATATGTGTAATTTCACATGGTTTTGGAGCTCAAAACATGGGAAAGGGAACAGAAATTGAGCTAACTAGAAACAAGGCAAGTTGGGTGACTCCCCAAGAAGTTTTATTTGAATTCCCGTGATATAGTTTTGTTACATATATTCAGCTTTTGACCAATTTTAGTCACCTTAAAAACCACAAAAGCTTCTTTTTTTTATTTCTTTTTATGTTGTGATCACTTCTATTTTTGTATCATCTGTTTCTAACAGTTTATAATCCCAAAGAAAGAATAATGGAGACAATTATTGGCGTAATTAAAGGGCAGTTTGAAATTTTCATGTCTTTAAAACCTTTTTAATTGTTTATTAGGCTAAGGGGTATGGGCTCGGGGAAGGGGCTCGGCAACCGAGCTGGAGCTTTTTGCCGAAGGGGAACACCGCCCCCCCCCCCGACCCACCGACGGCACAAACGGCAATATTCCCCCGACTCCCCCGACGCGTTTTTCAAGGCAAAGTTTAAAATGTGAACGTTGGAATCTTCATATTTGACCGTTTGAAGGTAAAAAAAAAAAAAATTATTTTTCAAACCTATTTAAATACAACCCAACCCCACATTTTACCCCACAATACCCCACAATTTTATACACCTTTCCACCATTTTTATACACTTCTACATTTTTATAAAAGATTTTATAAAAATCTTCATGGATCCAAGGCGTCCTTTCTTCCCTAACACACCCGGTAACCCCTCAAACCAACCCCCGTTCGGATTTCCTAACACACCCGGTACTCCCGCGACTCAACCACTATCTTTTGGCGCGTTTAACGCCCCTTTGAATCCATGGCAATTTCAACAACAACCATGGCAAATGCATCCACCTCAAATGCAACCACCTCAATGGCAACCAATGCCCGAAACACAAACACAACACGAGCACGATTTTGTTTCTTTGGCCTCGCACGATGATCACATACCCGAAACCCAACCCGAAACCGAACCGGCCCCAAGCAAAAAAACCGTCAAAAAGGGGAAAAAACGGGCCAAAGATGACGGTCCTAGTACCAAGGCCGATTCCATTCCTTGGAATCCCATCGAGTTGGAGGCGCTAGCACAAGCTTGGGTTATCGCTTCTACGGACCCAATACTAGGTATATATTTTTTTTTAAATTTCGTATATATATATATATGTATATATTTTTTTTTTAAATTTCGTTTTTAATATTTTATAAAAACTAACTTTTTTTTTATATAATTGTAGCAACTAATCGGAAAAAAGAGGGGTTTTGGAACCAAGTTGTTAAGGAATTTTTCAAGTTGTTACAACGTGAAGAATACCGTCGGGTTCACTCCGTGAGTACCAAGTGTCGGGACTTGATGACAAAATGTCAAGCTTTTGGGGGTTTTTATCAAAGAGCTTGGAATAATCGTGCGTCCGGGCAAAGCGATGAGCATGTGTTGAAGGTTGCTCTTGACGCGTACACCAAAAAGCATGGGGCGTTTGGGTACATGAAGGCGTATGAGATTTTGGCGAAGTGTGAAAAGTTCAAACCGGTGCCTAATGAGGTGGAACAAGCGAAGCGGTCTAAAACGAGCGCAACGGGTAGTTATAGTGGTGGTGGGTCGGATGCTCGTTGTACTATCAACATAAACGACGATCCGGAGTTTGAAGACGAGGCTCCACCAACCGAATTGGCGTTGATGAGAGAACCGCTCGATAACCTTGATGAAACGGAACGTGCGGTGGCGGCGAAAATAAAAGACAAAATCGCAAGAAAATGGCTTGGAGGAGCGTTTGGAGGAGCGTTTAGTTGATGGTTTTTTTTTTATTTCCGGGTTTTTATTGTATTTTTCGTTTTTTTTTTAAATTTCTATGTAGTTTATTTAATGTTTAATGAAAAAAAATATTTTAATGAAAATCTAATTTATAAAATAAATAAAAATGAAATTAATAAAAAAGGGAAGGGGGAAGGGAGAACCATTTCCCCTAGAAGGGGGAGGGGAAGGGGGAAATGACATGGCGCTGACGTGGACAAGGGGGAAGGAAGGGGGAAGGGTGACCACACCCCATAGCCTTATTGAAGTGGTGATAGTTTTCTTTGTCCCAATAAGGTGGTTTATTTGTTCTAATATTAACGAACATTTTTCAAGAAATATGTAATAATAAACATACTTAACGAGGATGAGATGGGAGCAAACCTTAGTTATGTTATGGGTGGGGTGATAAAAAAAAGTGCGGCAAGTAAGTGCATACTAAGTGCAATGTAGACTCACTGGTTTCACCTTACACTATCCCATAATATGTTTTGGTAGAGTGAAATGTGATAAGAAGGTAAAAGATGTGAGAGAATAGCATTGGGTAACACCAACTTCTCCAAATGTCACATCAGTGCCACCTCATTTTCATTCTTTCCTCTCATAAAGTTTGGAAATGGTATTCCTCTAATTTTCTCAATCCCTCTTCATTTTTTTATTATATAAAGTTTGATTAAAAAAAATGGGCCAATCACATGACAAGGGGAGAAAGGGGAAGAAACCCCCAAGTCACCGAAAATTGTTGGAGAGGGGGGAGGGGGCGATTTCCCCTTGGGGGACTTGTCCATGTCATCAACCCCAATCCATTCCCCGACTCCACTCCAAATAGTCTAATAGTGAAAAAAGAATAAAATAAAATTAAAACATAAAGTGGACCTTAACTAGGACCAGATTTTTTATTTTTTTTTAACCATAATAGTTTTCATCTTTTGTTTTTAACTTCTACATTTTTTTTATTTTGAATTTTATCCTACGTATCTTGACAAATTTTAAGCTTTATGTTTCAATTCAATTTTTCGAGTTGACATGCTACAACGTGCGTATGTAGTTCATCGTTTTTACCTTTATTTTTTCCGTCAAATGGCCACGCTGTATTTTAAGTTTCAGTCTAGTTTTTGCGCATTATCGCGCCACAACGAGCGTGCATGGTTCACCGTTTTTACGTCAACATTTTACTCAGTTTTATTATTTACGTTTTTTTTATTTTCTTATAAGTTTTTTCGGTGTTGTTGATCGCTGATAACAATGTGGCATTGATGCTACTTAGTTTGGTTTATGCCCTCCGCAGCAACGTGGAGACTTAGGGGGTGTTTGTATTTCTCCCAGAAGTGCTTCTGACCACTTCTGTCTGTGCCGCGCAGACGCGGGCAGACGTTTAGAGCGGGCAGACTGTTTGTTTTTCGGAAGACCTTTCACTCCAAAAGCTCTTCATGGCCTCTTCTTGGTGCAGACTTGCACCCATGTCTTCTCACATCTTCTCCAACCTCTTCTCCATTCTATTTTATCATTAGACATCCTCAAACTCCTACTCCTCCCCAACTCCTCCTCCCTCCTCCCCAACATCCGCCGGCGCCACCCTACCTCCTCCTTCCCCACCGCCGACAACCTCTGCTTCTCCTTCCCAAGCCTATTAGGCTATTAGCCCACTTAGGTAACTTAACCATTAGTCAATTAACAAATACTCGTGAAGCCTTAGCTCACTTAAATTAAAAAAAAAAAAGACTTTGTGGATTGGCGATGATAGCTATCGAGAACATATTATAGAAAAAATAAACTTTGAAGAATTGATTCATTATCAATTTGATATTACCTTAATCGTCGTTTAAAAAATAGTTTACGTTATTTATTTCATTAAGACCTAAGGCTAAAGGGCACAAATTTTGCTACTTAGCCCGGGTACCTGAATTCTCAGGGATGACCTGACCAAAAGTTGTAATTAAGATGGTTGGCATCTACCATTCTTCGAAAGTTATCTAGCAGAACACTATTGTATCAAGCTTTTGTATAATTTATTTATTTTCAGCAGTTTGATTAAATTGTTTACTTTTATTATTATACAATAGCTTTATTTTTTATACTATGTTTTTACGTAAACCGTTGGTGTGGTCGAGTTGGTTTTTATCACTTTTACAATTACAATTATTATAGGTTATCCGAATAAAATTTACACAAAAACATAGCCGGTCATGCGTCACGACATGTTAATTTAAAAATAGATAAAAACATGTTAAAATATTGTATTTTGAGATGAGTGCCAGAAAACTTAGAAGTTAGAACACATAAAACAACTAGTCGCGTTAAAAATAATGTTACAAAAATTATGACTTGTTTTGTTACAAAACTTAAATATGACATTTTTCAGAGTAATTGTCATTTTAGCCTCTAAGGTTTCGTTAAAAATGTCACTTCAATAAAAATAGTTCTTTTTCTCATGTGTGTCCTCCCTGAGGTTTTTAATTTCTTTGTCATTTTCATCCAATCTACTAACTCCATCTATGTTATTAACATCAAATCATGAGCATTTTAGTTATTTTACCTATTTATTTATGAATTTTTTTTACTTTATTTACTTATTTGTAATTACCAAAATGTTTTTATTATTATAAGGGAATTGGAATTAAATAATCCCAACTTTATCGGGTTGGAAGTCAATAATCCAAACTTGAAAATTGGAATCTAACAGGCCTAATTTGTCTTGGTTTTTATTTCACTGGACCAAAACTAACTGGTTTAACCCAGTTAGTTTTTTGCCTACGTGATATGCCATATGGCAGATGGCGTGTAAAAATGTCCTGGTTGGCACGAAAGTGACATGCCACGTAGGCAGAAAACTAACTAGGTTAAACCTAGTTAGTTTTGTCCAGTAAAATAAAAACTAAGACAAGTCAGGCTTGTTAGATTTCAATTTTCAAGTTGGAATTATTGTCTTCCAATCCGACAAAGTTGTGACTATTTAATTCCAATTCCCGTATTATATAAAATAAAAAAAACGCAATAAAACTCACTAGGGGTGAGCATTTTGTGGTTTGGACCCACGAGAATATTGGACCCGACCCACGAGAACCTTGGACCCGAACTTTTTAAATACATGGGTCGGTTTCCGGTTCTAGATTTATATGAATTATCAGTTTCGGGTCGGGTCAGTTTGAAATCCACGGTTCTAATATAAGAACCATAAGAACCATTTGTATTTTAATTAGAACATGACTTATTAATAAATTAATAATGTATAAAAATACAATTTATAAAAACGATCGAATAGACATGTATTGTTAATGCAAAAAAATAAAATAATGCTTTAGTTTAGTTTTTTCACTATTCTTTATAAGTGTTATTGTAATCTATTTCACGTAATGTTAATACAATATTAAAAAATATTATTTATAAGAATAACAATGTATTTTCCATGAAATATTTTCCGGCTTGATATTATGTATATTTACTATATCTAAATTTAAAGTAAATATTTATATATGTTGCTCTGATGCGATTCACATAATGTTCTGAGTGATAAAATTGCTACGAAAGCATAAGTAGTTAAATGAAAAGTGACTTAAAAAAGGAAACTCATGGCTATTGTTAGAACCGTACCGAGGAATTTTTTTTTACGAGCATGATAAAAGAATATTAATATGTAACCATCTAAAGGCTTTTTAAATAAAAAGGTTTTGGAGGGTCAGACCTTTTACCCGACCTATCAAAACCTTTAGGATCCGAACCCACATTACCTTTTAAGGTTTGGTTCGTGGTTCCTAATTTCAATAATAAAATGGTATATGGTTCTGGTGGGTCCGGGTCGTGTCGGTTCTGACTAGAGTGTTCATTGGTTCAGTTTACGGTTTACTTCGTTTATCCAATTCGGTTTTCAAAATTTTATACCCCAAGCCAAAAACCAAACCAAATTAGGAATATTTAATCCGAACCAAATTCAACCAAACTAAATTCGGTTTGGTTTCGGTTTAAAACCAATCAAACCGATTTCAACCAAATTCAACCGAATTGAACCAAAGTTTTTTCTCTAACTTATATACCTTTGTGTTCAAAAATCTGAATAGAAAGTTAGCAATTAATATAAACCAAAAAATCAAACCATGCAATATATTGTAAAAGAAAGTTTAAAAGCAAAATAAAACAAAAAATCCAGAAAATAGTATTACACACAAACATAAACATCATAGAAATTAGAAATATATCATCAACATTGCCAAACAAATATGCAGTGATACACATATAATTGATTCTTTGCAAAGACGTCTATGTATCAGTCGTCAAACTAACTTTATGAACTGATTTTTTCAATTCATCTTTAAGAATACTTTTCTCATCAATATATATGGCTTATTAAATATTATTATTTTTATTTAATAATTAATTAATTTACCGGTTTATTCGGTTATACGAATAAATCAAATTAAAAAAAAATGTAGAACAAAAAACCAAACCAAACACTAAATTCATTATTCGGGTCGGTTTTTTCAGTTACGGTTCAATTTACTGTTTTCGGTTTTTCTGAACACCCCTAAGTTCTGACCCTTTGCACAGCCCTAAAACCCCCCACCACCACCGCTACCCCACCTGTCACTCACCACCACCATCCATCACCTGCCACGTCACCCACCTCTCCTTCCCCATCTATCTAACCAGATCTGAGACCTCTCGTTCACCACCATCGCTCATTTTCCGATGGATGTTAGCATAGAAGGCGGCAAGTGGTGGTGTACGAAGCCTCTCACCACCGTCCTTTTCCCAGTCCTCCCTACATCAATGAAGGCCGGTAGCAGTGCAGAGGGGAAACTCGTAAGGCTTGTTTACGGAAATTCATTTCAAACATTATTATTATTATACCAAATTTCATACTTCATATATTATCATTTGTTCTTTATCTTCATATTTTGTATCTGTCTATTTGTATCTCCTGTTGAACATATAATTTAATCTATCCATATTTTTGGTCAGTTAAATTATAATATTGTTTAAAATCATTAAATAAGTAAACAATGACCTGTGCTTAGATGTTATCGAACGTTTCACTAATTCCTAGGGTTTTGATCTGAGTAAACAATGAAATCAACTACAAGAGAGAGGCGTTGTTTTTCGACTTCGAAACCTTGTATTCTTCTTTGTCTGAGCTCACACAGCGACCGTTTTTTGACAATCTACTGTATTAATATTGTTGTACGTCTGATTGATTGCTAAAGTAGGCGTAATTCATATCATTGGCTGCATTGTTTTAGAGTATGCCTTTGTGCTATATAATTCGAATAGCCGGTCAGAATTCAACAGATTAGATTAGTATTGAGCTTTCATTTTACATTCGTTTAGTTGTCGATTCAATAAATAAGCATCGTTGCTTGTTATCTAGTTTTAATAGCTCTGTACACTCCCTTATTATCTGCAACGTATTTGATTCGTGTATAGATAGTACTTGATCAGGGTGAGCTGTGGAGATGATGTCATATGCATCATCATCAGCAGCATCAACAACAAGACTGTCGCAGGGTTATGATGTTTTCTTGAGCTTTCGAGGGGAGGACACTCGAACAGGTTTCACTAGTCATTTATATGAAGCCTTGATTCGAAAACGCATCAGAACCTACAAAGATGACAGGGCAGGGGAGATTGGGAACGTTATTGGTCCCGAGCTCCTAGAGGCTATAGAAGCATCAAGATTTGCCATAGTGGTTTTATCGACCAATTTTGCAACATCGAAATGGTGTTTGGAGGAAATCGCCAAGGTTGTTGATTGCATGGAGGGAGGCAACATGGTTGTAATTCCTGTTTTTTACCATGTGTCTCCCTCTGATGTACGCCATCAAAGCAACTGCTTTGAACAAGGCTTTGCCAATCATGAAGCAGATCCTGAAATCACACCACAGAAGGTGGCAATATGGAGATCTGCTTTTACAAAAGTCGGGGCTGTCAAAGGACTACACGTGACACCACACCGGTAGGCTGTCTTATTAACAATTGATGTGTTTTACATACTATTATTCCAAGGTTACTTTGAGATGCTACGAATTAACTTTATGATCTATTCAAATGTGTAAATTACTTTTCCATAAAAAGTATATCAATGATTTTCAAACTTACTCACGTTAATCTGTTAAGTCTTGTAATCTCAGACCTTTGTGAATGCAGTAACAGACAGACTGCATGGGGTTTAACCATTTTATTAGTATAAGAAAAGAAACCTAAATTAGAAGCTTGGTTTAAAAAAGTGTGCACCTAAGGTGTGAGGCAACGAAGGCCACAACCAAAGTGCCCCAGGGTATGGAGGTGGCACTGATCAAATTTAGAAAATGGCAACCTTTGAGAGGCTGAGGCATTGATGTGTAAAAAGTACCAAAACGATGTAGAGATTAAGAATGATTTACCCAATGAAGAAGGCTGATATGTAAAAGATATGAGAGATATACATCTTTTGGTTGTACATAAAGCTTATTTTGTAGTACATAGAACAACTCCTTGCTTTTGTTAAGCTCTCACGCACACCTCAGCTTTTACGACCTCAATGCCTCGGAGCTCCACATTTTTTAAAACCATGATTAGAAGAAATCTCAGATTGACTGAAGTAGATATTGTTTGACTGCTATATTTCCTTTTTAAAATAAGCATACATTGTTTGACTACCATCTTTCCATGTTAGAATTTACATTTTTCTTCCAAGTAACAAATACTCTGAATTTGAGTAAATCATCTTTTATGTGCAAAAATATTTAACTTTGTCACTCCCAAAATTTGATAGAACTAATGTGTGTTAATGCAATTAACATGATTCTTCAACTTCCTGCAGGAATGAATCAGAAATTGTTGGTGAAATTTTACGGAGAATCCTGCAGGACGTGCAAGATGCATCGTCGGTGGATCTTAGTCATCTTACCAAAGGTCTAGTGGGAATTGAATCTCGAGTACGCGAGGTTATTAGAATTTTAAACGTAGAGTCTAGTGAAGTGCGTTTCATTGGGATTTGTGGGATGAGTGGGATTGGGAAGACTACTTTGGCTGAAGTTGTCTTTGAGAGCACTCGAAGCAAATTCCAAGAAAGTAGCTTTATTGGAAACATCAAGGACATCTCCAAGGAACATGATAGCGATTTATGCAAGCTACAACAAAAGATTCTTGATGATATTTTGAAGGATGAAAGCATACCTGTAAGAAGTGTTAAACATGGACAAACTCTGTTGATGACAAAGCTTCACAATTTGAAGGTATTAATAGTTTTGGATGATGTAAATCATGCAGACCAGTTTATGTATTTGGTTAGTGGGCGTGAATGGTTTGGACCCGGTAGCAGAATCATAGTGACAACAACAAATGCAGACTTGCTGAATGCATATAGAGTAAATGAAATATTTATGTGTGAAGTATTGAAGGTGAGGAAGCACTTAGACTCTTTTGTCAGTCAGCATTTCGAGATGGACATCCTACACATGGTTATGAAAAGTTGTCTCAAGATATTGTGAAGTATGCTGGCGGTCTTCCAATAGCTCTTACTGTTTATGGTTCTCTTTTATGTGGAAAAAGAGGAAAAATATTGGAAAGAGATATTGAAGAAAGTTCAAGAATATCCACATAAAGAACTTTTTGGAAGGCTTGAAGTAGGTTATGCTAGACTAGATAGACATCAACAGCATATATTCATGTATATTGCATGTTTCTTGAAAGGGATGGACATATATTTGGTAAAAGATATACTAATCAGTATTGGTTTGTTCCCTGAGTGTGGAATTACCGATCTGATAAACAAGTTTCTTGTAACGATTAATTTTGATGATTGTGTGTGGATGCATGACCTGCTCCAGCAAATGTGCTGGAAATTCTTCATAAGGAATCACAACATTACGATGGAAAACAAATTGCAATAAAGTATCGCCAAGATGTCTTGGATATCCTCTCATCCCAACCAAAGGTTTGCTTAATGGCTTTCCTCATAATCCATAAAACTGTTATCATTCCAGTAAGAAACTTTATATTTTAGAGTGAATTCTTTACAGTTTTGGGTAAGTTTTTAATCTTGCAAACTGAAGCCTATAGTATTTTTAGAATTTAGAGTTGGCATGGCTCTATTTTTTGGTTTTTGCTCTAAAATATTAATGTTGTAATAGTCTTTTAATGGTT